>JAMRXY010000280.1:3000000-3365652 GCA_024447195.1 Panagrolaimus sp. LJ2414 | reverse complement strand
AAAATTACACGCCTTTGAAAAAGAAAGAGTAAAAAAGAAAAACAGAGTAAAGAAAAGAATACAAAAATTATAAAAAAAGTGCAAAGATCGAATAATAGTTTTTATCGTCACTAAACCCAAAAGCTTTCAACACTTAAAAATAACTTCGACCAATGATACAAATAACTCGGGCAATAGCCAAAACAAACAATATGATGATGAGGCTGGTGTGGCTGCTGCTCTTGCAGTAACTTTGAAAAATTTTTCTCCGTGAAAATCAAGTCTCACTTACAACTAGAGATCGATGTTGATGATGATGATGGTGGAAAGGAACCCCATCACCTCAACGTTTTTTTGAATGAAATATATATCTTCGCGCAACTTTTTTTGTTTCTCGTCTTCTGCTTGCTGTCATATATTTTTTGTCTCGACGTCCGATCTGTATATTTTTTTCTTCTGCTGCTTACGAGATGCTTTTTAGACTTGATCAACGGTTACTTCGGTTGCTTTTGACATTTACTCATATGCCGCCACTTGAATGAAATGTTACAAAAAAAATGAAATTTACTCATTTATAATGTTTTCTTGTATTATTTTCACTTAACATATAGAAGATGAAAGAACACAAAAAAAGTGAAAACTTGTTGAATTTTTAAAAGTAACATCCCAAAAGTGCAAATTATTAAATAATACAGCAACATCAGAAGAAGAAGAAATTTGTGAAAAATGATGCGTATTTTATTTCGATCATATTTCGTATAAGCATGCTTAAAAAATTAATGGGGGATAACAAATATAAGCAAAAATATGAGATTTGACACTTAAAGTCGGCTTTATGACATGACAAATAAGCTTTTGACAAAAAAGGGCATCAGCGATTGGCATAATAAATGATGCATGGGTCCATTGACCTGAAAAAAAAAATATGAAAAAGAATCAGCTGCAAATTTGTTGCATAACAATCATTATAATAGCCGCCGATCTCTCGCCCCTCTTTTTTAGCTGAAAAAAGAAATAAGCATATGGTCTTCTGCCAAATTCTTGGGTCAAGCATTCAATCAAATTTCTTTAATCCTGTTTTTTATTTGCCGTTTTTTTAAATTATGTTTTTTCTTTTTCCATCTTTTTTTTCTATTACTTGACCACGTTTTTAAGTTATCCATGTCCATTTTGACCAACAACGAAGAAGAGAAAATATGTTATTTCCCAGGAATTTGGAAAAGAAGAAGAGGAATGCCTAATTGCCCTAAAATGCATTTATTATTTTTTTGATAACTTTTTTTCTTCTACACTTTTGAATATTCTTTTATAAAGAGAAGATGAGATGTGTAAAGTCTTTGTGAAAAATTTAAAAATAAGCATGGAAAAAATTGAAGGAAAAGCCGAGTTAAGTGTGCAGCATTTTATTTCATTGTACAATCCGATTTTGGAGTCCCTATCAAAGAAGAAGAAGAGAAGAAAAAAAAGAAAGAAGACAGGAATCGGCTCGCTTGTTCCTTCTGTTTCCGCTGTTCCAAAAAAATTAAGCGAATACACTTTTAAAAGCTCAATCTTTAACCCAATCCCACGCTTCTAACCCCCATCCAACTCAACGCCTAAATTTGCATAAAACTTTTAAATGTTTCAATGTTTGCGCAGATAGCTTCTTTTTCTCTTCTCTTTAGCTTTCTTCTTCTTTTTTTGTCTTTGAATTACTCCGCCGGGAAAGAAAATCCGTAAAAAAAGCCAGGAAAGTTTTGAATATTTTTTTTCATTTTTAAAAGGCCTTATTTTTTAGTTACTTTTTTGTTTTTATTTTTCTTCCTTCATTTTTTTCGACGATAAATTGATTAATCAACAAACGTTTTTTTTGTTGACCTAAATGCCGCCTTTTCTTTTATGCCGATAAAATATATGTTTAAGGATAATTGACTTTCACACAAATGAAATTTTATTTATTTTTATTTTTTTGCTTTTCCTATGGGCGTCGAGGTGTTGAGAGATAAATGACTTTAACTTTTGTCTATTGTTTTTTTTCTAGGCTTTAAAAAATCAATTTGTTTCTGAATTGTTTTTTTCGGATTAAAAAAGGCTGGATTTTGTTGTGTTTTTTTGAGATTTAGTTATGGCAGTTTTGGATTCAAAAATTATTATTTCAAGGGCAATTGCATTTTTCATCAAATTTTTAATCTCGATTCGCGGGCAATTTATCATTATAGCACTACAAATTTGACATTAAAAAATTGGAGATGAATTGAGCTGCAACTTAATACAAAATTATTTTTTTGATCCTTGGCATAAACACTTGAAAATTGTTATTGAAGAGTCTTCAAGAATAATTTTAGACATCGCCAGAAAAGAAGAGCAGAAGAAGAGTAACTTAGCATCAATTTGCTCAAAATTCTTCAGTATCAGTGTCGATACATTTTAAAAGTGGCAAAAACAAAATTTTTCCGACTCAAGAGGGTAACCATTACTCACTTTTTGCTTTGAAGAAAAAAACGGCATTTTTTGTTGAACAACAATTTTTTTGTGTTTGTTATCCTTCTGAAAAAAAACTTCCAAACTTAGAAAGCAGCTGCATTGCACTTGTCCGAACTAGAACGGCATTGCATTCCAAGGAAAAAATGAGATCTCATGGGATATGTATTTGTGGATAATCTGTAAAGGGGGGGAGGAAAAAGCCTGTAGGCCACCACCACACATCTTTAATAAGATTTGTTTAGTCAGTCACCAAAAGCATCAAGTTTTGGGGTGTTTTTTTTGCACATTTAACCTCATGGGTTTGACAACAACATTTTTGACGCTTCGATTAACGTTTTTTATTACAGTAAGATAAATCATTTTGGATTTAGGAGGTGTGAAAAGTGGCTTATGTTACGAAAAAAATGGAAGATATTTTTATCGAGAGTATAAACTTAATTTTGTGTGAAAAAAAAAGAAAGAAGAAGAAGCAATATCCTTGTTTTTCAATGGCAGAAATGTTTTTCAGCAGCGAATGTTATTTTTGTCATCTATTATGATATCTCTTATACTTTTTTTCTCCAAAAATGCGTCCTTGAAAAGCAACAGCAGCTTTCTGAAATTTGCCACCATAGGATAAAAAAAAGAGTTTTGGCGTCTTTTATCGAACCCTTTGCTAAAAATGACAGTTGTGCTCTGTGACAAGTCGGGTCAAAGGCATCGGATTAAAGCAAGAAAAAGGCTTTTGCTATTTTGGACACTACCGGGGCATAAACGTTATACATTTTTTTTGTTTCCCTCGATCCTACCTTAGTTCATTCTCTAAGACCTCTGGGAAATGCAAAAATATAAGTTAAACATTTTCTACCTCTCCTTCTTTTTGCAAAGGACATATTTTAATTGTCATTTGATTCTCGGCATTTTTCAATCAACACTCTTCGAAAGAAAGGGTCATTTTTATTAAAAAAGGGCAGTTATTGCGCTAAAGCCCAAAAAGATTTATTCCCCCAACAAGCCACCTAGTCAATCTTCATTTTCTTTTTTACTTATTTCCGTTTTTAGTTTTTAGGATTTTATGGTTTCCTTCTTTTTTTATTTTCAAGTAATTATAATTTTTTTCAAAGGTTTAATGACATAACCATTTTTACATTTCTTGTTTTTGTTGTCGAAAAAGCTTTGACTATTAGCTTGATTTTCGATCATAGTGTTTTTGTTAACTTTAATCCTTTGTTTCAAATTATCGTTCAAAAAATGTCTTCGTCGTCTTTGCGGTAACAAACTTTTTTAATTATCATGTATTTCACATTATTGTCACTCTTTATCATAAAACACTTCAAAAAAACGCCAATAAATTTAACGAGATTTTAAAAAAAAACTTTTTTACTGCTATCTTTGAACTAAATCTTTTAGTTTATTTCATTCCACAAATTTCTGCTCACAATTGTGGCACATTGTCTTTGGCATTTTGAGGAAAGGGAAAAGAATAAGATTGAGAAAAAAGTTTGAAAGATATGTTTGCCTTCTGACGGGAAAACAATTCGAATAATTTAATTTTGACTTGTTGCGTTGTCGCATAAAAAAAACGGAGCTTTATCCTGTGCAAAGTTTACAATTTAAAAGACAAATTTTTCTTTATTCCAAGGCCCCCCTTCTGGCTGTCGTATATCATACTTTTAAGTATCGACGATTTGTTTTATTTCATAGTTAAATGAGAGTCATTCAATGACAAATCATTAAAATTGTATGCCTTTAGGTTTTATTAAGAAGTAAAAGAGGACAACAAAAAAAAAACGACAAGTCGCCGATTAAGTGGTTTATCTGCTCATCTCGGCACTTTTTTCCAACCTCTATTTCTAAAGGGGGGGGGTGTCTATTCCTGCTGGGATAATTTTATATTTTTTTTCGCGCAACCTCATTACAGCTCTTTTATGCGGTAATACAATTAGCTTTTTAGTGGCAGCTTCAATTGGGAACAGCAAAAAAGAAGAAAGAAGGATAAGAAGAAGAAACCGTTGAGCAAAAGTAGTACTTGCTTTCTGTTTTTAGAAAAGATGACCAAAAAGAGGATGATTGTTGTTTTGGCATGGGTTTTTAGTTAATTCAGTAATTCCTTCTGTTTTGATTTTTTTTCTCTCAATTATTTTTAGCAATTTTTTAGTTTTTTTAATTTTTTCCAAAAAAATATTACAGTAAAGTAATGCCTTAAACTTGTTTTGTTTATTTTATGTATATTAAAAAAAATGATTTTAAATAAACGGCTGTCGCCGATTCGTCATTTATTTGAATGGCGATTATCCAACTTTAATGTTTTTTAAATGGATTATTTTTAATCATTTTTCCCTCCTTTCTCTCTTAGATAAATTTTTTTTTATTCTGGCATGTCATTTTTTAATGCAATGCGGCGTTTTTTTTTGACGAACGTTGATCGAAGAGGCAAAACCCTTTAGGTTGTAAGTCAGTCGATATTACACTCCCGCAGAATTTGTTGTTTGATAGATCCTAAGAGTGAAATGAATGGCCAGGAGGAAAAAAATTTTTTGACTTGCTTTTTGCTAGATTTTTTTGCCCTGTTGGGTTGTTGTCTTGATGCAAAATTTAGCTAAAAATCTCAGGGACACGCGTCATTTTCTATTGGACATCGGCATTTACCAAACGGCCATCTTTCTCAAGGGAAAACAAAAACACTGTTGTTGTTTTTCCTCTCCTTTTGTTTTCCTTTCTCTTTTTTTTCTTCGGTCCATGACTTCCCTAAAATGAATCCCATTCATAGGAATTTTTTTGGGTCTTTTACTTTCAACTTTTTGACCAACAATTTTAAGCATTTCATCAAACTTTTATACAGGGTGTCTCAAGAAAAGATCCAGATTTGATTTGGCTGGCAAATTTTTAAAAATTGATATTTTTGCAAACGGACAACGCAGTTGTGTTCAGAATCCTTTAAGAATTTTTTTGACAAAATTTTATGGCATTCTGAAACATGCAAATTTTACACGCTTATTGAGAGCGATAGTAACTCCAAATTTTTGAAAGCTGTTTTTAAATGTTACTCTCACATTGATAGTAACCAAAACATTTTATTATCGTTTTTTGTCGTTACTATCGCTCTCAATAAGCGTGTAAAATTTGCATGTTTCAGAATGCCATAAAATTTTGTCAAAAAAATTCTTAAAGGATTTTGAACACAACTGCGCAAACCGTTTTGCAAAATATTAATTTTTAAAAATTTGCCACCAAATCAAATCTGGATCTTTTCTTGAGACACCCTGTATTATAAAAAGTAAAACATATATAAAAAAAAACAAGCTATTAGTATTGCAACTATTCCTATTTTTTTGTTTTTGCGCATATGTTTCCTTTTTCAGAGACAAAAGTCCACCCGGGTGACATTTGAGTAGCCCATTCATTGCCGGGGTTGTCGATCATTATTCGACGTTGTTAAGCGTTTGGTCAATGTTGGAATGAAAAAGAATGCACGAAGGGCTGCCGTTCATCTCGTTAGCTTTGACGAATCTTATTTCAGGTTGAAGAGTGTAAACTTGCGCGACCTTGTTTTCAAAAAAGGCGTGCCTCCACTTAAAAAGCTATTTTTCACTTCGGGTTTTTTTGTTTAAAAAGTCTTCTACTTTTTGCTATATTTTTTTGGCATAAAACTTTTTGCTTGATTTTTTTAAAAAGAGCTTTGAATGATTTTGTTCTGACAAGGCCTATCATGATTTGCCCAGATTTTTTTCTTCTTTCGTGAAATGAATAATTTCTTTTTTCTTTTTTCTTGCAATTTATTACGCTATATTTTTATTTTAGGGCTAAATAACCTTTGAAAAAAGTGGCATTTTAAAATTATTTGCTGCAATGTTTCAAAGGATACTTATTCTAATTTTTCTATTATTATTACATTGTCGCTTTGGTAGAGGTAAACAGAGAATAACAGAAGGCCCATCAGATGTTATTTCAAGATTCGGTGAAACAATTGTATTTAAATGTAGAGTTGATGATCAGGTATATTTCTTATATCTTTGAGGTATCCTCTGAGCAATAACAATAACAATTTAGGAAGGTGCTGTACAATGGCTTAAAAATGGTTTTGGATTAGGTTCAACGCGAGATTTGCCATTGTATAAACGATATTCAATGATTGGTCGATCTTCACTTGGAGAATATCATCTTCAAATTGAAAATGCTACATTTGATGATGAAGCACAATACGAATGTCATATCGAAGAAACAGCCAACAGTGCCAGTCAAACGTCTGCTGCGGCTTCATTAAAAATTATATGTGAGTATTTTATTATCCCTTTTTTTAAAGATAATATTATAGCAATAAAAAGCCGTCATTTCTATTTTCCCTCTTTTTCAGCTGAGCCAGAACCACCAAAGATATTAACTAATAAAACAAAAATTTCACTTGAAGAAGGTCAAAATATTGATTTAACATGTCAAGCAAGAAATGGCAGACCTGCACCCCAACTTGCTTGGGTAATTTTAGCAAATCGTGATTCAACAAAAGTTTTACATTGGCTTGGAAATTCTTCAACAATTTTGAAAAATACAAATTGTAAAAAATTTAAAAAAAAATTATTTTCAAATCTTTTTTTTTGTTACTATTTTTAGTGCATGGAAATGAAGAGGAGGCACCGTATAATATTGTGATACGAAATGATAATAAGCCAGTTGGAAGTGGACTTGAAACAGTAACATCTCGAATTTCGTTTCCAATTTCAAAATTAGATGATCAGGGTCATATTGCATGCATTGCAACACATCCCACTTATTCAACTTCTCACAAAACAGCTTCGTTACCTCTTGATGTGTTGTATGCGCCAAATGTTGAAATTAAATTAGATGAAACTCGAAGTTCATTAGAAGAAGGGGGTCAAGTTGTTTTGACTTGTCATGTTGAAGCAAAACCACTTGAAAATCTTCGAATTTATTGGACTAAAAATGACAAGCCATTAGAGCCTTCAGGCCCTCAAACGGTTATCGTAAGAAATATTCGAATGGAAGATAATGAGCATAAAGTGATATGTCATGCTGAAAATGCTGTTGGAAAAGGAGAAGCTGTATATAAATTAGATATTCATTGTAAGATACATCCCTTAAAGAAGGAAGATTATGAAAAAAATAATTAAATATTTTAGATGGTCCAAGAATAATGACCACATCACAAACAAAAGCCGTACAAAGAGGTGAACCTGTAACATTTGTTTGTGAAGCAACGGGAAATCCAAAACCAACGATATATTGGAGGCATAAAAATAGTGATCAACTTGTTGGTCAAGGAAATAAATTAACTTTGGATTCTGTGAATCCTTCACAAGTAGGAGAATATGAATGTGTTGCAACTGTTCAAGGGTTTGAAGATGCAAGAATGAAAAACTTTTTACATTTAAAAGGTTAGTTTTGGTATCCAGCAATGCCTTGTTTTAAAACGTGCATTTTATAGGACCACCAATTATTGAGTTCACTGATAACTTAATTGAACATGACAAAAGTAAAGTTGTGCTGACTTGCAAGGTATTAAATTTTGAATAACTTTTTAAACAATCTTTATGCAAATTTTTTAGGTTCGTGGTAAACCATTCCCTAAAAATATTATGTGGATTCATAATGGTCAAGTAATAAATTTTGGAGCAACAAAAGGTCGAATGCAAGCACAAGAAAAGCATCAAGAATATGGAATGGAAAGTAAATTAACAATTTTTCGAGTCTCTGAAAATGATTATGGTATTTATAATTGTTCGGCAACAAATGAATACGGAAGTGATTCAATGATTGCAGAATTAAAAGAATTAACACTCATTGAACAATTAGTACATTATGGCGGAGGTTTGTGATAATTGGCTCCTGTAGTTTTTTTTAAATTTTTTGTAGTTTCAGTTAATATTGTTACATTAATTGGTGCCGCAATTATCATATTTTTACTTTTAATTATTTGTGCACTTTGCTGTGTAAAACAAAAATGTTGTAAAAATAAGAAAAGTGCTCCATTTAAAGGTATTAATTTTGTCTAAAATTATATTTTTTTGCAAAATAACAAAAAAATTTAAAGATGATCCTTCTGATGTCACGGTTCGATGTGAAGCTTTAGATGGGGTTCAATTTTTTGGAGCTGATGTATACAGTGCTGAAGGTCTTGACAATGTTGATTTAATTACTTCAAAAGATTACATATCCGTACCACAAAATAATCCTGATTTGGATTATCTTCCACCACCGAATGTAATTTATCAGACAAGTCCAGGATATGCCCCACATCCACATGATTATGCTTCAAGTGATAACAGTATTCGATATGATCAAAGTTATAACAGCTTTTTACCACATCATTTAGGAAATAATGGTAAGTTCCCTTTGTTTGTTTGTTTTTTCATAAATTTGTATTTAATTTTTCTTTCGTTCTTTAGGTCACGTTGTTGACCTTTATGGGAATTCGTACTTAAAACATTCAAACAATGGAGGGCAACTTGAAACTTTAGCCGAAGTGGCTACTCCTGACACAGAAAGTGGGACACCTTTACTTGTTCCGGGTGAAAGTCATGACAGAACTATTAGTCAAATGTCAACACATGTGTAAACATTACAATTACTTTCTTGAACTTTGCCATATACATTTTTTCCCTGTGAATAGGATCATAATTACATATATATTAATTCTTTAAAAGATGCTCATAAATTCTCTGGTCGTTGTTTCTTTTTTTCATTCATTCATTCTACCTATTCTTTCTTTCTTTTTCATCTTTTGAGATTTAAAAAAAGGGTAAACTACTTTTCTAAGCTATTAATAATATTACTACTGAAAATCTCAGCTTCACTTTGTAATAATAAAAAAAGATAGATTTATTAATCAACAAAATATCTCTCACATTTTTTCATTTTTGTTTCATACATTTTATTATTTTCAAATAATTATTGTTATTATTATTCGGGTCTTTATTTTTAATCCTGTTTAAATTCTGTTTTTTTTGTTTCTTGCCTCTGGTTAAAATTTTTTCTCCATCATATTGCAATAAAAAATATTCTTTTTATTAAGTGTTTCATTTTATGTTTCAATTGCTCCCTAAATAAAAAAAGCTAAATAATATTTTTTTGTTTTGTTTTATTTATGGCATCTTTTCTTTCATTTTTAAAAAAACAGAAACATATACACATCATTTACGTCAACATCAATTCATTGCCAACTAATTTTTATTTGCACAATAAACGATTTTTCAAAGTCTTTTGAAGATATAAAAAGCAAGCGATATTTCATTTTACATTATCACGCAACCCAATTCTATTTTTTTCTTTCTGTTATTTATCTTTTTTAAAAATACATATATCCAACAAGTTTTAAGCAAATATTCAATTTTTTGTTTTCGAAAAAAAACAATTGTTAATTTGCGTCATTCGGAAAAAAGAAAAGAAAGAAGATGGAAGAGGAACACAAATGGTTAACAAATAAACTAAAAAAGAAGAGAGTGAAAGAAAGAGAGGGAGAAAGAATTGAATGATTTTGCACTTAATTTTGATGCAAAATAATGCGCATTAAAGCTTGTCAAGTTTATTTCTTTGTATATATTCGAATCTTGATATTGACGTTAGCAAAAAATATATGACGCAAAAACTTCACTCGCTTATTTTTTTCATTTATAAATACGATCAAAAGGATGCGCGAGAGAGAGAGAGAAAAGATTGCGGCTTTGATTTGGCGCCTTTGATCAACGAACCTAGCTTGATCTTACGTATTTTCTTTTTTTACTTACATTACTTCTTTATTTTCCGTGTTGCTTTGCACTTTCATAAAATCAAAATAAAAAGGCTTCATCAGCTTTTTATTTTTTTTATTTTTATGTTGCAAATCAAGGACCAAAATTTTTTAAAATTGTTTAATGTTTTTCTTTGATTGATGGGAATGTTGTGTGTATTACGCTATAATTTTAAAACAATGCTGAAAAGGAACAGCTGATGAACACGGGAGCATTCCTAACAACATCACAAATTTGACGCAACGCTTTTTGATCGTTTCATTAATGATAAGATGTATCTCTCTCTCTTTTTCTTTTTTTCCCTCAATCTTAAACAACACAATTAAAATGTCTGATTTTATTTGATTGACAGTTGATGCTTGCATTTTAAAGCTACAGATTATTTTTATGTTTTCTTTTCCATTTTTTTCTAGTTATTTACCTTTTAAAGGCAAACATCCATTTTATTATGGGGTAAAAAAACAACATTTTTGGTTCTCCATTTCTGTCAATTTTTTGCAACTCGAAAAAAATGAACCGAGATCTTTGCATTCTCTTATCAAATTATTTGTGTCGTCGTTGATTGCTGACGTCTTGATTACTTCATTGTATATAGGTTCATAAAAATCCGGATTTTTTATGCTTGCCCTATGCTTATCTTCAGGTCAATAATCAATTTTTTAACGCTTTTTTTCTCTCCTTCCTCATTATCACTACTATTTAGTTGCAATAAAATTTTTGTATCTTTGGAAAAATTTTTTTTCTAGTTTGTGGATAAAACAGTTCTTTTTCAATTATTTCATTTTCCATAACCTTTGCGTGTTTAAAAGTGAAAGAAGAATCACACAAAAAAATTAGTCGGATGTTTTTTTCTCTCTCTCAAAGGATTTTAAAAGAACAAAAGTTGACTTTAATGACTTTTTAAAATTTTTATATACGCTACCGTAATGAAATAAGAAAAAAAATGTATGAATGAATAGCTTTAATTTAAATCCCTTTCTTTTTCTTTCATTATGCTTTTATTGTTATTATTATTATTATTTTCTTTTTACCACTATTTCCTCATCCTTAAACCATTTATCACTTAAACCAAAGCAATTTAAGAAGACGAAAAAAACAGCTTATTTGGAGTGCTTTTTCGTCACCCTTGTTTAAAAAAAAAGAGCTAAGGAGTACCGCAGTTTACGTAATGACGTCGTGAAATTTGCGTCATTCGCGTCGTTGAAAGAAAAAAAAGAAGGAAAGAAGAAGAAAAAAGGACATTGCATTCAACGACAAACTCAACAGAGGTTGCTGATGCAATTCTTTTTCCTTCATATTTTTTACCAGTAACGGCAGTTGTTGCTTCTTCTTCTTCTGCTTGCGCGTTATGAACAAGTTAAAGCAAGTGAGAAAAAAAAAGATGAGAGAGAGTTTGCGCCAAAAGTAGACGACAACGACGGCGACGACGACATGAAGATATAGAAACTGTTGGCAAAATAAAAGAAGAGGAAAGAAATGCAGATAGAAAAAAGCTTTGAAAAGAAAAAGATTTGCGTGCCAATGTCGATGTCATCTTCTTGAATGTTACTTCAAAATGGCATTTAAAAGATTTTATTATGTCGTTCAACACTGACTGACAAAACTTTTTATTTGGTAGAAAGAAAGAAGCAAAACGATAAAAAAACAACAAAAAATATTGTAGTAGCCGTATTATCATGTACACTCATACCCTTTTCTTCCTTCCGCTTTTTTCTTCTTTTCCTCTTTTATTTTATTTTATTTTTCTCGAATGATTTCTCTCCTTCTTTCTTTTTTTAGTAATATATATAAATATTTTAAAGAATGGTCTTAAGATTAAATATGGTTTATTTAAACTTTTTAGGCAGCAGCTTTCACGAAAGACGTCATTTTTTCGGAGGTACTTGTCAAAACTGCTGAATCGCTGCTGTTGTCTCATTTTTAAAAAAAATATATTTAAGTCTTTTGAAACGAGAAAGACCGCCTTTTCCGTGTTTTGCTACTTATTTGTTTGAATGGGTGCCTGTGAAGGCTGCCGAAGATGAAAATGAAGAAAAAAATAAAAAGCCCCACCTTTCTCCTTAGGGAAAAGCTAGGTCATTCCGTTATGTAAAAAAAATAGAAGAAGAAGAAGAAAGAATTCTTAACCCAATCTTAGACTCTTTTCAAGACGAAGAAGTTGTTTTCAATAGACTTTATTTTCTTCTTCTTCATCATCATCATCTTCTTTATTCAGCATGTTATCATTAAAGATTGATTTTAATTTGTGTTGTCGTGACTGCTTATTGCGTGTTTTTTCTCTTTTCGTGAATATCATTCTTTAAAAAAGCTTAAAAACTTTTTTCTCTCTCTTTCTTAAATATATTTGCAACTGACGCAGAAGAATTCTTTTTTTGATTGTTTCATATTTTTTTAAAGCTCATTCAATATCTCTCTTGTAAGAGTGTATTTTTTTGCAGGTCAGGTCGTTGGGCAAGTTCCAAAGGTACATTCTACTACCTCGTCTTGGCAGTTAAAGAACACAAACATTTATTTTGTCAGTTGCTTCTTCTTCATTCTTTTTGTTTCAACTGCTGATATTTCTTTCAAAGATTAAAATTATTTTTTTTATTATTTAAACCATTTGTCGCAAAAAAAGCGGCATACAATTTATTCTTTTTTATTCAAAAGTTCAAGAGGACACTAAAATTCAAAAATAATTAATATTTTTGATTTTTTCAAAGTTCCATTTTGACTTAAATTTATTCCAAATTATTTATTCTTTATTAACTAAACTGGAGACTCATATTTTGCTTTCAATAGCCAAAAGGCATTTTTTGGCGGCGCAAAAGCGCCATATTGATGCAAAATGGCAACAACTGCAACCCCTAATACATCTTCCATTGCTCAAACTTCAATGTCTTCAGCATGTTTAATTCCTCAAGAATCATCATTTATTAATTCAATTAATAATGAATCAAATACAATTACACCTACGCCAAGTACATCTTCTGTATCTCCAAATGGTGTCAATCCCTTAAATGAAGGTTACAGCATTCCACCATCACCATTTGGAACTCCATTTGTTACAAATCAGAATATTAATTATCCGACAGCTGCAAAGCCCCCAACTGGAATTGTAAAAGTTGGATTTTATGAAGTTGAAGGAACAATTGGACGTGGAAATTTTGCTGTTGTTAAAATTGCAAAACATCGAATTACAAAAACAGATGTAAGTTTACATTTTTAATAAACCATTAATTATTAAAGTAATAAAAATCAATTTTTTAAAAAATGTTGCATTTTTCAAAAAAATAATTTAAAGTACACTACAAAAAAATGCCATGGGAATTTTTTTCCTTTATTTTTTGTAATTTATTTACTACAATTTATTATGACATGTGACAACAACAAAATATCAAGTATACGATAGGGATAAATAAATTTAAAAAAGATAAATTGCAGGTGGCCATTAAAATAGTGGACAAAAGGCGACTCGATGCAGAAAATTTGACAAAAGTTTATCGAGAAATTGAAGTATTGAAGAAAATTCGACATCCCCATATTATAAAACTTTATCAGGTACTTAAAAAATTTAAAAGTTAAATTTTATTTATTTATTAAATTTTAAGGTGATGGAAACAACAAATATGCTTTATTTAGTTACAGAATATGCTCCACAAGGAGAAATTTTTGGTAAACTTTTAAATTTAAATTTAATGAAAATTTGATTAATCGTTTTTTATTTTTAAGATCTTATTGCAAAACATGGAAGATTACCAGAAAATGACGCCAGGGAAAAGTTTTGGCAAATTATTTCTGCTGTAGATTATTTGCATAAATTGGGTATTATACATCGTGATCTCAAAGCAGAAAATTTATTACTTGATTCAAATTTGAATATTAAACTTGCTGATTTTGGATTTAGTAATTTTTATGACAAAAATGATACATTAAATACTTTTTGTGGATCTCCACCTTATGCAGGTAAATTAATTTTTATAATTTTGTAAAAAGAAATATTGATTTTTTTATCTTTTCAGCTCCTGAAGTTTTTGAAGGAAAACGTTACAATGGACCAGAAATTGATATTTGGGTAAATTTTTAACCATAACAAACTTTTATAAATAATATTGTTATTATTTATTTTAGAGTCTTGGAGTTGTTTTATATGTGTTAGTTTGTGGCGTATTACCATTTGAAGGTCCGAGCTTACAATTACTTAGAGACCGCGTACTAAGTGGAAGGATCAGAATCCCATTTTTTATGAGTAGTGGTAAGCTGATTTACTTTTAATCTTGAAAATTTTTTAATCCTTTTTTTCTCCATTTTCTTTAGAGTGTGAAAATCTCATTCGTCGGATGTTAACAGTTGACCCAAAGAAAAGGCCAACAATTGAACAAATTAAAAAGCATAAATGGATGAAAGAGAATGAATATGAAGCAAGATTCAGTGGGGAAGCATTAACCGGACAAGCGGCAGAATTACCTGAGCATAAACAACAAATTCTAAGATTAATGCAAAGTTTGGGCCTTGATGTTTCACGAATTAAATTATCCATTCAAGAGGAATCATATGACAATTTTCATGCTATTTATCTTCTTCTGCTTGAAAGGCTTAAATCTTCTGCCGCATTTTCACATCATCAAAGTGACCCTCGAACTCGAAGAAGGCAAAGTGATGCACCACCACCAACGCATCGACCTCGCCCACCATTAAATGCCCTTCGAGATCATTCAACATTTCAAACTACAGATTGTATCACAAATATTCCACCTCCTAATCAATATGCGGTATGCTAACTATCAAATTTTTTCTTATCAACACATATGACTAATCCATTACATTTTTTAGCACTCTGATTACAGCGAAAATTCATCAACTCTTAGCAGGCAATCAACAATTGGAACAATCGGCTCCCTCGATGAAGGGGTTGAAAGTGACCTAAATGGTTCAACTCCATCTCGTGGAACATTTAGCTCGACCGAAATAATTGCTTCCCATGAACCGATTAGTTCTGCATCAATTTCATCACAATTTGAAGGTCTTGATTGTCAGGTTGAAAGTGATATCATGTCAAGTGTTTCATCCTGCCCAAATAATGAAGAATCAAATAATAGCTCCGGTGAACAAAACTTAAACACTTCCGTACACGTAAATATGAAAAAAGATTGTAATAGCAGTAGCGGAAGTGGAAACAATTCCCAACCATCCAATTTTGGTGCAGGATGGAGGGCAAGCGATAACTCAATGTTTGATTCGTTGACAACACCATTCCCAACGGGACAACTTCGAAAAAAATCCAAAGCATGCAATGAAATTTGTCGGTAAGAGAGCAAAAATGACTTTTTGAAAAGAAAAACAAAAAACATTTTACAGTTTTAGTCCATCTACGGGAACTGTGAATGCTCAACTTCGTCGAATGAGAATTTCTGCAATCGCAAAGCCCGTTATTTCAGCTTCAGGAAGTCCTGCGCCACCAATTGACAAACGGCAACGTCAAGTTCTTGGAGTTTTACCAAAGCGAATTTCACTTCCAGAAAATCTTGAGTTTCAACCTCAAAAACTTTTAAACATTAAACAAAGTATTCATGTTGAAAAACAAATTAGCGGGGAAACTACTGTAGTCTCCGATTCAAAGCAAGCAATTAAAGCTCGCTTTCAACAACAGCAACATAAAAGAAAATCTAGAATGCAACTTTTACGTCAACAGGTAAAAATTTAATTATACCTTTTTAAAACCTTTTTTTACAAACGAATGGTTTTATAGAGTAGCTTTCAAATGGGTTCAAAGCAAGCATGTTTAGCTGCAATGCCAAATCAATGCCGATTACTGGGTAATACAAATCGAGCAGTTCGAAGTGGCCGAGAAGAACCACCAATGCCACCTTTATCT
Organism: Panagrolaimus sp. LJ2414; assembly: GCA_024447195.1. Taxonomy (NCBI): domain Eukaryota; kingdom Metazoa; phylum Nematoda; class Chromadorea; order Rhabditida; family Panagrolaimidae; genus Panagrolaimus; species Panagrolaimus sp. LJ2414. The sequence continues at coordinate 3,349,635 of JAMRXY010000280.1, read as the reverse complement.
CCAATTGAAGATTTAAAAGGTGAAGATTCTATGGATTTGTCGTAATTTTCTCTCTCTCTCTTTTTTAATATAATTTAAAAAGAAAACAAAGATAGTACATTGTATTTAAATTTTTAATTATTATCCAAAAATAACACAGAGCTTTTATTTTTATTACAAATATTTGGTATTTTTTTCAATTGTTTCTCTCTCATTACCGTTTTTATCTGGTCAAATTTGTTTTCTGCAAAAAATATATTTAAATTAGAAAATAGTTTCGTCTGCTTTTGTTTTATTGTTGTACGTGTTACCCTTATTCACGGGTGTTCATGAATTGTTTCCTTTTCACTCTTTTTTTATTTACTTCTTTTTAATTAATTAAGTCTACATACTCATTTACATGATTCACTGCAATATTTTTATTTCACTATAAACAAAAAAATGCTAAAATAAAAAAAATATTTTTAATGCCATTGAAATTTGATTTTTTGAACAAAAGAAAAAACTGTTTAATTGTGCAACGCGTGATAGGTATGTTTATGTGTCGTTGTATAATTAAGACTCATAAAGGAAACTTACCGCTTTTTTTGACGAAAGAGTAGAGAAAAAGAAAGAAATATGTTTGATGATCAATTTTACGATTCCACTATAAAAAGAAAACAGAAGAAAGAGAAGAAAAAAGGTAAAAAAAATAACATGATAAGAAATAAAAAGGCGAGAATAATCAGAGTTGAAGCATACAATCTTATTATAGGCTAAAATTCAAAAGGAATCAACCAATGTCAAACATTAATAGCTTTGTCATTTATATTTGGCATTATTTTCTCACATTCATTGTTTGAATTTAATTCTGTTAAAAAACTTTGCTTCCGTTTTTTTCAGAAAATCTTATCGAACAGTGGCAGCAGTATTATTGCGCATTTTCGCTTTATTTTGATAAGAAAACACTTTTTTTGCTATTGATCTGGTTAGAAAAAAAAGTTGCAATGGACGACGGGTCATCAACAATAGAAATAACTTCACAGGCAATGTTTAGTCGAGCTGAATCTTCAATGGCTTTGGTGACGCAATATATTAAATCATTACCAATTCAAGATATTATAAAAATTTTAACACCTGTTAAAGCGAGATTACTTAGTGAAGATACAATTTTGCATATAAATACTTTGTAGGTTTTTATCATTTTTTTGAAAGCTTTTAAAAATATTTTTTATTTTTAGAAATTTTTCTGTAGATCATGTTGTTTTGCCATTAACCGTTAAAGAAGTTTTAGAAATTCTTGGTCCACAATGGCAACGATGGATACATAATCGTAAAAAAAGACATTTTTTTACACATATTTATTCCATTAAAAAGCAATGACTTTATTTTAGCAGATGCTACAAATCCTCCAAATCCACATAATGATTTACACGAACATATTAAAGTTGGAGCTTTGGATCATATTGATGCGCCCCCAACAGATTTTGTTAAAGAATTTATTGAAAGTTTGACAAAAAAACAAAAACATGCTTTATTACTTTTGATTCGGGATGGATTGTTAACAGATGAATCGTTCTTAAATGTTAGTACTTATACTGGCCCTGATAGAGTACAGGTACGGTAAAATAAAGTTATATAGAAACAAAAAAAATGAAGAAGAAAAGTTATAGGTTTCTATGAAAAAAGTTGTCGACATCATATCATTGAGAGAAGAAAATAATTTAATAGCATATAATAAAAAAAATATTTTTCTTCGATTTGCATTAATGCAACATTATTCATCAGCAAGTTTTGGAAAAATGCAAAAAACAGGTATCTTTTTTTGAAAGTAATTTTTAAAAGTTACAGTTACAAATATCTGCAGATTTAAATGTATCCCAGCTCCGAAATGGGAGACAAAAAATGTCAATTTGGTATACGATAGCGTTTGCATTAATGACAATTGGAACATTTTTATCGCATGTTTGGTCGAATGCAACAAATTATGAAATAATGCAGTCACAACTTTCTGTTACAATTGGTATTTTAGTTGTCGCAAGGTTTGTACAATTAATTTATTACTGTACCCTCTAGCTTTTTTTATTTTTAGCATAGCAATTGCAAGTTTAATGTATTTCGTAACTTATATGGTAGCATTTTTATTTTGCTGTGAACATAGTTTATCCAAAAATGGCTTAAAACCGTTTTCTCCTGAAAAGCAAAATACTGTAATGAAACATTTTAGGTATTTTTTATAACACTCACTTGATGATTTTTATTACGTTCCTTTAGCACAATTCATCAGTATGAATATCGCGTAATAGCAACAAAAACATTGCAATTTATTTTACTGTGGTATACAATGCTTTTGGCAGTTTATGCTCATGAAAATGAATTAAATATTTATCCTGCTTTAACGTGTGTTTTAACGAATGGTTTTGGGCTGCTTTTATTTGCTCGAATCGCTCATTTCTTTCATGCTTGTCGTAGCGAAGGAAAAATTCTTTATGCCCAATGAAAAAAATTAATATTTTTGCTGAATGAAGAATTTATTTAAATTTGTCATTATTAAATTACATTTATTATCATATTATCATACATATATAGGAGTAATAGAGGTCCTTGAATTTTTTGCGTTTGTATCGGAACTCGAAAAAATGAGAAATCTGGCATCAGATCATTATCATACTTCGGAATTTTATGCTATACAAAATTAACTTTTATAACTTCCCCAATAAACGGAAAAAACTAAAAAAATATTTTCCAACTGTTCTTTACGCCTTTTTTTAACATTGTTAAAAAAAATTGATCGAAAATAAAGTAAAAGGGGTTACGTTATCCGTTTCGTCCCTACTCTTGAAATGCTGTCGTTTTCGACTAGAATATGAAGTAAAAGCTATCAGAATAATGCTTTTTGGTGCTTGTTTACATTTTCCAACGGCTTTTAACAAAAAAATTTTTGATGCTTTACCGTAAACATCTCCAATTAATGATGGAGTTGAGACTCCATATTTTGCCCATAAATTCGTCTAGTATAAGGTATAAATGTGGTAAAAAAATAGCTGCAGAATCCTCAACCTGTGGGTTTACCAGGGGCACAAAGTTACTGTAATACAGTAATCCACAATGTGAACCCAAACTCCTAATTTGCATATTATGCAACTTTTAGAAGCTAAAACGTTCCAAATCTGTCAGATTCGGATTCAGCATGTTCGAAAACCTATATATCCAGGAAACAAGGCCAGTAAATCAGATATTTTTAGGAATTTGCACAAAAGTAAGAAAAATCACTGCAACAAAATTACATAAATATCGTAATTTCATCTCGAAAAAAATTGATAGCAAATGCACTACAACGCGTTTTCCACACTTTTAATCATGCGCTGCGTCTCTTCTTTTCTCTGTTCTTTTTTTTTCTTTCACGACAGAGTTAAAAAAAGAACAGAGAAAAGAAGAGACGCAGCGCATGATTAAAAGTGTGGAAAACGCGTTGTAGTGCAAATGATGAAATTTAAAAAGAGAGAAAAGAGAGTGATCGAATTGGTGATCTTTTATTTAAGAATGGAAAACTTCGTCGACAAGTTTGAGATCATTCTTACAAAAGATTGGATCTAAAAAGGCATTTAGAAGCCATGAAAGAATTTTCAACTCCCAATGAATCTTTTAATGATTCCATGCAATTCCCAATCGATGACCATAATCGATCTGCAAATTCTTCAAGAAACTCGTCGACAACTTTCTGCTATTCAAAATGATTTAAGCATCAGAAAAGAAGATGAATTATTTCAAAAACGTGTTCGAGAGCTTGAACAAGTTGTTACAACAAAAGATGAATCTGTGTTGACCCTGTTAGAAGAAAAGAAACGCATTGAAACACAACTAGAAAAAACAAAACAGAAACAAAAAGAAACTCGACATGAGGTGGTTTAATTGAAAAATGAATATGTAAATATGGAAAATGCTTTAACTGCTGCTGAACGATCAAAGAAGACTTTGAAAGCTGAAAGAAATTCTTTAAAAGTGTGATATTTTTGAAAATTAAAAAAAGCAGTGCAATGACAAAAACGATAGTAATTGAAATTTGCAAAAACAAATTCCTTCAATTACTATACTTTTGTCATACCAGCTACAGAAATAAATAATTTCAATATTTTTAGGGAACATAAAGAAGATCATATCAATATTTATGAAGATGAAATCTGAAAACGAGACGAGGAATAAAGAAAAAAAAGATATATAAATTTTATAAATTAAATTTAACGAAAAATTACAGCCTTGGATATTGAAAAAAGAATATGTAACTAGACAGGTTTTAAGATATTGAAAGGAATTGCAAAAAAAGAAATTCATAATGAATATGTAAATTCGGAACAATGATTTATCGTAATCTTAACAAATTAATAAAGACATTTATTTTGTAATTACTGTAGCTTTTATTATCCACCGAGTGTTCTTCAAGAACTTCATCGGGAAGATAATGTTGAACATCGAATGATAAAGGCACATTTCATGCCCTTCAACGAGATCTTCATGAACAACTTGGAACATTGAGAAGGAATAAAGAAAAACTTGAAGAAAAGATTATGGATCAAAACAAGTCCATGAATTCTCGAAAAATTAAAGAAAAACAAATTTTAATGAAACGTGCAGCAAAAGCTTTAATTACAAAAGTGAGTTTTTTAAACAAATCGTTCTCCGATGTCATGACAAAATTGACAATCATTTTTTATGAAATTAAAAAATTACGAATACTGTAAAATTTTTTACACTTGAAAAATTAGCATATTTCATTTTAAAAACATTTTAGGCAACAACTCGAAAAGCTATTCGAGCCCCTCCAGCAGTTATCAATAGTTCAAAAACATAAGATTCAAGCATTGATGAAACTCATGGCAGTATTACTTCATCATCTTCTACCCCAACAATTATGGCTGGTGCCCCTTCAGCCCCAACAGCACTCCCCAGTTTCTCCAACAACCTCTTCATCTTCAAACGGACAGTCTTCACGCCTATCAACATCACAACACTCGATCACGCCACAACCCAAACCAGAAACTGATTCTGCAGTACACATAGTTTTCCGTCGAAGTGAACTTCTTCGATACACGAATTCCCTTCCACGATGTTCGAATGAACCCTCCTCCTTTTTAACTACTTCTACACCGATTAACAATACTAACCATGCTTCTTCCTTACCAGTGGAAATTCTTGCACTGAAAACACAAGATATTTAAATTATGCAAATTTATTTTTTACAGAACACATAAATAAGGAAAAATATAATTAAATATAAAGTTTAAATTAGAGAGATAGATTGAGAGATTTGATAATCAGAAGAAGAAAGATTGATTTGATTCAAAGATTTCGACGACGTTTCACTATAAAAAAAGAATCCCAGTATTATTAGGCTCTCTGAAATCAAAATTTCGATTACGAAAATAATCCGTTTTTAATTTCGGTAAATGCAGTTTTTTGATTTTCGGAATTTTGATTTCGAAGAGCCTAAACCCCAAAATTACAGTAATAAAAATAAAACTTACATCCATCTTCAGATTCACTTTCTTCATACATTAAAGCTTCATCATCATAAGAGGAAAGACGTTTAAAGCTTCGACTTCCAGGTGGACCACAAATTTTGATATTTGAGAGAATTTGTTGATGATCAGGTAAAGTTGGAGATGAAAGTGGACGAGGAACATTTGATAAAAAAAAACCAGGTTTTGGAGGAGATGGTGATGGAGGAAGTCTTGGAGCAGCAGCAGCAACAGAAGCAGCAGTGGTAGTAGAAGTATTATTTTCTTTATTTTCTTCAGTTGATGGTGAAAGGAAAACCCGTTGAAAGATACTTTCAATTAAATCAGTTCGCTTTGAATATGGTGTAACTGAGGAAGAAGCAGGTGGATTTTCATCATCCACAAAATCCATTAAATATACTGAATCAATAGAACTTGATGAAGTATTATTATTAGTATTATTTGTTGAAGGTTGATCAAAGTCAAGAGCCATTACACGATCCATACCATTGTAAGATGTATAGCGGCCATCAGCAGCAGCAGCAGAAGATGAAGCATTAATTTGAATTGGACGAGAATGAGATGACTATAAAAGATTATACGGTATACGGTCTATTATACTGAATAATGTTAAAGAAACTTACTGGTGAAAAATAGCTATTATAACGTGCTGGAACAGATGACATTTGAGATGATGGAGAATGATTTGATGCAGTTGAAAGTTGCATAGTTGTTGGTAAATAAAAATTATTTGGACGATTATTAATAATAATTACAGTTGTTTTTGAAAAGAATTGTTGAACCGGTTGAAAATGATAAAAATTTGGTTGAGGAGGATAATAAACTGGATCCTGTTGGTCTAAAAATATGAAAGAATATTAGTTGGGTATATGGTAATAAAATAAAAACATACAAAATGATGGCATATTTGAGGCACGCAAAGACATGGATTCAAAATCATTGAATTGAGGATGATGATGAAAAGGTAAAGCTCCAACAACAGGATACATTTTCAAAGACGATGATGAGAAGAGAGAGAGAAGAAGAAGGAATTTGACAACCTTTTTGAGAAATAAAACTTTCACTAAAATGAGAGAAAAATGCTTTTATAGGAAAGGAAGTATTGCAAAAGTGGCGGGTTGAAAATGCGGAATTGCATTAATTTAAAAATTTGCATATTTTAATTCAACTGAACGTTTAAAAAAACAATACTTTATTTAAAAAAGCTAAAACAAAAACACATTATACTCATTGGAATTTTTGATGATTCAATATAATTTGCTTAATTGGTTTAGATTATTTAATTAATTAAAAAAGACCCATTTATGAATTTGTGCACTTGGACCTTTCGCAATCTTTCTTGCAACAAGGTAACTTCTTGTTCTTTAACATTTTTATTTACCATAATTAATTCTTTTACTTTATCATTAGATCCATATAATTCACCTTCAGCTCGACTTTCAGTATCCTTTATGTGTGATCATCCAATTTAGCTTTTTCATCATCATTCATTAAATCTTTGGCATTATTCAACGTTCCACCATTTGATCGAGTTGCATTACAAACATTTCAAAGACAAAAAAGAAAATCTGCAATTTGGCATTTCAATGAAAATAAATCCTAACGAAGTTGTTAAGCTTTTATCTTTTCCAGCTTATTTTAATTTTCAAAAAAATCACACTTTTAAAGAATTTCTTTCCGAATTTCTAACAAATGTCCGGTATCTTTTGTAATTTTGTGAATTTATCCAACAATTGCAGATTGTAACTGTGTTCGCACACACCGATTTCTATTAATAAAATGTTCCTTCTGTTCACTTTGAACTGCACAACCAAGTTATAAGAGAAAGATCTGATTTAGCTCATGTGCAGATACTTCTGAAAACATTTGCATATTCATTGAAAATGTTCCACAATTTTGTTGGAACCTGTTGAGCAAGAGGAAGGATCATAATAATCGCACATCTCATTTTTAACACAAAGAATGAAAAAAACACATGTAAGACATTTCAATTTTAAATGATCCTTAATACCTAGGAAAAACCATGGTTTAAAGAATTTATAACAAAAGAAAATACCAAATCTTTCAACTTTATTTTTATTCTGAAAAACGACACAATTGGCTTAGCCTTTGAGGAACACTAAGAAGATGAAAAATCAAAAGAAGAAGAATGAATGATATTATACAGGGTGTCCCAAAATAAGATCCGATTTTGATTTGGCTGGCAAATTTGCAAAAATAGAGATTATCAAAAACCGTTTGCGAAGTTGTGTTCAGAATCGGATGAGGTTTTGTTTAGCAAAATTCTTTTTATGATTTTGTGATATGCAAATTTGTACGCTTATTAAGAGCGATAGTAATGACGAAAAACGATTATAAAATGTTGTGGTTACTATCAATGTGAGAGTAAAAATAAAAAACGGTTTTCAAAAGTTTGAAGTTACTCTCGCTCTTTATAAGCGTACAAATTTGCATATCACTGAATCATAAAAAATTTTTGCCAAACAAACCCTCATCCGATTCTGAACACAATTGCGCAAATGGTTTTTGATTAGCACTAATTTTAAAAATTTGCCAACCAAATCAAAATCGGATCTTATTTTGGGACCCCTGTACTTATTTGATCAAAAACCAGATCCATTAAATGCAAGAAGAAGGAAAAAATGATTCAATTTCAAAACAAAAATCAGTTTAAAAAGAAAAGCAATAAAAATTTTGGATGTTTGAACAAAAAACACAAGCATTTTAAAAAGTACAGTAACTTTTAAAATTGAAGTCTGCGAAAATGTGTTACTCTCACATTTGTCATAGTGAAGGGGAACACTGGGTTATTAAAATGTGACTATTTTAATAAAAACATTTAAACAATTAGTTGTAATTAAAAATTACCATTTTTCTCTTTAAAATGATTAAAAAATGAATGTTCGAACTGCAATTTTTGTATTTTAAGTATAATAAACCAAAATAAATATTTCAGATGAGTGCTATCGAAGGCATAAATCATGACCATATTTTGTATACAGTAAACTTTGAAAATATTCTAGTCGAATTCCAACAAATTTAACATACATTCCATGTGCTGGTGTTGTTGTGGATTCTGGGGTTCTTAATGGCCATCAAGGACAACTTTCACAACTTGACGTTGTTGAATCAATTGCCAAATTACGGTAGTTTTTTTAACGTTTTTGTGTTTAATTTTTAATGCGGTAAATTTAAGTGGTCGAGGTCCAGATTTGCTAATGATGGCAATTGGTGGAAATGATGTCGGATATTCGGATATCCTGAATCGATTATTTCTTTGTAACAGTAAAATTCCATTCAATGCTGTAGATATGAGATTATTTTATCTTTCACATGAGCTTGAAAGATTGGGTGAAAGATTGAATGCTTTATAAAAGCGAATCAAGGTTATTAATTTTTTTTTGCATTTGTTCAACAACTTACAGTATTCCCTTAAAGTTGTGATTTCACATTATTTTGATATTAGTCGGAATGAAAAAGGCTTTTTGGATTCAAATTGTTCAGGTTCACATCAAATTAGTACAGGGTGTCCCAATATAAGTTCACGTTTTGATTTATCCAGCAAATTTTTAGTTTTAAAGATATTCAAAAACTGCTGCGCAGTTGTGTTCAAAATCGGATAAGGTTTTGTTCGATATAAATTTTTTATCAATTCGTGATATGCAAATTAGTATGCTTATTAAGAGCAATAGTAACAATTAAAAAAGAAAACAAAATGTTTTGGTTACTATCAATGTGAGAGTAACAATAAAAACGGTTTTTAAAAGTTTGAAGTTACTGTCGCTCTTTATAAGCGTTCAAATTTGCATATCACAGAATCATGAAAAAAATTTGTCAAACAAAACCTTATCCGTTTCTGAACACAACTGCGCAAACAGTTTTTGATCATATTGTTTTTTAAAAATTTGGCAACCAAATGAAAACGGGAACTTATTTTAGGACACCCTGTATATCAAATTTAAAATGAGCTGATTGACAAATTTTACTAGAAATTCGAATTTCTAGAAAGGGGAAGTAATATGATTGAAAATTAACCAAATTTTAAATGCAGGTGTTATTAATCAGTGATGTTTTAATTTGTTAAATAATTAAAACGCGTTCTGGCTGAAATTCTGAAAGGCTTGGCACAGCAAAAAATGAATCTTTTTCACGGCACAATGCCGGATTTTCGATTTTTTTGGGTCCCAACGCTAAAATCGAGTCTTGAAAATGCGAAATTCGGATTCAGCGACCTCGATTACCCCTATACCAAAGAAAATTAGCAACATATCTTCAATGGCACCGGAGATCTGAAAATGCCGTTTTGAACTTCAACGGCACAAAAAAGTGCCAAAACGGCACTTTTGAACAAAAAGACTTTGGATCTGGGCTTGTTAAGCATAGCTGAAAACATGGGTAAAGTTTCAAAAGGATTCATTTTTTGCTGTGCCAAGGTTTACTTGGAGCACTCTTTTTTTCAGCCAGAGTGCGTTTTAAAAAAAGAATTTTTTTATTACGGTAAACTTGAAATGATAGTAACAATAAAAAAGCGTTTGCAAGAGAAAACAAACAAAAGACAAGAAGCCACGAAATTATTTTTCGAGGTTAATAGTTTTCGTTTAAAGAAGATAAAAAAGTATAGCCGTAAGTTTTACAAAAAAGCAGTTAGCTTCATTTATCTTCAGCTTCCGAAATTTATCTCAATTTTAAGGAATATCTTTCAGCTACCGAAGTTTTCTTTCATCGGTCAGCAGCAGCTAAAGCATTTTCCAAATATGCATATTCATAAATATTGATATGATCTTCTTTATGTTCCCTAAAAATATTGAAATTATTTATTTCTGTAGCTGGTATGACAAAAGTATAGTAATTGAAGGAATTTGTTTTTGCAAATTTCAATTACTATCGTTTTTGTCATTGCACTGCTTTTTTTAATTTTCAAAAATATCACACTTTTAAAGAATTTCTTTCAGCTTTCAAAGTCTTCTTTGATCGTTCAGCAGCAGTTAAAGCATTTTCCATATTTACATATTCATTTTTCAATTAAACCACCTCATGTCGAGTTTCTTTTTGTTTCTGTTTTGTTTTTTCTAGTGGTGTTTCAATGCGTTTCTTTTCTTCTAACAGGGTCAACACAGATTCATCTTTTGTTGTAACAACTTGTTCAAGCTCTCGAACACGTTTTTGAAGTAATTCATCTTCTCTTTTAATGCTTAAATCTTTTTGAACAGCAGAAAGTTGTCGACGAGTTTCTTGAAGAATTTTAGTAAGGCTATTTTTGCAGATCGATTATGGACATCGATTGGGAATTGCATGGAATCATTAAAAGATTCATTGGGAGTTGAAAATTCTTTCATGGCTTCTAAATGCCTTTTTAGATCCAATCTTTTGTAAGAATGATCTCTAACTTCTCGACGAAGTTTTCTATTCTCAAATAAAAGATCACCAAATTTTTTTTAGCGTTGGGACCCAAAAAAATCGAAAATCCGGCATTGTGCCGTGAAAAAGATTCATTTTTTGCTGTACCAAGCCTTTCAGAATTTCAGCCAGAACGCGTTTTAATTATTTAACAAATTAAAACATCACTGATTAATAACACCTGCATTTAAAATTTGGTTAATTTTCAATCATATTACTTCCCCTTTCTAGAAATTCGAATTTCTAGTAAAATTTGTCAATCAGCTCATTTTAAATTTGATATACAGGGTGTCCTAAAATAAGTTCCCGTTTTCATTTGGTTGCCAAATTTTTAAAAAACAATATGATCAAAAACTGTTTGCGCAGTTGTGTTCAGAAACGGATAAGGTTTTGTTTGACAAATTTTTTTCATGATTCTGTGATATGCAAATTTGAACGCTTATAAAGAGCGACAGTAACTTCAAACTTTTAAAAACCGTTTTTATTGTTACTCTCACATTGATAGTAACCAAAACATTTTGTTTTCTTTTTTAATTGTTACTATTGCTCTTAATAAGCATACTAATTTGCATATCACGAATTGATAAAAAATTTATATCGAACAAAACCTTATCCGATTTTGAACACAACTGCGCAGCAGTTTTTGAATATCTTTAAAACTAAAAATTTGCTGGATAAATCAAAACGTGAACTTATATTGGGACACCCTGTACTAATTTGATGTGAACCTGAACAATTTGAATCCAAAAAGCCTTTTTCATTCCGACTAATATCAAAATAATGTGAAATCACAACTTTAAGGGAATACTGTAAGTTGTTGAACAAATGCAAAAAAAAATTAATAACCTTGATTCGCTTTTATAAAGCATTCAATCTTTCACCCAATCTTTCAAGCTCATGTGAAAGATAAAATAATCTCATATCTACAGCATTGAATGGAATTTTACTGTTACAAAGAAATAATCGATTCAGGATATCCGAATATCCGACATCATTTCCACCAATTGCCATCATTAGCAAATCTGGACCTCGACCACTTAAATTTACCGCATTAAAAATTAAACACAAAAACGTTAAAAAAACTACCGTAATTTGGCAATTGATTCAACAACGTCAAGTTGTGAAAGTTGTCCTTGATGGCCATTAAGAACCCCAGAATCCACAACAACACCAGCACATGGAATGTATGTTAAATTTGTTGGAATTCGACTAGAATATTTTCAAAGTTTACTGTATACAAAATATGGTCATGATTTATGCCTTCGATAGCACTCATCTGAAATATTTATTTTGGTTTATTATACTTAAAATACAAAAATTGCAGTTCGAACATTCATTTTTTAATCATTTTAAAGAGAAAAATGGTAATTTTTAATTACAACTAATTGTTTAAATGTTTTTATTAAAATAGTCACATTTTAATAACCCAGTGTTCCCCTTCACTATGACAAATGTGAGAGTAACACATTTTCGCAGACTTCAATTTTAAAAGTTACTGTACTTTTTAAAATGCTTGTGTTTTTTGTTCAAACATCCAAAATTTTTATTGCTTTTCTTTTTAAACTGATTTTTGTTTTGAAATTGAATCATTTTTTCCTTCTTCTTGCATTTAATGGATCTGGTTTTTGATCAAATAAGTACAGGGGTCCCAAAATAAGATCCGATTTTGATTTGGTTGGCAAATTTTTAAAATTAGTGCTAATCAAAAACCATTTGCGCAATTGTGTTCAGAATCGGATGAGGGTTTGTTTGGCAAAAATTTTTTATGATTCAGTGATATGCAAATTTGTACGCTTATAAAGAGCGAGAGTAACTTCAAACTTTTGAAAACCGTTTTTTATTTTTACTCTCACATTGATAGTAACCACAACATTTTATAATCGTTTTTCGTCATTACTATCGCTCTTAATAAGCGTACAAATTTGCATATCACAAAATCATAAAAAGAATTTTGCTAAACAAAACCTCATCCGATTCTGAACACAACTTCGCAAACGGTTTTTGATAATCTCTATTTTTGCAAATTTGCCAGCCAAATCAAAATCGGATCTTATTTTGGGACACCCTGTATAATATCATTCATTCTTCTTCTTTTGATTTTTCATCTTCTTAGTGTTCCTCAAAGGCTAAGCCAATTGTGTCGTTTTTCAGAATAAAAATAAAGTTGAAAGATTTGGTATTTTCTTTTGTTATAAATTCTTTAAACCATGGTTTTTCCTAGGTATTAAGGATCATTTAAAATTGAAATGTCTTACATGTGTTTTTTTCATTCTTTGTGTTAAAAATGAGATGTGCGATTATTATGATCCTTCCTCTTGCTCAACAGGTTCCAACAAAATTGTGGAACATTTTCAATGAATATGCAAATGTTTTCAGAAGTATCTGCACATGAGCTAAATCAGATCTTTCTCTTATAACTTGGTTGTGCAGTTCAAAGTGAACAGAAGGAACATTTTATTAATAGAAATCGGTGTGTGCGAACACAGTTACAATCTGCAATTGTTGGATAAATTCACAAAATTACAAAAGATACCGGACATTTGTTAGAAATTCGGAAAGAAATTCTTTAAAAGTGTGATTTTTTTGAAAATTAAAATAAGCTGGAAAAGATAAAAGCTTAACAACTTCGTTAGGATTTATTTTCATTGAAATGCCAAATTGCAGATTTTCTTTTTTGTCTTTGAAATGTTTGTAATGCAACTCGATCAAATGGTGGAACGTTGAATAATGCCAAAGATTTAATGAATGATGATGAAAAAGCTAAATTGGATGATCACACATAAAGGATACTGAAAGTCGAGCTGAAGGTGAATTATATGGATCTAATGATAAAGTAAAAGAATTAATTATGGTAAATAAAAATGTTAAAGAACAAGAAGTTACCTTGTTGCAAGAAAGATTGCGAAAGGTCCAAGTGCACAAATTCATAAATGGGTCTTTTTTAATTAATTAAATAATCTAAACCAATTAAGCAAATTATATTGAATCATCAAAAATTCCAATGAGTATAATGTGTTTTTGTTTTAGCTTTTTTAAATAAAGTATTGTTTTTTTAAACGTTCAGTTGAATTAAAATATGCAAATTTTTAAATTAATGCAATTCCGCATTTTCAACCCGCCACTTTTGCAATACTTCCTTTCCTATAAAAGCATTTTTCTCTCATTTTAGTGAAAGTTTTATTTCTCAAAAAGGTTGTCAAATTCCTTCTTCTTCTCTCTCTCTTCTCATCATCGTCTTTGAAAATGTATCCTGTTGTTGGAGCTTTACCTTTTCATCATCATCCTCAATTCAATGATTTTGAATCCATGTCTTTGCGTGCCTCAAATATGCCATCATTTTGTATGTTTTTATTTTATTACCATATACCCAACTAATATTCTTTCATATTTTTAGACCAACAGGATCCAGTTTATTATCCTCCTCAACCAAATTTTTATCATTTTCAACCGGTTCAACAATTCTTTTCAAAAACAACTGTAATTATTATTAATAATCGTCCAAATAATTTTTATTTACCAACAACTATGCAACTTTCAACTGCATCAAATCATTCTCCATCATCTCAAATGTCATCTGTTCCAGCACGTTATAATAGCTATTTTTCACCAGTAAGTTTCTTTAACATTATTCAGTATAATAGACCGTATACCGTATAATCTTTTATAGTCATCTCATTCTCGTCCAATTCAAATTAATGCTTCATCTTCTGCTGCTGCTGCTGATGGCCGCTATACATCTTACAATGGTATGGATCGTGTAATGGCTCTTGACTTTGATCAACCTTCAACAAATAATACTAATAATAATACTTCATCAAGTTCTATTGATTCAGTATATTTAATGGATTTTGTGGATGATGAAAATCCACCTGCTTCTTCCTCAGTTACACCATATTCAAAGCGAACTGATTTAATTGAAAGTATCTTTCAACGGGTTTTCCTTTCACCATCAACTGAAGAAAATAAAGAAAATAATACTTCTACTACCACTGCTGCTTCTGTTGCTGCTGCTGCTCCAAGACTTCCTCCATCACCATCTCCTCCAAAACCTGGTTTTTTTTTATCAAATGTTCCTCGTCCACTTTCATCTCCAACTTTACCTGATCATCAACAAATTCTCTCAAATATCAAAATTTGTGGTCCACCTGGAAGTCGAAGCTTTAAACGTCTTTCCTCTTATGATGATGAAGCTTTAATGTATGAAGAAAGTGAATCTGAAGATGGATGTAAGTTTTATTTTTATTACTGTAATTTTGGGGTTTAGGCTCTTCGAAATCAAAATTCCGAAAATCAAAAAACTGCATTTACCGAAATTAAAAACGGATTATTTTCGTAATCGAAATTTTGATTTCAGAGAGCCTAATAATACTGGGATTCTTTTTTTATAGTGAAACGTCGTCGAAATCTTTGAATCAAATCAATCTTTCTTCTTCTGATTATCAAATCTCTCAATCTATCTCTCTAATTTAAACTTTATATTTAATTATATTTTTCCTTATTTATGTGTTCTGTAAAAAATAAATTTGCATAATTTAAATATCTTGTGTTTTCAGTGCAAGAATTTCCACTCCCAATAAAAAATTAATAGAAACATTTTTTTTCGTATATACTGTAGCTTTTATTATCCGCAGAGTGTTCCTCAATGATATGACAAAACAGACAGTAATCATTTTTTTCAAAATTGAAAAGTTGTGATTACTTCACTTTTTAAAAACGTGTCTTCAATCAAATTACAAAAGTATTAAAAACGGATTCTGAAAGTCAGTAAAATTCTTAAAGAAATTTGCATAATTTCTAAAATTAAAATGACAGTAACCTCAGAAATCGATATTTACAAAACTTCATTACTCTCGCATTTGCCATAACAGAAAGGCATATTTGGTTATAAAAAAAGTATCTTACCCAAATCCAAAACAAAAAACAATAAAGCATCGAAAATGATTACAACGCTTTCGGATGAGGTTTTGTTTAGCAAAATTCTTTTTATGATTTTGTGATATGCAAATTTGTACGCTTATTAAGAGCGATAGTAATGACGAAAAACGATTATAAAATGTTGTGGTTACTATCAATGTGAGAGTAAAAATAAAAAACGGTTTTCAAAAGTTTGAAGTTACTCTCGCTCTTTATAAGCGTACAAATTTGCATATCACTGAATCATAAAAAATTTTTGCCAAACAAACCCTCATCCGATTCTGAACACAATTGCGCAAATGGTTTTTGATTAGCACTAATTTTAAAAATTTGCCAACCAAATCAAAATCGGATCTGTGAAGGAAAAAATGATTCAATTTCAAAACAAGAATCAGTTTAAAAAGAAAAGCAATAAAAATTTTGGATGTTTGAACAAAAAACACAAGCATTTTAAAAAGTACAGTAACTTTTAAAATTGAAGTCTGCGAAAATGTGTTACTCTCACATTTGTCATAGTGAAGGGGAACACTGGGTTATTAAAATGTGACTATTTTAATAAAAACATTTAAACAATTAGTTGTAATTAAAAATTACCATTTTTCTCTTTAAAATGATTAAAAAATGAATGTTCGAACTGCAATTTTTGTATTTTAAGTATAATAAACCAAAATAAATATTTCAGATGAGTGCTATCGAAGGCATAAATCATGACCATATTTTGTATACAGTAAACTTTGAAAATATTCTAGTCGAATTCCAACAAATTTAACATACATTCCATGTGCTGGTGTTGTTGTGGATTCTGGGGTTCTTAATGGCCATCAAGGACAACTTTCACAACTTGACGTTGTTGAATCAATTGCCAAATTACGGTAGTTTTTTTAACGTTTTTGTGTTTAATTTTTAATGCGGTAAATTTAAGTGGTCGAGGTCCAGATTTGCTAATGATGGCAATTGGTGGAAATGATGTCGGATATTCGGATATCCTGAATCGATTATTTCTTTGTAACAGTAAAATTCCATTCAATGCTGTAGATATGAGATTATTTTATCTTTCACATGAGCTTGAAAGATTGGGTGAAAGATTGAATGCTTTATAAAAGCGAATCAAGGTTATTAATTTTTTTTTGCATTTGTTCAACAACTTACAGTATTCCCTTAAAGTTGTGATTTCACATTATTTTGATATTAGTCGGAATGAAAAAGGCTTTTTGGATTCAAATTGTTCAGGTTCACATCAAATTAGTACAGGGTGTCCCAATATAAGTTCACGTTTTGATTTATCCAGCAAATTTTTAGTTTTAAAGATATTCAAAAACTGCTGCGCAGTTGTGTTCAAAATCGGATAAGGTTTTGTTCGATATAAATTTTTTATCAATTCGTGATATGCAAATTAGTATGCTTATTAAGAGCAATAGTAACAATTAAAAAAGAAAACAAAATGTTTTGGTTACTATCAATGTGAGAGTAACAATAAAAACGGTTTTTAAAAGTTTGAAGTTACTGTCGCTCTTTATAAGCGTTCAAATTTGCATATCACAGAATCATGAAAAAAATTTGTCAAACAAAACCTTATCCGTTTCTGAACACAACTGCGCAAACAGTTTTTGATCATATTGTTTTTTAAAAATTTGGCAACCAAATGAAAACGGGAACTTATTTTAGGACACCCTGTATATCAAATTTAAAATGAGCTGATTGACAAATTTTACTAGAAATTCGAATTTCTAGAAAGGGGAAGTAATATGATTGAAAATTAACCAAATTTTAAATGCAGGTGTTATTAATCAGTGATGTTTTAATTTGTTAAATAATTAAAACGCGTTCTGGCTGAAATTCTGAAAGGCTTGGCACAGCAAAAAATGAATCTTTTTCACGGCACAATGCCGGATTTTCGATTTTTTTGGGTCCCAACGCTAAAATCGAGTCTTGAAAATGCGAAATTCGGATTCAGCGACCTCGATTACCCCTATACCAAAGAAAATTAGCAACATATCTTCAATGGCACCGGAGATCTGAAAATGCCGTTTTGAACTTCAACGGCACAAAAAAGTGCCAAAACGGCACTTTTGAACAAAAAGACTTTGGATCTGGGCTTGTTAAGCATAGCTGAAAACATGGGTAAAGTTTCAAAAGGATTCATTTTTTGCTGTGCCAAGGTTTACTTGGAGCACTCTTTTTTTCAGCCAGAGTGCGTTTTAAAAAAAGAATTTTTTTATTACGGTAAACTTGAAATGATAGTAACAATAAAAAAGCGTTTGCAAGAGAAAACAAACAAAAGACAAGAAGCCACGAAATTATTTTTCGAGGTTAATAGTTTTCGTTTAAAGAAGATAAAAAAGTATAGCCGTAAGTTTTACAAAAAAGCAGTTAGCTTCATTTATCTTCAGCTTCCGAAATTTATCTCAATTTTAAGGAATATCTTTCAGCTACCGAAGTTTTCTTTCATCGGTCAGCAGCAGCTAAAGCATTTTCCAAATATGCATATTCATAAATATTGATATGATCTTCTTTATGTTCCCTAAAAATATTGAAATTATTTATTTCTGTAGCTGGTATGACAAAAGTATAGTAATTGAAGGAATTTGTTTTTGCAAATTTCAATTACTATCGTTTTTGTCATTGCACTGCTTTTTTTAATTTTCAAAAATATCACACTTTTAAAGAATTTCTTTCAGCTTTCAAAGTCTTCTTTGATCGTTCAGCAGCAGTTAAAGCACAAAAAATTAAATAAAACTCTTCAAATCAAAATCAATTGTGCAGAAAATAAAATGTTTCCTAAAATTTATGCTATCCCTAAATTCCATAAAACTCCTACTAAATTCCGCTTTATTACAGGTGCAAAAAATTCAAGCATTAAAGAAATTTCAGTAAAATTACAAAAAGTGTTAAGTTTTTTGAAATCTCACTTTAAAAACTACTGTATCAAACAAAATAATACAAGTGGTGGCAAATGCTATTGGTCAATTAATAATAGTTTGGAAGTTCTGCAAAATTTGCCAAAATTAAACAAAGACACAGTAATCTATACTGCAGATTTTTCCAGCCTATTTACAAACCTTCCACACAACATTGTTAAAAAATATTTGATCAAACTCATAGACATTTGCTTTAAAAATTCAGGAAAAAGATACATTAAAGTTGGATTTAATAAATGTTATTACACTGATGAATATAAAAATGGCAACATCGAAAATTTAGAAAGAGAAGATGTCATTTACATGATAGACACAGTTCTAAAAAATTCATATGCAAAATATGGTAACTTCCTTTTTAAACAAATAAATGGAATCCCTCAAGGTAATAACAGTAGTCCATTACTGGCAGATTTAACCTTAACAATGATGGAATACGATTACTGTAGTAAAAACGAAAATAAATTAAAACTTAAAGGTTTCAAAAATGGTTACAGATATGTCGACGATATCCAAATATTATCTACAAAAAGTTTTAACTTTGAAGAAATCGCAAAAGAAATTTATCATAAAAGTTTAACACTTGAAAAAACTAACAAAGTTAATACAAAAACTCAATTTCTCGACATTGAAATGGAAATCCAAAAGAATAAAATTAACACAAAACTTTACAATAAAACTAATGATTACCATTTCAACGTAATCCGTTATTCAAATTTCAACTCAAACACACCAAGTATTTATAAAACAAATATTATCGCAGGTGAAATACTTAGAACAGCAAGACTTTCTTCATGTAAAGAAAATTTCATTAAAGGCTATCAAAATATTGCAAATCATTTACTCAAAAACGGTTATCCTCAAAAACTGATAGAAAAAACAGCAGAACAAGTTTTGAAAAAACACAATTTTTTATCATTTATCTAACCCTAATGTTAAAGATCAAACATTTATATGTTTTTGATGATAAAAAGTTTAATATAAAATCACCTCAAATTCCAGACAATGAAGGGATGACTTCACACTTATTAACGGCACAAAAATATGATTTTTTTTTGGCGCCAAAAAATTAACAAAAAATTAAGAGAAATTCATTTTTAATTTTTTTAATGAACAAAATGAACGATTAAAATCCGGCTCTGCTGATGATGACCGTCCGGTACTCAATTTTTAATATTCAAATATTTAAGACCCTATGGCGTCCAGAGGAAATGGTCGAAACGCCTCTACAGGTAAGTATAATCAAAGCTTTTCAGATTCAACATGAATATTTTCAATTTTTATTTCTATTTCCATATTTACATATTCATTTTTCAATTAAACCACCTCATGTCGAGTTTCTTTTTGTTTCTGTTTTGTTTTTTCTAGTGGTGTTTCAATGCGTTTCTTTTCTTCTAACAGGGTCAACACAGATTCATCTTTTGTTGTAACAACTTGTTCAAGCTCTCGAACACGTTTTTGAAGTAATTCATCTTCTCTTTTAATGCTTAAATCTTTTTGAACAGCAGAAAGTTGTCGACGAGTTTCTTGAAGAATTTTAGTAAGGCTATTTTTGCAGATCGATTATGGACATCGATTGGGAATTGCATGGAATCATTAAAAGATTCATTGGGAGTTGAAAATTCTTTCATGGCTTCTAAATGCCTTTTTAGATCCAATCTTTTGTAAGAATGATCTCTAACTTCTCGACGAAGTTTTCTATTCTCAAATAAAAGATCACCAAATTTTTTTTAGCGTTGGGACCCAAAAAAATCGAAAATCCGGCATTGTGCCGTGAAAAAGATTCATTTTTTGCTGTGCCAAGCCTTTCAGAATTTCAGCCAGAACGCGTTTTAATTATTTAACAAATTAAAACATCACTGATTAATAACACCTGCATTTAAAATTTGGTTAATTTTCAATCATATTACTTCCCCTTTCTAGAAATTCGAATTTCTAGTAAAATTTGTCAATCAGCTCATTTTAAATTTGATATACAGGGTGTCCTAAAATAAGTTCCCGTTTTCATTTGGTTGCCAAATTTTTAAAAAACAATATGATCAAAAACTGTTTGCGCAGTTGTGTTCAGAAACGGATAAGGTTTTGTTTGACAAATTTTTTTCATGATTCTGTGATATGCAAATTTGAACGCTTATAAAGAGCGACAGTAACTTCAAACTTTTAAAAACCGTTTTTATTGTTACTCTCACATTGATAGTAACCAAAACATTTTGTTTTCTTTTTTAATTGTTACTATTGCTCTTAATAAGCATACTAATTTGCATATCACGAATTGATAAAAAATTTATATCGAACAAAACCTTATCCGATTTTGAACACAACTGCGCAGCAGTTTTTGAATATCTTTAAAACTAAAAATTTGCTGGATAAATCAAAACGTGAACTTATATTGGGACACCCTGTACTAATTTGATGTGAACCTGAACAATTTGAATCCAAAAAGCCTTTTTCATTCCGACTAATATCAAAATAATGTGAAATCACAACTTTAAGGGAATACTGTAAGTTGTTGAACAAATGCAAAAAAAAATTAATAACCTTGATTCGCTTTTATAAAGCATTCAATCTTTCACCCAATCTTTCAAGCTCATGTGAAAGATAAAATAATCTCATATCTACAGCATTGAATGGAATTTTACTGTTACAAAGAAATAATCGATTCAGGATATCCGAATATCCGACATCATTTCCACCAATTGCCATCATTAGCAAATCTGGACCTCGACCACTTAAATTTACCGCATTAAAAATTAAACACAAAAACGTTAAAAAAACTACCGTAATTTGGCAATTGATTCAACAACGTCAAGTTGTGAAAGTTGTCCTTGATGGCCATTAAGAACCCCAGAATCCACAACAACACCAGCACATGGAATGTATGTTAAATTTGTTGGAATTCGACTAGAATATTTTCAAAGTTTACTGTATACAAAATATGGTCATGATTTATGCCTTCGATAGCACTCATCTGAAATATTTATTTTGGTTTATTATACTTAAAATACAAAAATTGCAGTTCGAACATTCATTTTTTAATCATTTTAAAGAGAAAAATGGTAATTTTTAATTACAACTAATTGTTTAAATGTTTTTATTAAAATAGTCACATTTTAATAACCCAGTGTTCCCCTTCACTATGACAAATGTGAGAGTAACACATTTTCGCAGACTTCAATTTTAAAAGTTACTGTACTTTTTAAAATGCTTGTGTTTTTTGTTCAAACATCCAAAATTTTTATTGCTTTTCTTTTTAAACTGATTTTTGTTTTGAAATTGAATCATTTTTTCCTTCTTCTTGCATTTAATGGATCTGGTTTTTGATCAAATAAGTACAGGGGTCCCAAAATAAGATCCGATTTTGATTTGGTTGGCAAATTTTTAAAATTAGTGCTAATCAAAAACCATTTGCGCAATTGTGTTCAGAATCGGATGAGGGTTTGTTTGGCAAAAATTTTTTATGATTCAGTGATATGCAAATTTGTACGCTTATAAAGAGCGAGAGTAACTTCAAACTTTTGAAAACCGTTTTTTATTTTTACTCTCACATTGATATTAACCACAACATTTTATAATCGTTTTTCGTCATTACTATCGCTCTTAATAAGCGTACAAATTTGCATATCACAAAATCATAAAAAGAATTTTGCTAAACAAAACCTCATCCGATTCTGAACACAACTTCGCAAACGGTTTTTGATAATCTCTATTTTTGCAAATTTGCCAGCCAAATCAAAATCGGATCTTATTTTGGGACACCCTGTATAATATCATTCATTCTTCTTCTTTTGATTTTTCATCTTCTTAGTGTTCCTCAAAGGCTAAGCCAATTGTGTCGTTTTTCAGAATAAAAATAAAGTTGAAAGATTTGGTATTTTCTTTTGTTATAAATTCTTTAAACCATGGTTTTTCCTAGGTATTAAGGATCATTTAAAATTGAAATGTCTTACATGTGTTTTTTTCATTCTTTGTGTTAAAAATGAGATGTGCGATTATTATGATCCTTCCTCTTGCTCAACAGGTTCCAACAAAATTGTGGAACATTTTCAATGAATATGCAAATGTTTTCAGAAGTATCTGCACATGAGCTAAATCAGATCTTTCTCTTATAACTTGGTTGTGCAGTTCAAAGTGAACAGAAGGAACATTTTATTAATAGAAATCGGTGTGTGCGAACACAGTTACAATCTGCAATTGTTGGATAAATTCACAAAATTACAAAAGATACCGGACATTTGTTAGAAATTCGGAAAGAAATTCTTTAAAAGTGTGATTTTTTTGAAAATTAAAATAAGCTGGAAAAGATAAAAGCTTAACAACTTCGTTAGGATTTATTTTCATTGAAATGCCAAATTGCAGATTTTCTTTTTTGTCTTTGAAATGTTTGTAATGCAACTCGATCAAATGGTGGAACGTTGAATAATGCCAAAGATTTAATGAATGATGATGAAAAAGCTAAATTGGATGATCACACATAAAGGATACTGAAAGTCGAGCTGAAGGTGAATTATATGGATCTAATGATAAAGTAAAAGAATTAATTATGGTAAATAAAAATGTTAAAGAACAAGAAGTTACCTTGTTGCAAGAAAGATTGCGAAAGGTCCAAGTGCACAAATTCATAAATGGGTCTTTTTTAATTAATTAAATAATCTAAACCAATTAAGCAAATTATATTGAATCATCAAAAATTCCAATGAGTATAATGTGTTTTTGTTTTAGCTTTTTTAAATAAAGTATTGTTTTTTTAAACGTTCAGTTGAATTAAAATATGCAAATTTTTAAATTAATGCAATTCCGCATTTTCAACCCGCCACTTTTGCAATACTTCCTTTCCTATAAAAGCATTTTTCTCTCATTTTAGTGAAAGTTTTATTTCTCAAAAAGGTTGTCAAATTCCTTCTTCTTCTCTCTCTCTTCTCATCATCGTCTTTGAAAATGTATCCTGTTGTTGGAGCTTTACCTTTTCATCATCATCCTCAATTCAATGATTTTGAATCCATGTCTTTGCGTGCCTCAAATATGCCATCATTTTGTATGTTTTTATTTTATTACCATATACCCAACTAATATTCTTTCATATTTTTAGACCAACAGGATCCAGTTTATTATCCTCCTCAACCAAATTTTTATCATTTTCAACCGGTTCAACAATTCTTTTCAAAAACAACTGTAATTATTATTAATAATCGTCCAAATAATTTTTATTTACCAACAACTATGCAACTTTCAACTGCATCAAATCATTCTCCATCATCTCAAATGTCATCTGTTCCAGCACGTTATAATAGCTATTTTTCACCAGTAAGTTTCTTTAACATTATTCAGTATAATAGACCGTATACCGTATAATCTTTTATAGTCATCTCATTCTCGTCCAATTCAAATTAATGCTTCATCTTCTGCTGCTGCTGCTGATGGCCGCTATACATCTTACAATGGTATGGATCGTGTAATGGCTCTTGACTTTGATCAACCTTCAACAAATAATACTAATAATAATACTTCATCAAGTTCTATTGATTCAGTATATTTAATGGATTTTGTGGATGATGAAAATCCACCTGCTTCTTCCTCAGTTACACCATATTCAAAGCGAACTGATTTAATTGAAAGTATCTTTCAACGGGTTTTCCTTTCACCATCAACTGAAGAAAATAAAGAAAATAATACTTCTACTACCACTGCTGCTTCTGTTGCTGCTGCTGCTCCAAGACTTCCTCCATCACCATCTCCTCCAAAACCTGGTTTTTTTTTATCAAATGTTCCTCGTCCACTTTCATCTCCAACTTTACCTGATCATCAACAAATTCTCTCAAATATCAAAATTTGTGGTCCACCTGGAAGTCGAAGCTTTAAACGTCTTTCCTCTTATGATGATGAAGCTTTAATGTATGAAGAAAGTGAATCTGAAGATGGATGTAAGTTTTATTTTTATTACTGTAATTTTGGGGTTTAGGCTCTTCGAAATCAAAATTCCGAAAATCAAAAAACTGCATTTACCGAAATTAAAAACGGATTATTTTCGTAATCGAAATTTTGATTTCAGAGAGCCTAATAATACTGGGATTCTTTTTTTATAGTGAAACGTCGTCGAAATCTTTGAATCAAATCAATCTTTCTTCTTCTGATTATCAAATCTCTCAATCTATCTCTCTAATTTAAACTTTATATTTAATTATATTTTTCCTTATTTATGTGTTCTGTAAAAAATAAATTTGCATAATTTAAATATCTTGTGTTTTCAGTGCAAGAATTTCCACTCCCAATAAAAAATTAATAGAAACATTTTTTTTCGTATATACTGTAGCTTTTATTATCCGCAGAGTGTTCCTCAATGATATGACAAAACAGACAGTAATCATTTTTTTCAAAATTGAAAAGTTGTGATTACTTCACTTTTTAAAAACGTGTCTTCAATCAAATTACAAAAGTATTAAAAACGGATTCTGAAAGTCAGTAAAATTCTTAAAGAAATTTGCATAATTTCTAAAATTAAAATGACAGTAACCTCAGAAATCGATATTTACAAAACTTCATTACTCTCGCATTTGCCATAACAGAAAGGCATATTTGGTTATAAAAAAAGTATCTTACCCAAATCCAAAACAAAAAACAATAAAGCATCGAAAATGATTACAACGCTTTCGCGGGACATGAATATGAGAAACTTATTTTTGCCCCGCAGGATTATCAAAAAATATTTTCCAAAAAAGATGGGTATTTTTTTCGTTTTCAAATTTTTATTCTTCCCGACATCATCAAGCTTTAAAATCAACACATCCGTTCTTGAAATCACTTCTTTCGGTTTTTTTGATTCGCCCAAATACGAGCTTTTACAAACGTTTTAATGGATTATTTTTGTAGCGGGCTGGTATGACAAAAGTATAGTAATCAAAAAAATTTAAATTTGCAAATTTCGATTACTCTCATGTTTGTCAAAACACTGAAAAAATTTATCATATCCAAAAAAAGATGGGTATTAATAAGTGAAAAGGCAAAAATGTTCCATCTCTCGGACATATTTCTGTAAAAAGAAAGTTGAGAAATTTTAGAATTTAATTGTTCGTTTTCGACTTCACGTTTTCGGAGCCCAAGAATTTGTTCTTAAAGATGTTCATTTTCTTCTGCCAAATCGGTTGCGGCATGCAACTGATATGTTTTTGCCGTTCAATTTTAAGTTTTGCAATTTCCTTTTCTCGATTTTGGGGGAAAAATATTACAGTGATTTTTGTTTAACAGAAATTATGTTTCGAAAAGTTTTTCGAGGTTACTAGTTTTCGTTTAAAGAAGATAAAAAAGTATAGCCGTAAGTTTTACAAAAAAGCAGTTAGCTTCATTTATCTTCAGCTTCCGAAGTTTATCTCAATTTTAAGGAATATCTTTCAGCTTCCAAGGTCTTCTTTGATCGTTCAGCAGCTAAAGCATTACATCATCAAGCTAAATACTCAACGCATCCGTTCTTGAAATTTTCGGTTTTTTTACTTCGCTCACCGTAAACATCTCTAATTAATGATGGAGTTGAGACTCCATATTTTGCCCATAAACTCGTCTAGTATAAGGTATAATTGTGGCAAAAAATTAGCTGCAGAATCCTCAACCTGTGGGTTTACCAAAGTTACTGTAATACAGTAATCCACAATGCTGTGAATTTTTTCAAGATGAAATTACGATATTTATGTAATTTTTTTTGCAGTTATTTTCTCTTTTCTTACTTTTGTGCAAAGTCCTAAAAATATCTGATTTACTGGCCTTGTTTCCTGGATATATAGGTTTTCGAACATGCTGAATCCGAATCTGACAGATTTGGAACGTTTTAGCTTCTATAAGTTGCATAATATGCAAATTAGGAGTTTGGGTTCACATTGTGGATTACTGTATTACAGTAACTTTGTGCCCCTGGTAAACCCACAGGTTGAGGATTCTGCAGATAATTTTTTGTCACAATTATACCTTATACTAGACGAGTTTATGGGCAAAATATAGAGTCTCAACTCCATCATTAATTGGAGATGTTTACGGTTAAATATCATGATTTATTCCAAAAATGGCATTTATGCCATAAATGAATTTGTTCCACCCAAAAGTAAAAAATTTGACCTATACAGTTTTGTTCAGCATAAAACTGGCAACAAACCATAAAATAAACAATTCCAGCCCAGACATTTTGATAAATTTTCATATAACTCGGCATACTTCAATTTGATGGCGATCTGCCGAAAAGTGATTCAAAACTTGTAAATTTAATAATTTCGGATAGCCCTGAAAACAGGTTCCGATGCCAAAAACAAAATTTTTAAAAATTTGCATTAAAGCCCTCAGGGCATTGAAAAGAAAACGAACTTCGAATATGGTGGTTTCTGAACAATATTAATCTATCCTCGAATTTTTCATCCTTCTTTCAAATCGACTGTGAAATTTTTTCCGTCTTGTTCGCAGTTGAAAAAATCAGTTATAATCGCTCAAAAAAACAAAAATTGGTTACAAAAGTCATCATTTTTCTTTCTTTCATCTTTTGTCCGTCTTTGTTTTGCAAAAAAATTACTGTATTTATTGCAAGATTTCATTCATTTATAAAACAATTTGCAACAAAAAAGCAGCACTATTTTTTACATTGTGCATAAAAAATAAAAAGGATTTTTTGAAAAGGGATGATTTTCAGTATTTTGTTAAAAATGAGAAAGCTGAATCACAAAAACAAAAATAATATCAAATTATAATTATTAATCAAGGTTCATTTGACATAAACAGAGACATTGGCAGAATGGAGCACGTATCCCGACCAAAAACATAAAAAATTCATTGATCTTTTATTGCCATTGGAAAAAGATCAGCGGCGTGACCCTTTGAATTGCTTTTTATTTTTTTTGCAAATGCAGTTTGTTTTCTTACAACAATGAAGAAAGAAAGTCATGGGCTGGACCCAAACTTTAGGTTCCGGCTCGCCCCAGGCTCTTGTCTATCCTTAAGTCCGAGCCCTGTCCGCTGCCATGCTTTTTTCCTTATATTTAATTTTGTATTTCATAAAAATGCTTTGATCTTTTGATAGTTTTTTGACCCTTGACCTTTTTGAAAGAAAATGCTAGTTTTTTTTATTTATGAAATTTTTCAATAAAGATGAATTTTTAACTCAGATTTTCTGACGGGCCGGAAACGTTTTTTTCTTGTTTATAAAATTTACAAAAAAGAGAATGCTTTTTAGACTGCGGTTTTTTCACACAGTTAGTCTACCGAAAAAAGCGTTTCTTCGAAGGAAGGAAAAGGGCCTATTTTTATGAATGATTGTTGTTTACTAATTTCAAACCTCGAAGAACATTGAAAGCATACTTATATCCAAAAAGACCCTTTTAAAGAAGTTCAAAAACACCGAAATCGAATTCTACTTAAACACAAGTACAAAAACTTTATATCATAAATAAATGCAAATCACAAAACGTCAAAAACAAAAGTAATTTTTCATCAATGAATTCACACTTATTATTTTTGTAATTGCAACTTTTTTAATATTTGTCATATTTTTCGTTCTACAAATCACTAACTGGATTTGATTGAAGATGGCCCACCAATTAGTTTAAGATACAGTAATGTAAATGAAAAAAAAAAGTTTAGACTTTAGGGCCGAAACATCATGTATTTTTAATATCGAATAATAGCAACTAATTGTTTTAAAAAATTTCAACCCGAAAAATGCTTTGATCTTTTGATAGTTTTTTGACCCTTGACCTTTCGAAAGCAAATGCTAGTTTCTTTTCTTGTTTATGAAATTCACAAAAAAAGAACCCTTTTTTTAACCAGAGATTTTCAGATCGTTATCTCTAAAAAGAAAAGGAAAAATGCCTGTTTTGGTGAGTAATTGTTTACGAATTGCAATCTATTTTTTAACTCATGTCTACGAGAATGTCTGAAAATGTTCCTTCCTCCCTGACCGCAACAGACAAGCTTGATGATTCAAGCAGTTCATATTATTTTTCTATGAAAATGGAAGAAGATGGTTTTTATGTTCATGAAAGAAGAACAAGTATAAATAGTGAAAGCTCAAAAGCAGAAACACTTCATACCTCCATTATAAATCAAATGGAACAAATTGAAGAAAACCAAAGTAGTAACGGGATGCATGAAGATGATAATGATAATGTAAGTTTTTGTCCTTCTTTAAATATAATTTGATATTATGCTATTATAAAACATTTAGGGTATTCAAAATGCAAATAATGAAAATTCTGATACTGGTCAAAATGCCGAAGATATGCATGTAGCTGCTACAATATATTCTCAGCAGTAAGTTTTATGGACATCTATGCTAACATGTTTTAACAGTAATTGCTTTAGAGCAGTTCAAAAATATTCAAATTTTAATGAAGACGAAAATGAAATGAAACGTTTAATAGAATTGGAAATTGTGGCCTATGAAGTTGGTACGAAAGAAGAATTTTATGTAAAAGTTTTAACTTTGATGATTCGGGTAGGTTTTTTGTAACACTGTGTCGCAACTTGGGTGAATTTTAATAAGAAAACATTGACATTTTTATTACCATCCTCCAAAATTTCGGCGTTTTTCTCTCAAAAATATGCCCTTCTTTTAATTTATTTATCAAAATCTGATATTAATAGAAAGTCATGTCCCCCCCCCCTTCAAGTTGCGGCACTGCTATAACAGTATATCGCTATATTATTGTATACAATTTTAGAATTATCCTGAATATCTTGAAACTTGTAAACTCAATGGTACACAGTTCAATATGGTCCTCACTGAAATTAAAGAAGAACTTGAACCAGTTTTAACAATTCATGAAACTCTTTTGGAAGAATTTGTCCGTATTTGTCAATCATGGGATTCACGAAGCCCAAATTTGGCATCTGTTATGGTAAAATATATTGACTTTCTTCAACTTACTGGCAAATTTCTCAACAAGAAGAAAAGATTGTGCAATGAATTTAAATCAATTAAAGAAGGAGATTCTGAATTTGCTCATGCAACTCATCAGTTTGAAACTCAAGTTATGAATCATCCCAATGTTCACGAGAATCAATTTACCCATATGACTTGCAAGCCTATTGAACAGAAAGTTAAAAATTCTGGGATGTGTGTTTGTCAGCAATTGGATATGATATTGCAAAACATCTTCAGATATAAATTGTTTATGAAAAGATATCAGGATGCTCTGGATCAAGCATCTGTTGATGAAATTGCGGCAACCAAAAGTGTTCTTGTCAAGCTTGATAAAATTGTGGATTTAATTAATTCAAATGTTGATGAATCAAAAAATATCGAATTTCTTATGAAAATTTATGAAAAGTTCGAAGCTTCCGATTTTGATGTTTTTATGCCTGGTAGAAATTTTATCAAAGAAGGAAAAGTGGTGCGTCAGACAAGAAGAGATTTGGCTGAACGGCAATTAATTTTAGTAAGGTTTTTTATTATTCTAAATTTTATCTTTATTGATCTTTTCCATGTTTCAGTTTAATGATACATTCTTTATTTGTCATTTGGATTATTCCCGCTTTCGAAAAATCGATTTGCGTATGATGCAAATCGAAGTCGAAGATGACGTTGAACGTGCTAAATGGTTTATTCTTCATAGCACGGAGAAATCCACTGCTATAATGTGCTCGTCAACAAATGAAAAAGAAATCTGGGTACAAAAAATTCTTAATGCTCAAAATCAACTTCGATCAGTGAAACGAATATTTGAACCAATTGAAGAAAAATCTGAATCACCTGGATTCTCTGCTTTATGGGTTGCTGATGATGAAGTTACAAAATGTATGATCCTCGATTGTGCAAAGCCATTCACTTATTTCTTCAATCGAAGGCATCATTGTCGAAAATGCGGATATGTTATTTGCAAGAGTTGCAGTGGTTTTGCATTATTACTCAAAGGTGATTATAAATCTTCAAGAGTATGCCCTCCATGCTATGATGAGCTTTTTGAATTATGTATGTTTATTTTAAAACAAAACTTTGAATATCATGATTGATCAAAAAAACTTTTAGTGCATAATGGAAAAATGCCAGAAAATATTCAAGATGTCAATGCTAAACGAATTCGTTTCTCAAATGGCAAAGAAAAACCTATCAAAGAATTATTTAAGCCACCTGCCTCTGGCAAAAAAATTCGTGGAGATGACTATAGTAATAATGAAAAATATATTGCTGCTGGAACAATATTCACAAAGTTTGTTTTTTACTTGGAAATCATTTGAATAAGTTTTTATTTAATTTAGAAGCGGAACCAGATATGCTCGTTTAACAAGTGACTTTGATTTTTTAATTTATGCTGCTCGTTATGTAAGATTTTGTTTGTTTCATTTTAACATATTTATTGACATATTTAAATTTTTAGGATCCACTACCTGCTGAACAATTTTGTGTTCAAGGGGTTACATATACAGTAACCGAAAGCGCAAAAGAAGGTCGTGTTCATTTAAAACTGAGCCGACAAACTGGACTTAAAAATGATGAAGTCGAGTTTGATGTTGATTATGTATTTCAATATCTGTAAGTTTTTCCTTTTATTCTCAATGTATTTAACGTAACCTTTTTTTAGTTGGACAGCTGCATTAGATCAGATGAAGTGATTTTTTTCTTATTTTTTGTATATTTTTTTTCACTCTTCTAATCTCTTTCATCTGAACTTCATAATCATTCAATAGTGCCTTCTAGTTTATTCTTGTTTTAACTCTGTGATCTCTTTTTTCCCGATTTTATGTTTTTTATAAAAATGTTTATGTTAATCTTATCTTTTTTATTGTCATTCTAACACTTTTAAACGGGTATCAAAATAAATGTCTAAGTCAATTATTTATTCTTTTAACTACGATTTCGTTTTTTCCTATTTAAACTTTTTTTTTGTTTTTAATTTGTTCGTCTAAATATATTCTAAATTAATATTTGTTTTTTCAAATTTTCCTTCCAACTTAAAAAAATTTGTGATTGAAAATGCGCTCAGCCGGCGGGATATGCCCTAATTTTTGTGGAAATTCGTTCAATTCATTTCTGTTTTATTTTTTGAAAATGTGTCATCTTTAATTTTTTTGCTTTGCTTTTAATTTTTTGATTAACTAATGAAACTTCTTTTTTTCTGTGTTGGATAAAATGTTTCATTTAAATACGTGTTTTGTTTTGGGATATCTGAATTTTTTTTGTTATTTTTGTTTATTTTTTCTTTTGTAGTAAAGTGTAATAAAATAATGTTTGAATTTTATTGATATAAGTGTAGAGATTCATTCATGTTCATCATGGTTACTAAATTCAATTATGTGCATCAACTTTGTGAAAAGACAGAAGTTGGGAGAAACCAAATAAACGAATTAATGGTCATCACATTAAAAATACTAAATTTGAAAATAATTCTGTAAATTATCATCGTTTTGAAGAACATTTTTGAAATTGAAACGATATTAAAATTTAAATTCTAGATTGTGTACATCGTGAACTTAAAACATTGAAATAAAAAACTGAAGACACATGGATAGATTATCAATGACAGCATATCCATACGATAATATTTAAAATTTAAGCAAGGTTACAAATTTTCAAATAAATTCACGTTGCTTTTGACAGTTTATGCTCAAGAAAATGAATTAAATATTTATCGTGCTTTAACGTGTGTTTTAAAGAATGGTTTTGGGCTGCTTTTATTTGCTCGAATCGCTTATTTCTTTCATGCTTGCGAAGGAAAAATTCTTTATGCCCAATGAAAAAAATTAATATTTTTGCTGAATGAAGAATTTATTTAAATTTGTCATAAATCATTATTAAATTATGTTTTTTTATTTTTAATAATATCCGCCGTATCCATAACCACCATAACCTCTGCGATTTCCACCCCGATTTCCACTATTTCCATATCCATATCCGTAGCCACCATATCCGTAGCCATTACGGTTATTACGGTAACCACCTCCAGTGCCT
This sequence comes from Panagrolaimus sp. LJ2414, assembly GCA_024447195.1. NCBI lineage: Eukaryota > Metazoa > Nematoda > Chromadorea > Rhabditida > Panagrolaimidae > Panagrolaimus > Panagrolaimus sp. LJ2414. The sequence goes on along the minus strand of JAMRXY010000280.1, from coordinate 3,317,023 downwards.
CCACCGGTTCCGCCACCAGTGCCACCAGTGCCACCACCACCAGTTCCGCCGCCTCCGGTGCCACCACCACCACCACCACCGCCTCCGGTGCCTCCTCCGCCTCCACCAGTTCCACCGCCGCCGCCTCCATTTCCACCACCATAACCGTAACATCCACAATCTTCTCTAAAAGCATATTTTTTTTTGTAATTAATTATCACTGACCATAAAATTGTTTTACCCATGAACAAGTGCATGATTGAAAGGTTTTCCTGCGGCGGTAGAATTAATAGGTATATCACGTTTTTGACGGATTGATTTTTGAATAATACGTGAAAGAGGATGTCGTTGAATTTTCGCAAAGGCAACGGCCAATACGACCGTAAGCCCCAGAAGTAATATAAAAGAAAACCGCATATTTCTTCTTCCAAAAATGGATAGAAGGAAGTTTTGATGATAATCAAATTTTTGCATCACCTTTTATATTGTCTCATTGTTTGTTTGCATAACTTTAAATATGCTTTAAACTTTATTTACTTTTTACAGAAAAAAATTAATTTCTGCTCAATATTTAAATTAAAATTAAAATTCATCGACCCTGTTTTAATTATCTGATCTGCTGAACAAACGAAGAAAAATCGTTGATTTTGATCAACGTCAAAAATTTTTATTTTTTGAAATGCCGAAATAAAATTCAAAAGAATTGAAGAAGGAATAAGTAAATTAAAATCAATTTAATGTCAGACATAAAATTTTTTTGCATTTTTTTTTTCAGTTTATATTTCAAATAAAAAAATCACTAAAAACCTTCAAAAGCATTTTTTTGCCACATTGACGCTATTTAAACGCCTCCACGAAAATTCATCGCAAAAAAGAGAAAGATATTGTCTATCTACCTTTTGCTAAAAAGCAATAATATTTTTCTTTCATTTGTTCGTTGGTCGTTTTTTTCTTTCTTTTTTTTCTGTAACTAACGAACTAGCTAACCTTGCATTTAAGATATTCTTGGCTTTCCCAGAAATTTTTTAGAGAGAGAAAAAAAACAACGACGCACTGTTTGATACTCACAAAAATATAAAATATCTGTGGTTAAAAGCGTCAAAAATTCTTTATCTTTTTTTTCTTTTTCTTCAACCTTTGTGGATAATTCCCTGGCACCTCATTCATTTTTTTAGTCCCTCTTTTTCGCTCCTATTGGCGCTCCACCCCCCATTTCAGGGGGATTGCAGCTGATACTTTATGTTATGTTTCACCCCCTTGCAAGAAACAAGCAGCAACTGTTTTTCAGTGATCAGTCAAAATAAATGAAAAGAAAGAAAAAAAAGACTTGTTAAATGAGAGGTTATACCTTTTTAACCTTTTAGTTATTCTTTTTTTAAATAACTGATTCATTTGTCTTAAATGTTTATCTTGTTTTTAATGATTTTTTCAAAAAAAAAGAATTTTTTAGGGAGAAAACACTTTTTTTGAAATATGGCCCCACCAAGCATTTACGGAGATCCAAAAATTTCACATGATGAAAGTTCAGGATCTGTATTTTTGGAGACTCTTGTAACTGGTGCTGATCCATCCAAGACAAAATGGTTTTATAAGGATAATGAAATTGCTGAAAGTGGCACATATACTTTTTCAAACTCAGATGAAGGTGGAAACCGTAAAAAATTTATTTGCGAAATCAAAGTTAGTTTGTTTACTTTTAACAACATAGCCACTTAACTTTTTCTCTCATTTTTTTTTATTTTTCAAGAACTTTGACAAGGCCCTTGCCGGAGAATACAAAGCGAAATTCTTTAGTGCAGATGGAGAAAATCATGCCTCTTTTACCGTACAATCTGGAAGTGAGTAGTAGTTTTTGACACATTTTTGTTTTCAAAGCCCCAACAAAACACATAGTTTAAAGTCAAACGTTTTAACCACTTTTTTTGCAGATGCCCCAGAATTTTATGAGAAGCCAAAGATTGTTCAACGAGACGGAGGAAACATTATTTGCATTAAAGTTCGGGCAAAGTCACATCTTGAAATGAAGGCAGAATGGTTCAAAGTATGTTAATATAATAATAATATAAAAAAATATTATATTTGTGTAGTAGTAAAGCAGAATACATATATATTTTCTTCTTCTTTTTAAGGATGACAAGCCTGTCAAATCTTCTGACCGTGTCAAAACTCTTACCAAGCCTGATGACAAAGATAAAGAAGGAACTCAATTTTTATTAGAGATTACATCACCCCAAAAAGATGATGAAGCAAAATACAAATGTATTGTTAAAAATGATGAAGGCTCAAACCAGCAATCCCTTAATCTTGTCTTTGATTAATTTCTTTATTTCTTCTACTTACTTCTTATAGAAGCAAATTTTTATTGGTCTTAAAATATATGTATGGAAATGTTTTTAAATGTTTATAAACTTTGCTATCTCTCACTTTTTTTTGGGTAATACAACATGACACATCAACAGCATACTTTTCCATGAAATGTGTATATCAGAGTAATAGAAAATATTTTAGTTTAAACTACTACAAGATTAATCGTTTCCTTATAAATTTTGATGCACAGAAGAAAAAACGCGTTTAAAGCTTTTTTCTTCAATAAAGCAGAAACATTTTTTTTGTTAAAATAAATGTTACACAGACAATAAAAAAAAGTTTGGAAGAAAGAAAATGGAAAAAAAGCAAAATGCAAGCAACAGTTAAAACTTCTTTTTTTCTTGCACCGTATTTTAATTTTATTTAAAAAAAGCGCTTCGCAGAAAATTTGGATGTTGGCATTTTTTCACTTCGTTTCTATCTTTTTTTTCGTTGTTTCTCGTAGCTACCGAAAAAACGTTTTTGCATTTCAATTTTCCTTGGCAAAGCATTGTGCTTTGTTCTACAAATCTTTATACACATTCAAAAAAAGTTATAAAATTTTTAAAATGTCATCAACGTAATGCTGCATTTGTATTGTACAATATTATGGTGGTATATTTCAAATAATTGAACTTTTATGAAATAAATTATACCTAAAAAAGTACAATTTTTATATAAAAAATACTCTTCTGACGACGATAACGTTTCAATATTTTGAAGTGAATGCTGCCCTTTTTTCAACAAAATGACATTCACGATTTTCGTTTTATATTCCTTTTTAGAACGTCAGATTGTTTCTACAAATTAAACCATTATATTTTTTACTTAAAAAACTAAATTTTATCAGTTTATTTTTGCTAATAATGCAAACGCCCAGTTTTTAAACATTGAATGTTTCATTTGTTGAATTTAAGGATAACAAATTTGGATAATTAATTTAAAAATCTAACAGAGCTTTAATGAAATTATCATATTTCACGGGGTTTTTAGTTCTTCCAAAAAATATTTTTTATTGTTCCTTGTCTCTGGTTTAAAAATATGTAACAGCTGGTTTTTACTTAAAAAATTATTCAAATTTTTTACGTACATTTAATCATTACACCTGCTAGTCTCCTCCTTCTGCTGTTAACTAAATATCTCCACGTGCCTTTTTAATATTACTTTTTTCTCTCTATTTATTTTTCTGTCATTACAGAATTTTATGTTCACTTAATATGGACCTTTTTTCTGTGGGATTTTCATTATTTCGATCTCAAGTTTCTTCAATTTTCTGAACAAAAAAAGCGTTTAAGGCTTCCTATTTCCTGTTCATTTTAAGCAAAAAAAAATTGTTTAAAGCTTCATGTTTTTTGGGGATAATATTTGTTCAAGTTTTTAAGTATAAAGTAATTTGCAGCATTTTTTGAAAGAATTCTGCAAAATTTTAGGCGCATTCAACGTTAAAATAGCCATTTTCGCTCCGTCTGAGCTCAAATCATTTTCAGTGTTTTAAAAAAAATTGCATGATTCTTTTGTCTTTTATTCTTATAACTTTTTTCTTCTTCTTCATCTTCTATCTCTTTTTCACAATTCCCTTATTGGCAATGGATTTTTCTTCTTCGTTGTTTTATTTCTTGCGACTTCAGAAACCTTCGAAAATAAACTCTCTGGTGTGCTTTCAACCGATATATAACAGGCGTATATATATATTTTGTAGTTGCGCCAAACTAACTGAATGCAGCAGCATCAAATTGGACAATTGACAAAACTGAAGAAGAAGTTGGGAATGCAAAATTATAGAGTAGGTCATATCAAAGGCACCCTAGGGTATTTTATGGAATTTCTTTTTGTCTTCTTCTTCTTCTAAAAAAGATTGAGAAGTAGTGAAAGAATTGTTTCTGACACATCAAAAAATTGGAACGGGTAAACTGACTGGTATGCTGACAGCCAAAGCTAAAATCTATTACATCCTTTCGCAGTCAGTTTTTTGTTTTTGGAAACAAAAAAAAACTTCTTCAAATTTTTAAAAAAAGCGTAAATTTTAGATTTTTTTGTTTCAAAGTTCAGAAGTTGATCTTAGAAAACTTAAAAGCATGTTTGTAGTGTTGTTTTTGGAATAATAAAAAATTTATTTACAAATATTTTTTTGTAATAGATTCCAAAAATTTTCTTCTTGCTTCCATTTCGCGCATCATTGCACCTTTTTTTCCTGATAATTTAGAGCAACTTTCACGCTTTTATTCTGTTTTCTTGAGTTTTTTGTTTGTTGTTGAATAAGTTTAGTTCTTTTTTTTGTTTGTAAAAAGCGTAAATGGGCTTATGAAGCTCAGCTCAGCAGGTTTTCCTTATTCCTTTTGACGTTTTCTAAATTATCCCTGTAAAAGTGAGGTAAAAATGAGAGAGAGGGAAAAAAAGAAGAAGAAAAATTGTTTTTCAGAATTTCCTTTTGTTTAGCAGTTTCTTTTGAAGTTTTTGAATGGAATAAATTTTGCGGTAAATCCCATAAAATTGGTTACTTGTCAGTCAAACATCCATTCCATTGCTCTCTCATTTTCTTTCTTCCTCTTCCTTCTTTTTCTCCGTTTTGGTATCATCCACACAAAAAAAAGTCTGAAGAATCAAAAAAGAAAGGCGCATATTATGTTTGAGATGATTTTAATGTGTTTTTCAAGAACCCACCCCAGCAACAACAACAACCCAAAAAGATAATAGCATATTTATTTTCTCCACGCCTTCAGAATATATGACATTACATTGAAGAGAATACTTGTTAATCTTTATTTTCAAGTACATATATATGTATTTTCAAGATTGCGTCTAGCTTATTTATATTAAACACATTTTATATGAATATATTTTTTTTGTTATTGCAGTGCCTTAAAAAGAAACCAGGTTTCTAAAGCCAATAAACAACAATTTTTCCATTTCTTTGAAAAGTTAAACAAGAGTATGTTTTTTTTCTTCTACTTCTTCAAAAAAGGGGTCTATGGTGGGGGACATTTCTTTTGCATAGAATATTTTATAAATAAATCACATTTTAAAAAGTATTTTTTCGTCTTAAAATGCTGTAAATTAATAGATTCATTAATATCAAGAGAGAAAAATTTTGTGATAAAAAATTCAGCTGCTTTTCCTCCCTCTTTCTCCCTACCAAATTTCTCTCTCTTTTTTATTTAAAAAAATACAAACTCTTGACTTCCATATAAATATGTTTTTTTTTGCTTTTAAACGGTTTTTCCTCTCTTCAAATTATTTGGCTTATTACATGACAATATTTTTTCTTTTCCATCTACGTTTTCTTTCTTCAAAAATATTGTTTAAAAAATGTTTTAGTGTAAAATAGGTTAAAACTTCTTCAACTCCAAATTGCTATCTCCTATGCATTGCAAAGACTTCATAGTCATGGCATTGCTCTTGTCTATCTTCTTCTTCTCCTTCTTCTTCTTCCTTATTCTTTTTTAAAAGCTTCTTTTATTTTTATGCCTTAAACAAGTAAGTCTCACCATCGAAGCATGTATTATAATTGAGAAACGCGTGGCAAGTAACCTAATTTTTGCCTATCTTTTTTAGGGATAAGCATACTACTTTCTTTTTTCTCCTTTGCGATTCCATTTTTTACGGGTCTTTAACTTTCTTTCTCTTTTCCGAATTCCTTCTTAAATAAGTTTTTCAGATGGTATATATTAAAAAAGGGTTAATCTACAGTATGATGATTGGTATGTGAAAAAAAGGATCAATCAACATTCTTGTTTCGAATTGAAATTTAAAAAAATGGTTACTTTAAAACCATCAAATCAAATACAAAATAATGATGAACTTCGAATACATGATATTTTTGTTTTTGCGGGTTTAGAATTACTTGGAACACTTGCAGTTACCGGGAACATTTGTTTGATAACAGTTTTATTACGAAATAAATATTTGAATCGTGCAAGGTTTGAAAAGCTCTTTTTTGTGTAAAAACACAATCAAAAAAACAACAAATTCTTTTTAGTTTTATTTTAATGTTAAGTTTAGCATGTGCAGATGTACTACACGGAATTTGTACAACATGCTATTTTTATCCACCAATTGTTTTGAGGGAAAGTGTTCATGAATTTGTTGTTAGAATTTTTAATATAATTGATTGGACTGCTTGGAGTATTACTTTAACGTAAACCTTTTTTAAAATTTAATGATGAAAATAATAATTCAAATTTTTAGTCATATGAGTGCAATATGTTTAGATCGTTTAATTGCGATAATGCTTTATGGAAGGTATAATCAAATAATTACTGTAAAAAGGATGAGAGTTTATAGGTTTGTTTCATTTTTTAAAATTAATCAATTTACAGTCAAATATTTTTGTAGCATTAGTTGTTGGACAATTTGCCTTGCAATTAATATTTTTTATTTTGCTATGAATTTTTGTTGTTTAATTCGACCACTTAGTAATTCACATTATTACACATTTGGTTATGATGAAGAAAAGAAAAGTATCAAACATCTTTTTGCCATATTATTATTTACAGTATTCCATTTACAGATAATCAAAGCTTTCTTGGAGATGCGAATGTTTACATGTACACTTATACTCCATTAGAAATTATAACTTTAGCAACTCTTACAATTAGTAATCCAATAACTTTGGTACAGTTATATCGTCGACATAAACGAAAAATTGCTCTTCGACAGTAAGGAAAATTAAAAAATAATTTTATTTATTCACTTTTTAAGAAATACATATACACACAACTTTCAACAAATATTTTAAATTTTGTCTTCTTTTTCTTATTATAATCTATATCTTCATTCTTTTAAGACATGCTTCATATCAATCGGTTCGTGATTCTTCTGTGAAAACACGATCCCAATGGCAAAGGTATTTAAAAATGCACAAAAAAATTAATAAATAAATGTTGCATTGAATGTAGTGTTTTTTAACCCTTCTATATTATTAAATTAATAGCTACCACTTTCCTTTTGTTTATAAATATATATATAGTAGTATTAAAGTTTAGTTAACTATCTATATTTTGCAGTTTGCGTGTTGTATGCTTTTTTAACACATTCACTTACCAAAGAAAAATTTGAAAGGAAAAAAATAAAATCTGCCTGGCATCTTGTTAAAGCACCATTAATCACGTAAAACTATCCTCATTTCTTTTCTATCCTCCTCTTTTTTTGAAATAATTACAAGCGCTTTAAACTAAAAATAGTATAAATTAATAAATGCGTGATTTCACACATACACTTTCCCTCCAATTATTATTAGCTTTGATTTTTAACAGCTTTTTGCTCATATCTGTTATTTTTTGTTTTTTTTTTGAATTAAATTATTTTTTGAAATAAAAACATGAAAAAAATATTTCAGAGCAAGTACGATGCTTCTTGAAATGTCAATTAGAATGGGATCAAAGCAAGTAACAAATGACGTTCGTGAAATGGCTTCAAGGCGAGCCAATCGTCAACAACAAAGAATTTTGCTGCAGGTGCTTTTTTTTATTTTCAATTAATTTATTAGAATTTATTAAGTAATGCTTTAAACCTTTTAGATATCTGTTGTTGCAGTAATTTTTTATTGTTATATGACAACATATTACACAGTATATTATATATTTAAAACTGAAAACAAATGGGTGATGCTTTTTAATAGCTTTTTTTATTCAACTACACACATGATTAATCCAGTGATATATTTTTCATTAAACAAGGAAATGCGATCTCAGCTTGTTCAAGCTTTAACAGATTTATTAGCATTTATTTGTTGTGCGCCACCAAAAGCTCGAAATGAATTTGGAAGTATTTTAAAGCCGTCAATGGAACGCAAGTCAGTCTTTGATGGGCAATTTCGTCGTTTGTCAACGTTTGTTATCACGTTTTTTGGAATTGATCCTGTTAGTAGTGATGTCCAACAACCCCCAAATACTTCACTTAATTCATTTCGTGAAAGAGATTCTTCAATAACACCTTTTGGCACCACTGCTACCACTACTGCAACTGCAACAATCACAACATAATAATAACAATAAAAATGATATATTTGTTTTTTGTGTATTTGTCAACACATATGTATATCATTTTATTTTTATTGCTTCTAAATAATTGCACAAATTTTTATGTATATTTTTCTTTATTCCCTATATTAGCACATGTGGTGTCCGTCTTCATCCTTCCCCCATGTTTTTTACACACACAGATGTTTATTTTGTCCTTTTTCTTGTTTTTATCACTCACACTTTTGGTTATATTTGTTTGCACCTTTTTCAAAACATCTGCATTTTTTTATGTATTTATTCTTTAATTTAATTTTATTTTTTATCTAAAAACTAACTTCTTTAGAACGTCATGTAAAATGGAAAATAGTTATACGGAGACATCACCATTATTCAGCTATACCAATAATAATAAAAATTCAAATAATGGTGTCGCTGCAACGATAAATCGATTACAGAAAGAAAGTTTTGCAACTTCTTTAACTCAAATTGTTGATGCTGAACAAAAAGAAGGAGAAAATGTTGAAACAAAAATTTCTGAAGAAGTTGAAGAAATTGTAAATGCAACTGAAATTGATCCTGAAGAGATTGGAGATGCTCAAGAACAACGAAGAACATTGTTGGATGCTTTGATTAAAGCACTGACAAATTTTACAAGTCAGTTCTCGGAAGAAGAAGATGCTGAAGTTGTTACGGCTGTTATAAAATCACATTTACGTCGATTTCATTCTTCAAGATCATATGAATGCTTGAGATCAGAATGTCACGAAAAGTAAATTTCACACTTTTTGGTTACTGTATTTTTAAACAAAATTTTTAGTACCATTCGTACATCTGCAACCTTACAAAACTTTGTCAGCGATGGCATTAACAAAGAACCCGAAATAACAGAATTAATGCCATTCTTGTCACCAGCGAGGTATTATTACATTTGCAACTGTATTTTTATTTTTAAACATTTCTCTTTTTTCAGTGCAATAAAATCCCCCGAAAGCTATCATACATCCTCTGAACAAGAAAGCTCAAACAGTGAAAGAATGAATGCCATAAAAAATTCTTATACATGGCAACAATGGTCAAGTTTAAAACGCAATGAATTAACTAAAAGTGAACAAACACGAGACAGTATTACAATGTTGCTTGCAGAAAATTCCGATGATGAAGATGTTATTTATCTTTAACATTTTTCTTATACAGGGTGTCTCAAGAAAAGATCCAGATTTGATTTGGCTGGCAAATTTTTCAAAATAAAGATATTCAAAAATTGTTTCCACAGTTGTGTTCAAAATCCTTTCAGAATTTTTTTAACAAAATTTTTCATGAATCTATGATATTTAAATTTTATACGCTTAAAAAGAGTGAGAGTAACTTCTAATTTTTGATTTTGATTTTTTATTGTTACTTTCGCATTGATAGTAACCACAACATTTCATCTTCGCTTTTAATTTTTACTCTCGCTCTTTATAAGCGTGCAAAATCTGTATATTTCAAATCGTTAAAAAAATTATGTCGAAAAAATGTATATGTTTTTATTACGGGAATTTAAAAGTTTTTTATAAGCTTTTTTTCTAAGTTTTCTATTATTTATAATAAAAATAATTTATTGCAAAAAAGGAAGAAGAATTCTGCAAAAAATTGCGGCCAATTGTTTACCGTTTTGAAATCTTTAAAATATTTGTCATTTTAAAAAACATTGGAAGAAGCGGTTGAAATATTGTTGATATCAATATCATTGACTTTAAAGATTTCACCAAGGATATCACGGATTTGTGCGCGTTTTTCTGGTGAAATATGTTCCAAAACTTGTTTGGCAAGTTGTTGACGCTTTTCAGGAGTGTATAAAGTAAAGATTAACCGGCACATTTCTTGTTTTGCAACCCCAATATCATTTGATGTTGCTTTGACTTCAGCAATTTTTTGATCAACTTGAGCTTTATCTCCAACAATAAAATTCAAGGTAATATTCATTGCAAGTTCAATAAGTTTTGCAGTGTTTTCAGTGCTGCCTAAAATATTTGAAATTCGACTTGTAACATCTGCAATTTTATTAATTTGTGATGAATCCATGTATTTGTTTTGTTCCTTTTTAAGGAACTTTGCAATTTCTGTAAGGGATTGACCATTATAATACATGCCAGCGGCATCATCTTGAACCTTAAGAAAATCAAATTCTTCAAAAAAAGATTATTTTAAATGCAAGACATACTGAAACAAGTTGATCAGTTGTCAAGAAATCTCCATTAATTTGTTGCATCTTTTTGGCCATATTTTCTTGGCATCTTCGGCACACGCATTCATCAGACAAAACACTTGAAATGCCAAAAGCAACAACAACAATGAAGACAGAAAGCCGCATGATGATTTACCTAAAAATAAAAAAAAGTATTGTACGCCAAAACAGAGACAGAAAAAATTAAATAAAAGTAGAAAAGTAACAAACTTTACAATTTTGTCTACATTTATATATCATTATATTTGTACAAGATTAAAACAAAATTTTTTACACTGATACTTAAATCTCGGATTAAGCTGTTGTTTTAATAATATCAAAAATGAATTGTGTGGTGTCTCTAATTTGATTTTTTTTGTATTGTATTCTGAACATTTGCTTTTACCAATGTTTGTACGTTAACAAGTAATTGAAAAAAAACTGAACATCATTTAATGCTTTCATCTTTGTAAATTCAATTATTATTTATCGCCCCCAAAAATCTCAAAATAACATGAAACACAAACAGAAAAAAAGAGCTGTCGTTCAAAAAATCAAATGAAAAAGTCATCAGAGAGAAGTATACAAATGGTCAAGTCAAATGCATGATGTATTATGCCACCACAAAATTGATTTTTCTCCTTCTTTTTTTTCTTTTCAATAACCATCATTATTTTTTAAAATTGATTTTTATTAAAATTGTCATCATCGCGCAACAGGACAATTAAAGTAGTCCAGGGAGAGTTTTTTTTTATTCTTCTCATTTCAGTTTTTTTCTTCTTCTGTTTTCCTCTTTGAAAACAATGAAAATTTCAGTGTGTCTATTTCTTGTGAAAAAATATAACATTTTGACGATCTTCTTCTTCTTCAACATACTCATCATCATCGATGCCAGTGGTGATTGAATCAAAAAGGCTGTGAAAAAAAACAGCAGCAGCAACATCAAAAAAAAGACAAGCTTGTGGGAAGAAAAAGAAAAAAAAGAGACAACGGCGTTCTGGCGCCTTTGAAAAAAAAACCAAAATTCGCGCATTTTATCGAAATCTTTGTTGTGGAAGAAAAAAGCTTTGTAATAAAAAAACAAAAGTGATTCAGAAAAGTGTGAACCAAAAAAAATCTTTCCCTTTTGCTTTTATGTTAAACTTTTGTTCATGTTTTTGATTTTATGGCACGAGATTTTTTTAGTTTTTTTAAAAAAAGATTTCAATGACCACCAAGGTTTTTTTGTGCAGTTTCATTCTTTTTTTTCTGCGCAGCACTCATTTTGTTCAGGTTGGAGTTCATATTCATTGAGCAAATAAGAAAAAAAGAATAATAATAACCACACAATGCCGATGAATGCGATCGTACATTGTTGTTTTTTTGTCTTCTGCCGTGATCTATTGTCTCTTCTTCTTCTTTTGCATTTTCGTATTACTCATTTAATTGATTTTATTAGCTTTTTTTATTGAAGTTTTTATTTTTTTGAAAAGAAAGATTTATGTATATTCCTTGTTTGTTTTAACACTAATTATCGTAAAAAAAAGACTCTTTCGTATTCTTTTTTTTTAAATTTAAAATTTATGATATTTGAGCTTCTGTTTTTTCTTCATCATAAGTTTTTTTATGAAAGTTATACTTCTTCTTGTGTTAAAATGAGCGGTTTTGAACAAAACGCCCTGAAAAAGCAGTCATTGCGCAGAAAAAGAAGAATAAAAAGAAGGAGAAAGGAGACGAGCGACACGTTTGACTTTGACCCGATTTTAATATCCCCCCATTTTTTTGGTGGCGTCGTTTTTTGTATTAAAAAAATCTTTCCGTCTTTTTTTAACGTATTTTTTTTGTTCCGTCTCAATGCTATGCTTTCCCCGGCATTACAATTTTTTTATTTCAAACATTATTATTATTATTTTGACTATTGACCGTTCACAAAAAAGTTGCACCCTTTTTTTATTGTTATTCTTTAATTTTTTAAATACATTTATTTTTGCCCATTTCTTTTTCTCTTTTTTTTGCATGGTCGAAATCCTTCTCTTTTTTTCCTGTTAAGTCCATGATTTTCTTCTTTGACTTTTTGTTTTTAAAAAGAGAAAAGAAGAAGATGATGATGAAAAGAAAAATATATTTCCGTGTTTCGCATTCTTTTTGTCGCCTTATTTTTTCTACTTTGAAAGTTTGAAGCTTGAAAGTGAGTAAAAAAGATTCAATTATGCTCTCATCAAAACAATCGCAACTGACCTTTTTTTACGTGAAAGTTGTCCACCACATAACATCTTTTTTTATCCTTTTTTAAAAACAGGCAGGAGAATGGCAATGCCCTGGTGTTGCTCGCATGAATAAGCTTTAAGAAAAAATATATGAAAGCCCAAATTTAGGGGAAAAATTTTGAGAAGAAAGAGCCGAACAAGTTTGCCTTTGGGCGTCAAAATCTGCTTTCGTCGAGATAGATGGATAAGTTTAACGTCTCAAAGCTTTTAAAAGCTTCAAATGATGAAGACAAAAACATTGAAATAGGGGCGACGGATGCGCCCCATAGTGCTTAAATGCCAGAGCATCTTCTTGTTTTCAAGCTGGGTCTGAGAAAGTCAAAAAAAATGAAAAAAAAATAAAAACTAAAACTCAAAAAAGCTATGTGGCATTGCTTTGTCCCCATTTTAAAAAAAGAGAGAAAAAGAAATCCGCAACTTTTGTGGATTCAACATGGGAATTCATTCCTAGTGAGACTTCATCGGCTTAAAAAGTGATATTCAGTTTTGACTTAAAATCCCAAAGGATTTTTACCACAAGGCATTTGGTATTGTAATTGCAAAATTGATATTACTTCTCATGGGATAAAAAAATATATAAGAAGACGAAGAGGAATAACAAACGGAAATTCAACCAGTGAAGTTGCGCGTCTAAACAAATTCTTCGACAATAGACTCTTTTCTCTCTTCTCTCCTCTGATGGGCGTAACATGAAAAATTTATGTTTAAACTTCTTCTCTTTTTTGAAGAAAAATGAATTTTTTTATTACCTCATTTTGTTTTTGTTTGTTGTTGATAAAACTTACAGTATTCGTGGCCTTGCTTATTTGATTAATATCTTTGTTTATAAATTAGATTTTTTTAGTTAAGTTTTATATTTTGGTGTCCATAAGTGCCATCAACAATATTCGCATGCCCACATGTAATGCGAGCAATCAGCTCCAACGGGCTCAAGTCATCAATGGGTCCTGTGACAACTGCATCAACGATGGATCCGCGACGCCCTTATTGTAGAATAATGGATGATGCAGCAATTGTTCGAGCATCAACTTTACCAAATTCAATACGAAACGGTATTTCTTTACACCTATTTCTATCGCAGATCTTGTTCGATTTATTGTTTTTTTATTAAACCCAAAAAAAGCCGACCAAAACATTTGTTTCTTTTTTTGTTGTCCATTTACGAAACAGCTTATCGCCCGTGAATTTTCACGTCAAAAAAAGCGTTAAATAAACGATTTTGGTCTTTTTTCGTTTTCTACAAAAAACGTTTCTTATTTTAACTGAACAATCAAAAAAAAGAAAAAAATAGTAATCCATAATCAAAATTCATCGAAAATTTTTGTCTTTTTTACAAATTTTTTGATTCTTCTATTTTTTTACTACAATTTTTTTAAATTTTCAAATTTAACAACATTATTATCTTTTCTTCTAGCCCTGTCACCTAACAATCAATCTGAAACAAATTCTGATAATCAGGGACTTGTTGAACGATGTGTTCATGTTTATAAAGAAAGTGATGGATATGGCTTAACAGTGACGGGTGAAAATCCAGTTTATGTAAATTATGTTAAACCTGATGGAGCTGCCTTTCATGCTGGTATACGTCAAGGTGATCGAATTCTAAAGGTCAATGGTATGCCAGTCACCCGTTCAAATCATCATGAAGTTGTTCGAATGATTTCTGGTTAATAATTTTCTTTTTTGAAAGCAAAAAACTCTAAAATATACATTTTTTAGATGGACAAAAGGTTGCATTGACCTTATTGAGTAAACCTTCAGAATATTCTGCAAGCGCTCTGTCTTCAAGTGGCCAAACAGCAATTGTTACCAATTGTGCCTACGATTATGAAGTATAGTTTTTTTTGAGAGAAAAAATAAAAGTTTTAAAAAAAATTTGAAAAATCATGTCTTCAGATTCCAATGTCAAAAGATGAGATTCGTAGGCGTCAAATCGGAAAACTGAATGACATGCTTCGTTCTGAAAGAAACCACATTGAGGTTTGTCGCTATTTTTTTGTGTTATATTTCTCCCGCCCTCATGTCTTATCTTTTCTCCCACCACCAACCATAACATGTTGCTGGACATATAACTAACTGCCTTATGTCTGCCAATTTTTTTTCTTTAGCTTTTCTTCTTTTCCCATCACAGATCTCAAAAAGGGTCATGGCCTTTCTTGTACATGACATTATAGCTTCTTTTTAATATTTTTTTTTCATATAAAATCATATGTTTTGAGACTTTGAAATTTTATTGAAAATATATTACAAACTTTCTTTATAGAGCCTTCAAAGAAATTGCGGCCAAGAAGACCAAGCTGAAGCAGTTCGAATTGCTTTGGAACGAACACACGAGCTTGAACGCCGATTAAAAACAATACAAAAACAAGAGGTAAATTGGGAGGTTTAAATATTTACTAAATATATGCAAATTTAATCCGTTTTTATTAATTTAACTTTTTTTCTCTTTTTGTTTACAAAAATTTGCAATGTAGCTTGTAATAAGAAGAAAATGGGGAGGGCTATTGGTCACTAAAATTCATTTATTAAATTTACATTGACCGAATACAATTTCGGGGATAACAACAACAATGCGTCTTCGAACGACAGAAAAAAATAAAAAGTAAAGTATTTTATATCTCCCGTTTTGTTTCTTTCTTCTGAATTCTTCTTTCTTCATGACATTCTTTCTTCTTCTTCTCCCGACTTTTGCCTACATAATTAAGGGTGTCTTCTTCTTCTTCTATTTTATCTTTATTCTGTTGGTTTTTGGCAACAAAAACGACCACTGTTCAATCTTTGGTAGACGATGTTAGTCGTTTTTAAAAGAAAATGGCTGTCGTCGTTTCACATTTTTTTTGGAAGCCGCACTGTTTGTTATCCGAGATTGTTAGAAGCTTTTCGTTTTACATCTTTTTTTCATTCAAATTTTAGAGCTTCTTCCTCTTTTTTTGGAGAAGTTTTTTATCTTTCCAAATTTAAAGGAAAATTTTGTCGGAAGCAAATTTTTAAATTTATCTTTACTTTTTTAAGGAACACCAAAATCAAGTCACCGTGGAGCCTGTTAAGTCTTGGGTAGATTCCGGCGGGATGCACTACATCCAGGCCGCGGATGTAGACTCCATTGAAGATTACAGTGGTGAAGATGAAGCGGCAACTCCACAACAGCCAATTGGAATGGTAAAAATCTTAAATTTAAATGAGCCGGTTTTTATTGTCAAATTTTTAGAATTATGATCATGGCCCATTTCTTAGCTTAGAAGAACTTAAATCTCGTCCGGCACATTTGGCATCATTTATAAATTTTTTATTATCAAATTCTAATCCAAGCAGCCTCGTTAGTTTTTTAAATTCCCTCCATCAAGCAATACAGTATCTCTTTTTTCAGCTGTTTTACCTTATTACTGATGCCTATCAAAGTGCCACATGTTCAGTAAAAGAGCTTCGAAGATTTGCATATGAAATATTTTCAACATTTTTAATACCAAATGCTCCACTTGTTATGTCAAATATTTCACAATCACTTATTCAAACAATGGATAAAATTCTTAAAGTTACGGTAAATGCATCTGATCAAGATATGGATCAATTAAAAAAGATTTTTGTTCCTGCAAGAACTCGTGCCTTAGATGATATAAATGAATGTCTTGCGGATTTTCGTCAAAAGCGACAATATGGTTTGTGTTTTTTAAAACAAAATTTTTTTAATGATTTAAAAAATGAGCTGCCAGGGAGGACATATGTTAACAACATCTTTTTTATGTTATTTGTTGTTTTTGTTGCTTTTTTCGATTACCATACATTTCTTTAAATCGCCCAATATCTTCCATCTTTCTTTTTTTGGGATTGACTAAAATAAAAAGCGCGAAATATAGCGACATTTTTGGTTGCCATCAAATTGATAAATTTTGTCAAGTAGTCCCATGAGTCAGACAATGTTTAGCCTTTTTTTCATAGCTTGTTGAAGAAAAAGTCAAAATTTAACATTTTTTGAACAAAAATTTAAACAGCTCTATTGCATTGATTTTGTTTCTTGGATAAAGAAAGCCAAAAAACGGCAAGAAAAATATATATACAACGACGATAGTGAAAACAAATTGTTATGCGCTCCTTGGAGTCAAAGACACAAAATCCTTGTTGTGAAAGTCGTTGCTTCCGGCAAGCATTACCAACTTCCGCTTGCTTTATAAAGTTGAAAGAGGGAAAAAAATAAGGAAAATAGAAACGCAGTTTTTTGTATGTCAAAAGTTAAAAGCGAAAAACAGTTGCATCATTAATATGCTGCCTCGAGAAAAAAAACAAAAATCTTTCTCTGAAAAGCCTTAATTGTATTGAGATGGATGCGGATTGCATGCCGTCAAAAGAATAAAAACACCCATTTCCAGGCTTTGATACAAACCAGTTAGACAGCATTTCAAAGGGTGATCACGCAATGGAGCATCGAGTGAGTGAACAAATGTTGATGAAAACATTAGAAACTTTATACAATTCAACTAATGGTGACCTCGATAATTGTGAAGCTCGTATTTTGGCACTTATCATGTCAGTTGCCACAATCATTAAGGTAAATATATTAATAATAAGAATAATATGATTATCGTTAAAACCAAGACATCAAGCTCTCTTTTTTTAGATTGTTTATGGAATGAGACCAAATTTTAGTCCATGGGAGAAATTGCTTGAAAAGTGTCCAACATTTCTTACAAGTTCTAAAAGTAGTGTATTTAAAATGAAGCCGCCAATGATTAGTAAACGGGTAGTTCAAATTAAAGGCCATAGTTTTGTGCTTAATCCTGTTAATCTTATTGTACATTGTTATCAATGTCGTGAAGCAGTGTGGGGTGTAAATGCTCAAGCTTATTTTTGCCAAAGTAGGTTTTCTTCTTTCACACACACTTTTTTTTGTTTAGCAGCTGAATTTTTTGCATGTAAATTCATTTTCGTTGCTATTTTATTTAGATTGCGATGTAATTGTTCATAAGCAATGTGCGGCACATCTTTCGGATCATTGTTATCCAGCAACACAACAAAAAAATAAATCTTTGACGGCAAAAAACGTAAAAAAGCCTTTCACATCTTCATCTTCAAATTTATTTGGCGGTTCCGTATCAACCGCAACACAAAATCGTCACGAATCACCTTCAACGTCCTCAACGATTGACAATCTTCGAACGGCAGGAGCATCACAACCAATGCTTTCAGGTGGTAATCTTGGGCATCTTGATCGTTCAACACCTGATCTTCGATCGATTCATCCACCTCCAATTCCATCTTCAACTGTTCCACCAGCTCCTCAACAACTTCCATGGACAAATAATCCTTCCCCAAATCCGCCATCTTCATCATCTATAGTTGTTGTGGAAAATGCAAAATCAACATCATCTGATTCTGGGATTGGCACTGAGGTTAGTGATCGCCCTGTGTTGCGTTCTCAAAGTGTTCGAGCAAAGGTGTGTTGTGTGTCATTTATTTTCTTTTTTTATCAAATAAATCTATATATCTATCTGTTAACATAAATTTTTATTAGCTCTATTATTATTAGTTTTTTTCTTTCTTTTAGACAGAGATTATTCGACAATCAAGTCGTGGAAAATCTGCTCCTACCGCCTGGAATGCAGCTGAACAACTCGGCCCTCCACCAGATGAAGCATACGAAGAACCAATAAATTTTCGTCGAAATGAGACTGATTTTGATGATCGGTCATTAGCAATGTTAAAAAGAATTGAACTCGCATCCGTCTCAGGAAGTTCTTCATTGTCACAAACATCCGTAACGGAAGAAGAAAGGCGGCGAATGATTGAAAAATTAGATGAAACGGTTTTGGCGGAAGGGGATAGCGATTTAGAAATTGAGACTGAAGTCCCCGCGTTAGAGTCATTGGTGAGCTGGGAAATAATTCGACATTTAAAGCCAAAAGAAAAGAAAAGGCAGGAAGTTGTAAACGGTAAATAATTTCGCATTTCAAATGATATTTAACAAAATCCCTCTTTTTAGAGTTATTTCATACTGAAAGAACACATGTCAGAAATCTTAAAATTATTTCACGTATATTTTATAAACCTTTATTGTTGAATGCTCAAATTGGAAGTGGTGAATTGATCAAACTAATTTTTGCAAATTTGGATGAAATTCTTGAAATTCATGTTGAAATGCGAAAAAAGATGAAAGAAGCACTTGATCGATGGAGACGTGATCCATCTTTAAATGGTCTATATGGGGATATTGGAGAACTTATGGAAGAGATATTTTCTGGTCCAAATGGTGAAAAAATGATTAAAGCAACATCGGTATTTTGTCAGCATCAACAGCATGCACTTGATCGACTTCGACAATGTTACGGTAGACCAAAAGATGATGCATTTGCTTCCTTCCTTAATGAAGCTGAAAGTAATCCATTATGCCGAAAATTGCAATTAAAAGATATGATACCAATGGAGATGCAACGTTTAGTAAAATACCCTATGCTTTTGGAAACCATTGCAAAATATACCAAAGATCCAAGTCCTGAACAAACTCAACTTCTCAATAGTGTTACATCAGCAAAAAAAATTTTGCAAGCTGTTAATGGTGCAAAAAGAAATGCCGAAAATTATCGAAGATTGGATGAGCTGCAAAGACGACTGGATACTTCAAGCATCGATCGAAGTGATCAATTTGAAGCTTTTTTCCAAAATTTTGATTTTACAAAGTACTGTAGCTTTTTTGATATTAATTTTTGCAATCTTCCTTTTTTAGGCATAAACTAATTTATGAAGGACCCTTGACATGGAGGATAAGCAGAACAAAAATGGTTGATTTGCATGTCGTTTTGCTTGAAACTTTAATGGTTTTCTTGACAAAAGGTGATGGAAGTAAATTACAATTAAAAGTTCATGAAGCTGGTTTAACGCCGTTATTAAAGCTGCAACAAATGATTATCAAAGATAAAGCCAATGATAAACGGGCATTTAGTATTTTGAATAGAAAAGATTTTCGAATTTTCGAATTTGTTGCTGCAACTGCAACAGAACGAAAAACGTAAGCAACTTTCTAAACTTAAAAAAAAAACTACAGGACTTTTTTAAAGATGGCATCGTTTGATTGAAATACAAGTACAAGAAATTGGACCCCAAAATGAAGATATGACCCCGGAGATACATTTTGATTCGCATTCATCAGGTTCAACTCCTCGACCACATTCTGCATTTGAAGATAAAAAAATTGAGCGAGTTCATGTTGTTACACATCCTCGCCTGGTAAGCGCAAATGAAATAACAATTCAACAGCCAACTGTATTTGAACATGCTCAACCAATTTTAACTCCAACAGAACGCCTAAGGCGGGATGATAAATTAATTGTTGATGCCCTCGTTGATAAACAAAAAATATTAGCTAGTTTTCTTGGAAATGAAAAAGTAAGTTTTAATTATAATTTGTTAAATTAGATTAAAAGGTTAAAAAAATTTAAAGGATATCAGTGAATTGGAAAAAATGGCCGACAGCCTTTCAACTTTGTCTGTAGGAGATTTAAAGCAGAAAACTTCAAAGGAATTGGCAATGTCTGCAATTGTTCAAGGAAATCGGTTACTCGATATTATAAACAAAGGCATGAGTGTTAAAAAAGAGAATGGCGAAAAAATTTCTTTAACTGAAAGTGATAGCGGTCTTCCCTCAGTTCCCTGCTATCAATTAACCACAATTTCTGCACATTTGATGAATCATTTAATGGCCTTGCTTCAAGTAATACAAGATCAACAATCTGAAATGTCTGGTATTAAACAACAATTATATCATTATAAGGTAAAATATTGTTGACTTTGTAACATTTTTATAATAACAATTTATTATTATAGGATCTTGCTGAAAATGGACCCGGTGATCGAACAGTTTCAGAAGAAACTCTTACAGAGCCACCATCTCAACCACCACCCTTGCCACCAAAAGGCTAGTCAAATTATTATTATTATAAATATTATTTTTTATTACTGTATTTGCCTTTCTTGTTTGTTTCCTCTTTTTTTCTCAAATTAACCCAGTGCAATTTTCTGCGATAAGGGTTTGAGTACTCTCTCACTTGAAATTATTATTCTTATTATTACTGTTTCATGTATATATTTTTTTGTCTTAAATCATTCACATTCTTCCTTGTTTTTTTTTGGTCTTTTCTTCTTTTTTTATATTTATGCTGTAAATTTCAACTGGTGCTCAAAAAAAGTTATGGTGACTAGTTTCCGTTGATTAATAAATGCTGAAAAAATAAATGATGATGTTTGTTTTAAGCAAAACTGAATAATATTAATAAAAAAAATGGGAATGAACCAATATCTTATTTAAAAGGAAGTTTAAGCAAGCAAAAATTCTTTCTTTCTTACTTACTTTCTTTTAATTGGTGTCTGTAACAGAAACTATGATATATTTATAAAAATGGAGTGGAATTAATTGCTGCTTATAATGATGAATACATCATTGCAAATTGTTCAAGACAGAAAAGAAACTAAACTTTGTTAAAATTATTTCTACACCTTTTTTGAAAATTGAAAGAAATACATTTATCAAAAAAGAGAAGAAAGGAAAGGAAAAGTTGAAGACTTCCTCCTTTTTGAACACATTTAATATTACAAAACATATATATTATTTTTTTAATAATTTCAAATATCTCATTTGATGTCGTCAACGTCAACTAATTTATCTTTGTTCATGCTTATGAATAATTTTTGATTTTAACCATTAAAAGTTTCTACTTCATTACCACCCCGACAAAGTATTCTCTTCCTATATGACAAAGTGATAGTAATAGTTTTATTTGCAAACGCTTTTTTATTGTTACTATCATTTTAAGTTTACCATAATCAGCCTTGAAGAAGGTGTCAATTTATTTACGCTAAGACCGACTTTTGGTGCAAAGGGGGGAGTACGTGGATTTTGGCTAAATTTTTTTAAAAGTTTTAAAGTTTTTCATAGGGTGCACCACGTTAATTTTTCAATATACGCATATAAACAATATTAACACAAGTTTGTTTACTGTAACTTGCAAGTAATATTCTGAACCATTGTAGTTTTTATGCTTATTAAAAGTGGAAATTACATCTATACCAATTAGTGTAATCCATAAGCATTTAGACATTCTTAAGATGTTTGAGACTATTTTTCTTTGAGTTTATGTAACTCTCGTCGAAAATGAAGTCAACGCATTGCAGTTAATGTACATCACAACCGATTCTACATTAACTCGTAGTTTGAAACTGGATATATTTCATTGTCTTCAAAATGCATTCAAAAGTTTTACTCCAAATTTATATACAGGGTGTCCCAAAATAAGTTCCTGTTTTGATTTGTACAGCAAATTTTTAGTTTAAAAGATATTCAAAAACTGCTGCGCAGTTGTGTTCAAAATCGGATAAGGTTTTGTTCGATATAAATTTTTTATCAATTCGTGATATGCAAATTAGTATGCTTATTAAGAGCAATAGTAACACTTAAAAAAGAAAACAAAATGTTTTGGTTACTATCAATGTGAGAGTAACAATAAAAACGGTTTTTAAAAGTTTGAAGTTACTGTCGCTCTTTATAAGCGTTCAAATTTGCATATCACTAAATCATAAAAAATTTTTGCCAAACAAAACCTTATCCGTTTCTGAACACAATTTCATCGGGAAGATAATGTTGAACTTCGAATGATAAAGGCACATTTCATGCCCTTCAACGAGATCTTCATGAACAACTTGTAACTTTGAGTAGGAATAAAGAAAAATTTGACGGAAAGATTAAGGATCACTACAAGTCCATGAATTCTCGAAAAATTAACGAAAAACAAATTTTGATGAAACGTGCAGCAAAAGCTTTAATGAAAAAAATGAGTTTTTGAAACAAAGTGTTCTCCAATGTTATGACAAAATTGATAGTAATCATTTTTAGTGAAATTAAAAAATTATGATAACTGTAGAAATTTTTTGCAACTAAAAAATTTGCAGATTTCGTTTAGTAAAATTTCAGGCAACAACTCGAAAAGCTATTCGAACCCCTCCAGCAGTTATTAATGAATTTTTAGTTTTAAAGATATTCAAAAACTGCTTGTGCAGATGTGTTCAAAATCGGATAAGGTTTTGTTCGATATAAATTTTTTATCAATTCGTTATATGCAAATTAGTATGCTTATTAAGAGCAATAGTAACACTTAAAAAAGAAAACAAAATGTTTTGGTTACTATCAATGTGAGAGTAACAATAAAAACGGTTTTTAAAAGTTTGAAGTTACTGTCGCTCTTTATAAGCGTTCAAATTTGCATATCACAGAATCATGAAAAAAATTTGTCAAACAAAACCTTATCCGTTTCTGAACACAACTGCGCAAACAGTTTTTGATTATCTTGTTTTTTAAAAATTTGGCAACTAAATCAAAACGGGAACTTATTTTGGGACACCCTGTATAACTATCCTCACTTCAGAAAGTGATTTTTTTGCCTTCTTTTATACAGCATGTTACATTTTTTTATATCTAGTCTAAATAAACCGAATGCAAAAAGTGTAGCGAATATCATAAACATTGTTGAAACTTTTAATTTACCAGCTTCTACTTATATTCACTGTGTCAATTGTTCACTGTTACTGCTTCTGGCACAAACGAACCAGAAGAAGCTCTTGTAAAAATTTATTGCAACACCAAATTTGCAAATTCCGGATATGTATACTTAATTATCAAATATTTGATTATATTTGAACTTTTTAACTGTTGGTGGCTTCTTAACAATTCAAAAGCAAGTTATAGAATTAGTAAACCAATTTATCGCGCATAACAAAAATAGGGTGAAAAGACAGGCATAATGTTGCAGAATACGTTTGAACACAAGGGAACATAATGCAGTATGTCCAGTATCAAACTGCAAGTTATATACAAATCAACTTAGATGATTGTTCAATGTGCTTGACTATCAATCCATTACACGTGGTCCATAATAAAAATTCAATTTGTATTAATTTCTTAACAAATTATCAAATCCCTGATTACTACTCCTGCATTTTTAATTTTGTTTATTATTAAATCATATTACTTCCCCTTTCTAGAATTTCTAATTTCTCGTAAAATTTGTCAATCAGCTAATTTTAAATTTAATATACTAATTTGATGTAAATAAAAACCATCGGCCTTAAATGTCTGAATCATTTCCACCAATTGTAATAATCGGCAAATCTGGACCTCAACCACTAAAACTTAACGCATTTAATTTAAAAAAGGTGAAATTTTTGAACAAAAAACACAAGCATTTTAAAAAGTACAGTAACTTTTAAAATTGAAATCAGCAAAAATGTGTTACTCTCACATTTGTCATAGTGAAAGGGAACACTTTGTTATAAAAATGTAACTATTCTAAAACATTTAAAAATGCAGGGTGTCTCAAGAAAAGATCCAGATTTTTTTTGGTGGCAAATTTTAATAAATTAAGATATTCAAAAACTATTTGCACAGTTGTGTTCAGAATCCTTTCTGGGACGAGAAATACGGCCGACCAGCCGCAACCGTGAATTTTTGGAAAATTCTTTTTTTCACCATATAAAATTTAAAAACCGGGCGGCCGCAGGCCGGCCGGCCGAAAAATTAAGGCCGCAAGGCCGGCCGGTTTTTCGGCCGTATTTCTCATCCCTGAATCCTTTGAGAATTTTTTCGACACATTTTTTTTAAGGATCTGAAATATGCTAATTTTGCACGCTTATAGAGAGCGAGAGTAACAGCTTAAAGCGAAAATGAAATGTTTTGATTACTATCATTGTGATAGTTGCAATAAAAAACAATTTTCGAAAATTAGAAGTTAATCTCACTTTTTTTAAGCGTATAAAATTTAAATATCATAGATTCATGAAAAATTTTGTCAAAAAAAATCTCAAAGGATTCTGAACCCAGCTGCGCTGTAAAATAATTGGGCTTTAGATGTCTAGTGATGGCCAATGTAGTATACAAAAGGGAATCGGACACGTTGGAATCAAGCTGGTAGTCACGAATAGCGCTGCTTTAAAGTAAAATCCTGAGCTCAGATTAAAACTTTATGATTTTGTTTTTACATATTCTGAATCAGCAGAAAATTTGTGATCGAGTAATAGAGAGCTTTTTTAAAAACAGATTCCATAAAAAATACATTAGCCAAAAACAACCGAAAAACTGACTTTCCCATACAAACCTTTATCACATTTTTTTCAGCTTTAATCAAAGTCTTATGCTTCGTGTCTTATATATTTAGAATCAGCAAAAGATGCCTTATCTTGTAATAAAGAGCTTTTTTAGAAATTTAATTGCTCTAAAAAAGATATACCTCAATTTGTATATGAACACAATGCCAAGAGAACCATAAAACACTGCGATTGATTCCAACGTGCGGATGAGGTTTTGTTTAGCAAAATTCTTTTTATGATTCTGTGATATGCAAATTTGTACGCTTATTAAGAGCGATAGTAATGACGAAAAACGATTATAAAATGTTGTGGTTACTATCAATGTGAGAGTAAAAATAAAAAACGGTTTTCAAAAGTTTGAAGTTACTCTCGCTCTTTATAAGCGTACAAATTTGCATATCCCATGCTGAATCATAAAAAATTTTTGCCAAACAAAACCTCATCCGATTCTGAACACAACTGCGCAAATGGTTTTTGATTAGCACTATTTTTAAAAATTTTCCAACCAAATCAAAATCGGATCTTATTTTGGGACACCCTGTATTTTATTGTGACCTCAAACTTTGGGTAATAAAACCGAAATTGAAAAGATAAAATATAAAAAGGTTCACGCGAAAGAAATAAAAGTAAAAATTAAACTACGCGATAAATTTAATAAAAAGAAATAAAAAGAATAATCTTTTTTAACCGATTAAACATTTAAAAGCTAAAGAAGAGAAATGCAAGAAAGATAAATCTAAGACTTTTAAATGTTGACAAAAATGTTTACAATAAAAAATTGAAGAAAAAAAATTTTTATACGAAGAAAAGAATCGAGATTTTTAAAAAATACGAAACTCACGACATGCGCACACCATTTTTGAATATCTTTATTTTTTAAAATTTGCCACCCAAAACAAATCTGGATCTTTTTTTGAGACACCCTGTATTTAAACAATTAGTTTTAATTAAAAATTACCATTTTCCTCTTTAAAATGATTAAAAAATTAATGTTCGATCTGCAATTTTTGTGTTTTAAGTTTAATAAACCAAAATAAATTTTTCAGATGAGTGCTATCGAAGGCATAAATCATGGCCATATTTTGTTTACAGTAAACTTTCAAAATTTTCTAGTCAGATTTCAACACATTTTACTTACATTCCATGTGCTGGTGCTAATCATTTTTTAAGAAATTAAAAAGTTATTATTACTGTACTTGTATCAACACTTTTTTAATAAAAATTAAATAGCATTAATTAATTCAAATAAAATTCATTTTAGGCAAATAATTCAAGACATTCACCAGAAATTGTAAAACTTCAAGTGCAACTTCGTAATGCACAGCTTCAACAAGAATTTCATCGGGAAGATAATGTTGAACTTCGAAGGATAAAGGCACATTTCATGTCCTTCAACGAGATCTTCATGAACAACTTGTAACTTTGAGAAGGAATAAAGAAAAACTTGAAGAAAAGATTATGGATCATTGTTGTTAAATGTGTCAATTATTTAAAAATTAAATTTACTGACATAATTATTTTTTAATACAATAAAAAAGAATCAATCAATCAATAAAAAGCAACGGTAATGATTTTTTAAAACTGGACGCAGGATTTATAGTAATATTTTAAAAAAAGGCCACGTTTTTTTTAAATGATTTTGGCAGTAATAATTATTTTAATTATGAAATGTTAGTTAAAATGTTAATAAAAAATTAATACCTATAAATTTTAGATTAAGAAAAAAAGAAGGTCGGGGTTGAAGTATCATGGGGATCGGAAATCAGCTGATAAAGTTAGGGTCTAGAAATTTTATTGATTATAGATTATCCTATTTCATTCATAATATAAGATTTGCAACTTTACATAACTCTTTCCGGATATGGCGTGGGTGGTTTCGCCAAAGACGCTTGTTGAAGCTTGTTTGGATAAAGGATACTGTAATCGAGTATTTCTTGTTGTCATAACAGAAATCAAAGATATTGCATTTGATACTGATCGAGTGTGCCGGATACTTCCATTTCGAATTATAGGTGATGGAACATCAATGCATCTTTCAAGCACACAAAGGCTATAAATATCTTCTTCTTCAGGTTGGTTTTGAAGTTCTAGACGGATTCGAATTGAATTTCGTTTGAAGTTTTTTCCAAAATGGAACACAAATTTAAAAATGATTCGCAATAAGCCCTAAAGGCAGCAAATGATAAAATTTAAAAAGAGCGTGATCGAATTGGTGATCTTTTATTTGAGAATAGAAAACTTCGTCGAGAAGTTTGAGATCATTCTTACAAAATATTGGATCTAAAAAGGCATTTAGAAGCCATGAAAGAATTTTCAACTCCCAATGAATCTTTTAATGATTCCCTGCATTTCCCAATCGATGTCCATAAGATTTAAGCATCAGAAAAGAAGATGAATTACTTCAAAAACGTGTTCGAGAGCTTGAACAAGTTGTTACAACAAAAGATGAATCTGTGTTGACCCTGTTAGAAGAAAAGAAACGCATTGAAACACATTTAGAAAAAACAAAACAGAAACAAAAAGAAACTCGACATGAGGTGGTTTAATTGAAAAATGAACATGCAAATATGGAAAATGCTTAAGCTGTTGCTGAACGATCAAAGAAGACTTTGAAAGCTGAAAGAAATTCTTTAAAAGTGTGATTTTTTTGAAAATTAAAAAAGAAGCAGTGCAATGACAAAAACGATAGTAATTGAAATTTGCAAAAACAAATTCCTTCAATTACTATACTTTTGTCATACCAGCTACAGAAATAAATAATTTCAATATTTTTAGGGAGCATAAATAAGATTATACAGAGTGTCCCAAAATAAGATCCGATTTTGATTTGGTTGGCAAATTTGCAAAAATAGAGATTATCAAAAACCGTTTGAAAAGTTGTGTTCAGAATCGGATGAGGTTTTGTTTGGCAAAATTCTTTTTATGATTTTGTGATATGCAAATTTGTACGCTTATTAAGAGCGATAGTAACTTCAAACTTTTAAAAACCGTTTTTATTGTTACTCTCACATTGATAGTAACCAAAACATTTTGTTTTCTTTTTTAAGTGTTACTATTGCTCTTAATAAGCATACTAATTTGCATATCACGAATTGATAAAAAATTTATATCGAACAAAACCTTATCCGATTTTGAACACAACTGCGCAGCAGTTTTTGAATATCTTTTAAACTAAAAATTTGCTGGATAATCAAAATGGGA
The DNA here is from genome assembly GCA_024447195.1 of Panagrolaimus sp. LJ2414. Taxonomy (NCBI): domain Eukaryota; kingdom Metazoa; phylum Nematoda; class Chromadorea; order Rhabditida; family Panagrolaimidae; genus Panagrolaimus; species Panagrolaimus sp. LJ2414. Next base: position 3,288,965 of record JAMRXY010000280.1, on the reverse strand, counting down.
ACTTATATTGGGACACCTGTACTAATTTGATGTGAATCTAAACAATTTGAATCCAAAAAGCCTTTTTCATTCCGACTAATATCAAAATAATGTTAAATCACAACTTTAAGGGAATACTGTAAGTTGTTTAACAAATGCAAGAAAAAATTAATAACCTTGATTCGCTTTTATAAAGCATTCAATCATTCACCCAATCTTTCAAGCTCATGTGAAAGATAAAATAATCTCATATCTACAGCATTGAATGGAATTTTACTGTTACAAAGAAATAATCGATTCAGGATATCCGAATATCCGACATCATTTCCACCAGTTGCCATCATTAGCAAATCTGGACCTCGACCACTCAAATTTACCGCATTAAAGGGACCCAACACGCACGAATAACAAAAGTTGCCAGTCCTTTTCAAGCAAACGCGCGCGAAATTTAAAAATTTCCTTGCTGCGTTTTTTTGAACCCAAAATTTTTTTTTCTGCTGCTTTTTTTTCTTCTCCTCGACTTTTTTTTACATCCATGATATTTTGCCGTGCTTATTTTTTCTATTTATGTATCTTGTCTTTTGTCGAATTACCGTATTACTATTATTCTCTCGTTGGCTTTTTTGAAAAATTTGCATAAAGGTGGTTTTGGTGTTCGCAAAATTAATTGATATAGCACACGCACATTGAAAAGGGAAAATATTGGGACTTTAAACACAATAATTATTTGCAAAAAAAAAGAAGTGGAAAGTGGAAAAAGAGAGTAACAAAAAAAATTAAAATCCACAAAAAAGTGTTACTCTCATCTTTGTCATAGAAGAGGGGAACACTTTGTCAGATTTTCGAAAAATTTAAATGCTTATTAACCATATATATTTTTTCTAAAAAACACACACCTAATTATTAAAATCAATAAATAAATTCTAATTTAGGCCATCAAACAACAGTTGCTCATCGGATGTTGAATTAGGTTCTTCACCAGATTATGAATCGTTTAACATTAATTTGATGTTAGTAAAAAATTAATTCTAAACAATTTTTAACCTTAAATAATATTAGCTGAAGCAGTTCTTCTTTTCTTGTTGAAAGACGATATGCAAATTTGTAATTTCATAAAAAATGTTTACTATCAATTTTGTCATGACATCGGAGAACGATTTGTTTGAAAAACTCACTTTTGTAATTAAGAGAGTATATACTACAAATTTTAAATCGGGCGGAACACACCATCTCAGATTTGGATTATTTTGTTGTTTTTTTATAGTATATGGTCCAGAAACATTGTTTGGAAAGTATTAGCTCATTTACTCTCACAGTTTTGGAATTCTACCATCGTAAAGTTGACTATTAAGCAAAAATACATGGATTGGATAACTTTTTTATGTTTGAAGATAAAAATCTGATACTTTCCATGTTTATACATGTTGGTATGGGGTTTTTAAAAATATATATCACACATTTTTAGCTTACCAAAAAGTGGGTTTTTTTCACTTTGAAAACTTCGACACAGAAAAAAAATTTTTGTTTTTAGGTCGAGGAGGGTAATGAACTCAGATTCAGATAGCCCAGAATCTCAGCTTTCCATAAATATAAAATTTGTGAAAATCGGTGGTGTAATTAGCGATAGCCACCAAAAAAACTGTCGCCGATCAACATCTACAACATTATCTGACCCACATAAGTTTCGAAATAGGTTACGAAATCACTTCCGGTGACTTTTATCATGAAGTACTATGCTTATAAGTCATTCCGGGTGAGTTTCATAACATTTGGATATGATTTAGAAATATGCCATCCACATGAAATTTCGCAATTTAGCAACTTCAGGTGTCGAAGGAGAAATCAAGGTAATTCGAGTTTTTGGTTAAAGATAAAAGAGTTAAAGCTTTTAAAACATTAAATAGATGTATTATAAGTAATTATGAACATTGAACATTAATATATCGGTCATTTTTGATTTTTTTTGGTATATATTTTTAAAAACCCCATACCAACATGTATGAACATGGAAAGTATCAGATTTTTATCTTCAAACATAAAAAAGTTTTCCATTCCATGTATTTTGCTTAATAGTCAATTTTACGATGGTAGAATTCCAAAACTGTGAGAGTAAATGAGCTAATACTTTCCAAACAATGTTTTTGGACCATATACTATAAAAAAACAACAAAATAATCCAAATCTGAGATGGTGTGTTCCGCACTTATGTGAAATCTTTAAATTTTCTGGTAGACACATTCTTAAAGCTTTTGCTGCAGGTTTCATTAAAATTTGTTTTTCTTTAATTTTTCGAGAATTCATGGACTTGTTTTGATCCTTAATCTTTTCTTCGTGTTTTTCTTTATTCCTTTTCAAAGTTACAAGTAGTTCATGAAGATCTTGTTGAAGGGCATGAAATGTGCCTTTATCATTCGAAGTTAGACATTATCTTCCCGATGAAGTTCTTGTTGAAGCTGTGCATTACGAAGTTGCACTTGAAGTTTTGCAATTTCTGGTGAATGCCTTGAACTATTTGCCTAAAATGAATTTTATTTGAATTAATTAATGCTATTTAATTTTTATTAAAAAAGTGTTGATACAAGTTTTTAAAAAGTACAATAATCACAACTTTTCAATTTCTTAAAAAATGATTACTATAAATTTTGTCATAACATTGGAGAACACTTTGTTTGATAAAAATGATTACTGTAAGTTTTGTCATATCATTGAGGAACACTCGGTGGATAATAAAAGCTACAGTCATTACAAAATAAATGTCTTTATTAATTTGTTAAGATTCCGATAAATCATTGTTCCGAATTTACATATTCATTATGATTTTTTTTGCAATTCCTTTCAATATCTTAAAAGCTGTCTAGTTACATATTCTTTTTCAATATCCAAGGCTGTAATTTTTCGTCAAATTTAATTTATAAAATTTATATATCTTTTTTTTTTCTTTATTCCTTGTCTCGTTTTTGGATTTCATCTTCATAAATATTGATATGATCTTATTTATGCTCCCTAAAAATATTGAAATTATTTATTTCTGTAGCTGGTATGACAAAAGTATAGTAATTGAAGGAATTTGTTTTTGCAAATTTCAATTACTATCGTTTTTGTCATTGCACTGCTTTTTTTAATTTTCAAAAAATACCTCACTTTTAAAGAATTTCTTTCAGCTTCCAAAGTCTTCTTTGATCGTTCAGCAGCAGCTTAAGCATTTTCCATATTTGCATGTTCATTTTTCAATTAAACCACCTCATGTCGAGTTTCTTTTTGTTTCTGTTTTGTTTTTTCTAAATGTGTTTCAATGCGTTTCTTTTCTTCTTACAGGGTCAACACAGATTCATCTTTAGTTGTAACAACTTGTTCAAGCTCTCGAACACGTTTTTGAAATAATTCATCTTCTTTTCTGATGCTTAAATCTTTTTGAACAGCAGAAAGTTGTCGACGAGTTTCTTGGAGAACTTGAGTAAGGCTGTTTTTGCAGATCGATTATGGACATCGATTGGGAATTGTAGGGAATCATGATTTATGCTTTCGATAGCACTCATCTGAAAAATTTATTTTGGTTTATTATACTTAAAATATAAAAATTGCAGTTCGAGCATTAATTTTTTAATCATTTTAAAGAGAAAAATGGTAATTTTTAATTAAAACTAATTGTTTAAATGTTTTTATTAAAATAGTCACATTTTAATAACCCAGTGTTCCCCTTCACTATGACAAATGTGAGAGTAACACATTTTCGCAGACTTCAATTTTAAAAGTTACTGTACTTTTTAAAATGCTTGTGTTTTTTGTTCAAACATCCAAAATTTTTATTGCTTTTCTTTTTAAACTGATTTTTGTTTTGAAATTGAATCATTTTTTCCTTCTTCTTGCCTTTAATGGATCTGGTTTTTGATCAAATAAGTATGATATCATTCATTCTTGTTCTTTCTATTTTTCATCTTCTCAGTGTTCCTCAAAGGCTAAGCCAATTGTGTCGTTTTTCAGAATAAAAATAAAGTTGAAAGATTTGGTAATAAGTTCGTGATAAATTCTTTAAACCATGGTTTTTCCTAGGTATTAAGGGTCATTTAAAATTGAAATGTCTTACATGTGTTTTTTTCATTCTTTGTGTTAAAAATGAGATGTGCGATTATTATGATCCTTCCTCTTGCTCAACAGGTTCCAACAAAATTGTGGAACATTTTCAATGAATATGCAAATTTTTTCAGAAGTATCTGCACATGAGCTAAATCAGATCTTTCTCTTATAACTTGGTTGTCCAGTTCAAAGTGAACAGAAGGAACATTTTATTAATAGAATCCGGTGTGTGCCAACAGAGTTACAATCTGCAATTGTTGGATAAATTCACAAAATTACAAAAGATACCGGACATTTGTTAGAAATTAAGTTATTTGAAATTCTACCAGACGATCATCGGTTTTTAACAGTTTTGGATTATGTGGAAAGAACTGTGAAAGAACGAGATGATTATGCAAATGGGATACTTGAAATGGCAACGACAGTAGCACAAAATAATTGATCGGATTTAGATGATTATGAAAATGTTTCAAATGGAACAACCACTTTATCATCATCAACAAATGGGGATTGCCCAACAATGAAATTGTATAAAGAAATTCAATGTGTTACACGATCTCCATCCCCATCAACCCAAGAAAAGGCATTGAAGTTGTAGAATTAAAAGCAGTAGTTCGAAGACTTAAAGGGGGAGTCGCATCGCCTACTAACTTTTTCTTATGACATTTCGTGAAAATCAGGCAAAAAGCATTGTTTTTCTTCATTCTTTTTTCGTTTCCCATTTTCAAAAAAAATGCGAATGCAAAAGAACAATGCTTTTTGCCTGATTTTCACGAAATGTCATAAGAAAAAGTTAGAAGGCGATGCGACTCCCCCTTTAAATATGATATGTAAGTTTTTTTCACTGTTATGACAAATGTGAGAGTAATCGAAATTCGCAAAATCAAATTTTTTCGATTACTGTACTTTTGTCATACCAGCCCGCTACAAAAATAAAAACAATTTTCATTTTATAAAAATTTGTTCAGCAGATTTGAACGTGATAACAAAAACTTTCAAGAATCATTACAGCTGTTAGAAGATCACTTATAAGAAAATAAAAAACGTCTTGTTGTTTCAGAAAAAACAAAAATACCGATTTCCATATGTTTATAAAGAAATTTTTATGTTATTAAAAAAGCTTCCCGGCGTCACGCGGCGTTAAAGCCATCGACGCTAAGATGAATTACTTCAAAGACGTGTTCGAGAGCTTGAACAAGTTGTTACAACAAAAGATGAATCTGTGTTGACCCTGTAATAAGAAAAGAAACTCATTGAAACACAACTAGAAAAAACAAAACAGAAACAAAAAGAAACTCGACATGAAGTGGTTTAATTGAAAAATGAATATGTAAATATGGAAAATGCTTAAGCTGCTGCTGAACGATCAAAGAAGACTTTGGAAGCTGAAAGAAATTCTTTAAAAGTGTGATTTTTTTGAAAATTAAAAAAGAAGCAGTGCAATGACAAAAACGATAGTAATTGAAATTTGCAAAAACAAATTCCTTCAATTACTATACTTTTGTCATACCAGCTACAGAAATAAATAATTTGAATATTTTTAGGGAACATAAAGAAGATCATATCAATATTTATGAAGATAATGTATGGAAAATTCGTAAGCTGCTGCCGAACGATCAAAGAAAACTTCGGAAGCTGAAAGATATTCCTTAAAATTGAGATAAATTTTAAAAAACTGTGCAATGACATAAACGAAAGTAATTAAAATTTTTAAAAACAAATTTTTATGGTTACTATACTTTTTTTCTAAATTTTTCGGACTGCCCTTTTTTCTTTTTTTATGCACTGCGGTCATGGGAAAGTATACTACACGGTTTTTAGGTTCGTGCTGAATTACTTAAAGATAAATGTGATCAATTGAATGTCAAACTCGTTAATTTTTAAAACCTTGAAAGACGATATGCAAATAGCGAAAATTTGGCGATAGAAAAATCAAATAAAATTGCTAATTTAGAAGCTGAAAATCGTACAATGAAGCAACAGAATGAAATGGAAATGATAAAAGCTCAACAACTTCGTTAGGATTTATTTTCATTGAAATGCCAAATTGCAGATTTTCTTTTTTGTCTTCGAAATGTTTGTAATGCAACTCGATCAAATGGTGAAACGTTGAATAATGCCAAAGATTTAATGAATGATGATGAAAAAGCCAAATTGGATGATCACACATAAAGGATACTGAAAGTCGAGCTGAAGGTGAATTATATGGATCTGATGATAAAGTAAAAGAATTAATTATGGTAAATAAAAATGTTAAAGAACAAGTTACCTTGTTGCAAGAAAGATTGCGAAAGGTGCAAGTGCACAAATTCATGAATGGGTCTTTTTTAATTAATTAAATAATCTAAACCAATTAAGCAAATTTTATTGAATCATCAAAAATTCCAATGAGTATAATGTGTATTTGTTTTAGCTTTTTTAAATAAAGTATTCTTTTTTTAAACGTCCAATTGAATTAAAATATGCAAATTTTTAAATTAATGCAATTCCGCATTTTCAACCCGCCATTTTTTCAATACTTCCTTTCCTATAAAAGCATTTTTCTCTCATTTTTGTGAAAGTTTTATTCCTCAAAAAGGTTGTCAAATTCTTTCTTCTTCTCTCTCTCTTCTCATCATCGTCTTTGAAAATGTATCCTGTTGTTGGAGCTTTACCTTTTCATCATCATCCTCAATTCAATGATTTTAAATCCATGCCTTTGCGTGCCTCAAATATGCCATCATTTTGTATGTTTTTATTTTATTACCATATACCCAACTAATATTCTTTCATATTTTTAGACCAACAGGATCCAGTTTATTATCCTCCTCAACCAAATTTTTATCATTTTCAACCGGTTCAACAATTCTTTTCAAAAACAACTGTAATTATTATTAATAATCGTCCAAATAATTTTTATTTACCAACAACTATGCAACTTTCAACTGCATCAAATCATTCTCCATCATCTCAAATGTCATCTGTTCCAGCACGTTATAATAGCTATTTTTCACCAGTAAGTTTCTTTAACATTTTACAGTATAATAGACCGTATACCGTATAACCTTTTATAGTCATCTCATTATCGTCCAATTCAAATTAATGCTTCATCTTCTGCTGCTGCTGATGGCCGCTATACATCTTACAATGGTATGGATCGTGTAATGGCTCTTGACTTTGATCAACCTTCAACAAATAATACCATTAATAATAATAATACTTCATCAAGTTCTATTGATTCAGTATATTTGATGGATTTTATGGATGATGAAAATCCACCTGCTTCTTCCTCAGTTACACCATATTCAATGCGAACTGATTTAATTAAAGGTATCTTTCAACGGGTTTTCCTTTCACCATCAACTGAAGAAAATAAAGAAAATAATACTTCTACTACTACTGCTGCTTCTGGTGCCTCTGCTTCTGTTGCTGCTGCTGCTCCAAGACTTCCTCCATCACCATCTCCTCCAAAACCTGGTTTTTCTTTATCAAATGTTCCTCGTCCACTTTCATCTCCAACTTTACCTGATCATCAACAAATTCTCTCAAATATCAAAATTTGTGGTCCACCTGGAAGTCGAAGCTTTAAACGTCTTTCCTCTTATGATGATGAAGCTTTAATGTATGAAGAAACTGAATCTGAAACTGGTTGTAAGTTTTTTTTTATTACTGTAATTTTGGGGTTTAGGCTCTTCGAAATCAAAATTCCGAAAATCAAAAAACTGCATTTACCGAAATTAAAAACGGATTATTTTCGTAATCGAAATTTTGATTTCAGAGAGCCTAATAATACTGGGATTCTTTATGAGTTTTTTTTTTTAGTGAAACGTCGTCGAAATCTTTGAACCAATCTCTCTTCATCTGATAACCAAATCTCTTAATCTGTCTATCTAATTTAAACTTTATATTTAATTATATTTTTCTTTATGTGTTCTGTTAAAAAATAAATTTGCATGATTTAAATATCTTATGTTTTCAGTGGAAGAATTTCCACTTGTAAGGAAGAAGCACGGTTAGTATTGTTAATCGGTGTAGAAGTAGTTAAAAAGGAGGAGGGTTCGTTCGAACATCGTGGAAGGGAATTCGTGTATCAAAGAAGTGAACTTCAAAATTGAACAGCTGTGATTACTTCACCTTTTAAAAACATGTCTTCAATTAAATTAAAAAAATATTAAAAAAGGATTCTGAAAGTCAGCAAAATTCTTAAAGAAATTTGCATAATTTCTAAAATTAAAATGACAGTAACCTCAAAAATCGGTATTTACAAAACTTCATTACTCTCACATTTGTCATAACAGAAAGGCATATTTGGTTATAAAAAAAGTATGTTACCCAAATACAAAACAAAAAACTATAAAGCATCGAAAATGATTACAACGCTTTCGCGGGACATGAATATGAGAAACTTATTTTTGCCCCGCAGGATTATCAAAAAATATTTTCCAAAAAAGATGGGTATTTTTTTCGTTTTCAAATTTTTATTCTTCCCGACATCATCAAGCTTTAAAATCAACACATCCGTTCTTGAAATCACTTCTTTCGGTTTTTTTGATTCGCCCAAATACGAGCTTTTACGAACGTTTTAATGGATTATTTTTGTATCTGGCTGGTATGACAAAAGTATAGTAATCAAAAAAATTTAAATTTGCAAATTTCGATTACTCTCATGTTTGTCAAAACACTGAAAAAACTTATCATATCCAAAAAAAGATGGGTATTAATAAGTGAAAAGGCAAAAATGTTCCATCTCTCGGACATATTTTTGTAAAATGAAAGCCGAGGAATTTTAGATTTAAAGGACGAGACCCATCGTGAATAAACTTTTGATACGCAATTTTGATTGCATTTCTCGACGCGAAAACACCTTCATTGGAGCTTGTTTTTTTCTTCACTGCAGCTGCAAAAAAGGAAAGAAAAAAGCAGCTCCAATGAGTCCCTGATTTTTGTAAAAAAAGTTTATTCACGATGGATCTCCTCCTTTAAATTGTTCGTTTTCGACTTCACGTTTTCGGAGCCCAAGAATTTGTTCTTGAAGATGTTCATTTTCTTCTGCTAAATCGGTCGCGGCATGCAACTGATATGTTTTTGCCGTTCAATTTTAAGTTTTGCAATTTCCTCATCTCGTTTTCAGATTTCATCTTCATAAATATTGATATGATTTTCTTTATGTTTCGAAAAAATATACAACTGTTTATTTTTGTAGCGGGCTGGTATGACAAAAGTATAGTAATCAAAAAAATTTAATTTTGCAAATTTCGATTACTCTCATATTTGTCAAAACACTGAAAAAGTTTATCAAGTCTAAGTTTTGCGGACTGCCCTTTTTCTTTCTTTTTTCGTGCCCTGCGGTCATGGATAAAGTATATAATTTTCTATACGATTTTTAGGTTCGTGTTGAATCACTTAAAGATTAATGTTATCAATTGAATCTCAAATTTGTTAATTTTGAAAACCTTGAAAGACGATATGCAAATAGCGACAATATCATGTGATTTTTAATTCGAAGTGATGCATATTGATTATTGTTTGGTATTAGGGCTGGTAAGGAAGAAGCATGGATAGTATGGTGCAGAAGTGGATTAAGAGGAGGAAAGTTCATTCGAACGTCGTGGAAGTGTATCGAAGAAGTTCATTTCGACGGAAAACTATGTGTACTGCAGAATCAGTTTCTGGTTTGGGTTGTGGCGTGATCAAGTGTTGTGATGTTGATCATCTTGAAGACTTACCGTTTGAAGATGAAGAAGTTGTTGTGGTTGTTGGAGCAACTGGGGAATGCTGTTGGGGCTGAAGGGGCACAATCATATTACTTCCCCTTTCTAGAATTTCGAAGTAATAGAAGACCACAATGGTTTTAAACTTTAAAGATTGGTTTGAACAAAAGATATTCTTTAAAAGTGAGGTATTTTTTGAAAATTAAAAAAGTAGTGCAATGACAAAAACGATAGTAATTGAAATTTGCAAAAACAAATACCTTCAATTACTGAGATATCCAAGGCTGTTATTTTTTTTATCCAACTGGAATTGGAGCTTTAATGATAAGAAAAACTGATGTTCTGATTAAAGTTCGGCCAAAAGGATTCTTTGGTGGAAGTGTTGATTTTTACAATGTTGAAACGGGTGATTTTATTTCAAAACAAAATTTTGAAGAAAAGTAACTTTATTTTTATTTTAAAAAACTGGGACGTCGAAGAACGGGATTTTTAGATTTGAAATAGGAACACCAAACTATCATGGAATTGATCTTTTAAGATATGGATTTAAAGATGTGGAACGATTTGGTTTGTATTTTTTATTAATATTAATTTAAAACACGTATACTGTAGGTGGTATGAAGAAAATTCAAAGGGATACATTTGAATTGGCAAAAATGGCATTTAAACTTTTGACCGAAACCAAACATGTCAATGATTCTCCAATTGCGGTTGTTTATGGCTGGGATTCAGTATCCATAAAAGATCAAGGACCAATTGTTACTTTTAATCTTAAAAGGGATGATGGCAGCTTTGTTGGATATGTTGAGGTATGACGTTTTTATGGGGTTACAATAACAATAATAAATAATAACTTTCATTTCGATTGTCTTCAAAATAAACTAAAACTATAAAACTGATTGCAACTTGAGCATTTTACAGATTTTTAAATCATTGTTTGTATTTTTAAAAAATAAACTGTTTTTCACTTTCATTATTTTTTCAAAAGAAACTGTATAAAATATTAAATCGAATCTCATTTGGTCGAACTTCAACAATCAAAGTTTGTAAAATGTTACTGTATTTGCTGCAGTTTTATACTTTATAGGATTTTGAAGTTTTCAAAACAATGATTGAAACATGTTTTATTTCAACAACAAAATTATTGGCAAAACTTCATTTAAAATTTAATCAATTAAATGATAAAATCAAGAATGTTGGAAAATTAACTGATTTATTTTTTTATCCCGGTAAATCTTGTGCAGCTGCAAAACCTAAAAGGTTTGAACTTTAAAAAAATTAGATTTAAACTGTGATTAAAAAATTAATTTAAAAATGAATTCAAACTTGTGTTTTTTGCAGGTGAAAATTGACAAAATCCGGACTTTGGCTGGATCGACAATGGATTATCGTATCTGGAGATGGGATAGTTTTAACACAGAAGAAATTACCTGCTTTATGCAATATTATTCTACAAGTAAATATCTTTAAAAAATACAGTAATTTTTTAAATTAATTATTTTGAAGATAACAGAAAATAATACCCTACAGTTATCTGATCGACATGGATATCAAGATTCAATTGAATTGCCATTATTTGAAAATTCAAATAAAGCCACAAAATCCACGACAGTTTGTATCTCAAATTATATGGCCATTCCATGTGGATTAAAAGCATCAAAATGGCTTACAAGCTTATATCCAACATTTCCACAAACATCACAAATTTTGAGGCTTTTGCCTGAAACTTGTGATTTTCCTTCTTCTTCGACAAAAGAAATTTCATCAAATCAAAGTTCAACCTTTACCAATGAAGCGGATTATTTGTTAATAACTTGGGCCTCGGTCAAAGCAATTGCAGAAACTGTTAATCTTGATCCGGAAGATGTGGCAAAAAGATTTCGCCCAAATTTTATTGTTGAAAATTTCAGTGATATTCCATTTGAAGAGGATCATTTCACAAAAATTTGGATTGGAGGAATTCCTTTTGAAATCACAAATAAATGTACCCGATGTCAAATGATTTCAATTGATCAAGAAACTGGAGAAAAAGATCCAAAGATATTACTTGCCCTCAGGGATGCAAGATGTGGTGATAAAGTAAACTGTACCTTCTTTTTTGGTTTTATAAAATTGTAATTTTAGATCACATTTGGAGTTTATTTAAAACGATAACTGAGAAAGAATGTGATATCTCGATTGGAAGCACTGTAATTATTGAAAGAAATTAAAAATTAAAAACTTACAACTGTTGTTAAACTGTTTTTGTATATTTTCGTGTTCTGAAAAAAAGCAAGCAATACATTTTTCCATGAGTTCCGAAGACAAAATTCATCTTTTATGGATCTTTTTTTAACCTTTCAAATGGAAGACCGATGATGAATATTTTTTCTGCAGCAAATTTTGAATTGCCTGTTTTAAATTAAATTATCAAGTTTAAATAAACTAGAGGTGCCCCGCCCCTCCGGGGCGGCCACCAATGATTCTTGTAAAAAGTTATTGCTCATGTAATTTTTTGTGGCATAAAACAATCAAAAAATTTTACTGCAAAAAATGTTGTTAGCACTTCTCGGTTAATAGTTAGTTATCTTCAAAAGCCAACTGTTTTAAGCAAATGGATAAAAAATTAAAAAAGATTAACACAAATAGAGTTGCTTCAATTTTTTAACCACAAAAAAATCAGCAGCAAAAAATTTTTTGTCATCAAAAATGATGGTTGACGCTTGCGACACTTTGCCAAGAAAAGCGCTTCTTTTAAAATAAAAAGTGACGAACACAGGACAATGTCTCTTTTACGGGTAGATATTAAGTTTTCTGTGATTTTTTTGTTTTATCAAAATAATTGATTACTGTAATTCATGTCTGACCACTTTATTTTTACATTTATTTATTAAATTTTAATCGAATTTGAAATTGTTGAATCATTTTGACATTTTCTGATTTTTAATTGACCAAAATTAATTATTCTTCTTTGGCAGCGGGTTTTTACGCAGATTATTTTTGCAATTAAAATTTTGCTTTCTTGATAAACGAATGCCCTTAAAATTTTTTATACGTCCGTCGTCATCGTCAACACCTTTTGTTTTTGTCATTGCCTTTTGAATCAAACTGACTACGACATACATATCACAATGTATGTTCAAAACATTTCTTGTGTATTGTGTTGTGATCAAAAAATTTTTTCAATGGACTACAACACACAATATTAGCAAAATAAAGAAAGATGACATATCTTTTTCTATAAAAGCCCGATTAATTAGGAATATTTTTCAATAGTTTTCTCAGCTACATACTTTTATTGTCCAAATCGTAATCCAAAAATTTTATTAACTTTTCAAAGATGGGACGCTTCCAAGACAAAGTGGTAATCATTACTGGATCTTCGAATGGTATCGGAAGAGCAACCTTGTTGGATTTTGCTAAAGAAGGTGCCAATGTTGTCCTCCATGGGCTTAATCCTGATCGTATCAAAGAAACTGAAGAATTACTCCGGAAAGCTGGGATCTCAACTAACCGATATTTGGTTGTCACTGGACCAGTTCAAGATGAAGTGAGATATTTAAAAAACTTGATTATAATTTTTTTTCTTAATTTAGGCAACGGTGCAAAAGCTGATCAATGAACCGCTCAAAAAGTGGGGTAAAATTGATGTTCTTGTTAACAATGCCGGTCTTGGGTCCATGTCACGTAAAACAATAGGTTGTAATTGATCGAATGGTAATTTGCAACTATGACTGTCAACTAAAACACGGATACTGTAAAAATTGGATAAAAACAACAAAATAAAATTAACTTGATGAAAGAACTGGAGCAGTCTCGGAAGTAGCTCTCGGCCATCGCTTAATTTCTTCATCGGGATTTCGATGTGGACGACGTTCAGGTTTACCTTGGTTTGCATCAGTCAATTCATTCTCGAACATATCTTTGAACATTTCCATCCTTTGAAAAACTTTTACGGAAACAAACTTGAAGAAAAAATGAATGTGATAATTTATCTTCCTTTTATACAAACAGTTAAAGAAAACTAGAAAAACAACGCGATAAAAAACAGATATGAAAGAAATCAAATTCGAAAAAAGCTAGCTTGAAAAATGGCATTTTTAGGCAACAAAAATTTAGTTGGACCTACTGAAAATAAGAAAGTAAAATATTTTATAACATTATACGACTTCAAGAATTATCTAATTTAAGACAGCTTTTAAAAATAGACACCAAAAAAGTCTTTATTATTTGTAAATCGGTTTCGTTAATTTCGAAATCATTATTTCAAAATATTGCTTTTTGTTTGTTGTTCTTCATTTTGCAGCACTTCCTTTTTCATAAAAAAGACTTTTTTTGTCTTTTCTGTTGCCGAGTTTTTTTTTTCAAATGTGTTGAATGTGAAAGGTCAAAAATTTTCTCACTTTTACGCGGACGGATCCTTTGCCTTTTCCTTTTCCTTGTTTTCACAATGTAAAAGTTTCAATTATACAACTTATTTAAAAAAACAATGAATTGGAAGAAAAAACTTAACTAGCCAACGGGGAAACAATAATTAAAAATTATAACAAATACGGCTGTTGCAATGTTAGACGGGAAAAGAGATTAAAAGTTGCAGACGGGATTGGCTTACTGTAAGACGGGAAAGGAGATTAAAGAAGAGATTCTGAATTGGCTGTAAGACGGGAAGCGAGATTAATTTTTTTCTGATAGACTACCGTACAACAGCCATCGCCCTCTGCAATAAAAAAGGCGGGCACGTTGATGATCGCCGCTTCGCGGCGATCATCCATGCCCACCCTTTAGTTGTGCAAGAAAACATCACTGAAAACAACCAACTGTTTTTTGTTTTATTTGTTTTAGATTTCCAAATGCATTTTATATAATAGATTCACGTTTCGAATATTTCCTGTAAGTATCAGGATTTAATGTACATCTATATGGCAATGTCTTTTTATTTACCTGTTTCCCGGATAGATGCTTTCTGACTCACTTAGAATAAATTTATTAAAATTTTGTTAATGTATTATTATTCCAGATTGCCTATATTTCCTTCAGATCTCTTAATTAATTATTTTATCATACAAAGGTACCCGATTATTTATGCTTTTTCTCCTACAAATGCATCCCGAATTTGCATGCCCATATAATAGGTTAAAAATTAAGTTTATTGTATAAATTCAAATTTAAATGAATCTAATAACATTTGTCCATAGAACTAATTTTATTTCATTTACCGGTACTCAATTTTTTTGCAAACCCTATACTAAAAAATAAATTGAATGGGCTATGTGATACAGTTTTATTTATTGCAGAGGGCGATGGCTGTTGTACGGTAGTCTATCAGAAAAAAATTAATCTCGCTTCCCGTCTTACAGCCAATTCAGAATCTCTTCTTTAATCTCCTTTCCCGTCTTACAGTAAGCCAATCCCGTCTGCAACTTTTAATCTCTTTTCCCGTCTAACATTGCAACAGCCGTATTTGTTATAATTTTTAATTATTGTTTCCCCGTTGGCTAGTCTCCTGAGCCGTCTGCTGCGAAGCAAAATACCATAATACCGCTGCGCGGCAGACGGGATTGGCTGCTTCTAACGTTTTTTCCACTGATTTTAACTTATTAAAACTAAAAAAATAATGTTTAGGGCTATTTCCTCCTCAAAAAATATAAACACCCAAAAGATTGAATAATAGAGATTTTCAATCGCCATCTTTACTTTTTAAGAAAACCGATGACCCTGATCTCGAAAAAAACATATGTTGTCTGAAAAATGAGTCTCTATGTATGTATTTTGATATGGGCTATCGATTCAAATACTTTTCTAAACACGTACGTGACATAAATCATTAAACCTAGTGTCGATTTATATGTAACTAATCACTGGCTATCGATTCCAATATGTAACTCAACTCGTACTCAACAAAAAATCTCAAAACCCTACAAAACCCCGTTTTTTTAAACAAAACATGGTCCCACGGGGTCAAAAATCAAGATATATCAGTAAACCCAGTGTCGATTTATATGTAACTAATCACTGGCTATCGATTCCAATATCTATCCAAGCTTATACTTGACAAAAAATATCAAAACCCCGCAAAACCCCGTTTTTTAAAGAAAAAAGCGGTCCTTTGGGGTCAAAAATGAAGATATTAAAATAAACCCGGTGTCGATTCATATGTAACTAATTACGAGCTATCAATTCCAATACTTGTTTAAGCTCGTACTCGAAAAAAAATCTCAAAACTCCGCAAAACCCCGTTTTTTTAAATAAAATGGGGTCCCCTGACCCCAAAAATGAACCGATCGGGACAAACCAAAAGTCAATTAGTACTATTTGAAGCATGCCCGATTCATTCCGATACTTCTCATACTTCTCACATATCGGGAACATCGAAAGTTACACTCGTCCGGGCGTTTTTGGGGCATATCTCGGGTCCCCGGGGTCAATGGGGGTCAAACCCAACAAATTATCAAATGCGATTTTTTTCTCTACATACCTGCCAAATTTCATAGCTCTACGATTAAAACTGACGAAAATCGATTTTTAGGGGTAGAAAGGTAGGGAAGTTGAGTCGTAAACAGCCGCAGCGCGCCCCTTCGGGGCGCGCTGCGTCTGGTATTATTTCAACATTTATTAAAAATGTTAAAAAGAAATAAAACTAAGAAAAAATTGTCAAAACAATCAAATGCAAAATAACCAATTTCAAAAATTTGTAGTTATTTCAATTTGGTAAAATAAGATGACACCCAATTAAGGTTGGTCATTTTCCAGAATATTTCCCAGAGTTACAGTATTCAAAACTACAGTAATGCTTTACCAAAAATAGCCTTTTATAACCTACAAATGTATCGTTAAATTATAAATTAGTCATTTTTTGAATAGTTGCATTGATGTTATTGCGCATTTATCCAATTCTATCATGTTTAATATAAAACCATAACATATTACTGTAGCCTTTTCGGGGAAATGGGAATCATTTCCACAAAAAATCTTCCGGGAAAGAGAAATGCACTCAACTATGTCAACCAAAAAACGAACTGTTTTCTAAGAAATATATAATTTTCTACAAAAATAGAAGTTAACTTTAAATTAATCGTCTTCAATGGAGAACAGGAGTAAAAATGCTCAAATAACAGAATGCACAAAAAACAATAACAAAATTTTTATTGAGAATCTGTTACAACAAATGACAAAATGGATAAATTACTTTTTTCTGCTGCCTTTTCAAAGAGAATATTTTGAGATTTTGTTAATCCAAATTTTGCAGAAAAATCGAAACTTTTGATTTGATTTCGATCTCCTAAATCCGATTCAGCCAAAAGTTTCATTGTTTTTAAAAATGCAGAAATAACAGTTTCTTGTGGAATCCGTCGAGGGCCAGAAGGTGTCTCAATTTGAAAATAAATATTTCCATCATCTTCAATCAATTCAAAACCCCATTTTGGATCAATCTTGATTTCATTCAATGGTTTTCCAATAACATTGAAAATATCTAAAATGACAACATGATAGAATGAAGATAAATGAAAATTCAAAAATTACCGTAAATAACAAATTTTGGAAATTTTAAGTAATCATTTTTAGCTTTTTGTCCAATTTCTGGTTTTCCGCTTGCCATTGAAAGATATAATGGAATCCATTCATTGCCTAAAATACATCATTTAGAAAATGATAAAGATAAAACGTAGAAACTTACCAGCAGAAGTTTTAATTCTTCGTGTTAAACCATTTTCACAAATTTCAACAGCACAAGATTGTTCTTCAAATACGAATCTAATTTGTGAAGAGGCCGAAGGTTCTGATGTGGGACATTTCGACGGAGGTGAAATAACTATCGCATCTTGTTGTTGATCAGTTGATTTGGTTACGGTATGATGTGTTTCTGTCTTTATAGGGCTGCTTTCTATATTTTCTTTACCATTTTTTGTTGCAGTGATATACGGTACTCCACGGGCATCATAATATCCAATGACTTGATCCGGTGATCCATTTAACCAAATACATTTTGTTGAAGCATCTTTTCTTTCAAAAACAAGATCATCAAACATAACATAATGTTCAGGGAAATAAAATAACTAAAAAAATTTGAAAGTTAACAGTTGTGGATATACTGTATCCGATATAGATAAACTAAAAAAAACTTACCGTAAGTGGCTGAGGTCTTCCTTCAAATCCATAAATGTTACATGGAATTCTTGTTCTTTCTGGTAGAATCACGCAATTCCGTCCCATTCCCTTTCCAGGTATCGTTGTTTCAATTCCCATTGAAAAATTAGGGATATGATATCTGGGATCGAAGTATTTATCCCCATCTGGAGCTCGTAATAATGCACCATACATAAGCAAATAATCCCATCTCTTGAAATGTCGCATGAAAAAATTTTCTGGTTTAAATTCACGTTCAATTTCCTCAGCAAAATAAAGAAAATTATCTTGAGCAAGAACAACAGTAGCATGTGGGAAATATTTCTCATAAATTCGAGGGAATTCTTTGATGCATGCATTTGGTCCTTTGTACATAAATCGATGAGTAATATTGAGTTCACCATTTTGGTTTCGACGAAGAATTACAAAATCAACAAAAGCTTGAGTTACAGTGACAACTAGAATAATCTCATTTTTTGGAGGATTCTGGCATTTGGCAATGTCTTCTAAAGCATATGTAATCCGAGCTAAAATCGATGGAATAACCATAATATTTTCAGCATATTTCTCTGCAATCTCGACAGAAGCTTGAATCATTTCAAATTCACAGAGATTTCCATTCACAATAACCAAATGCTTCATTCTATCTGGCATCATTTGAAAAACTTTATCAGCTCGTTCTCGAGCCACTGTAGGATTAAGTCCTTCTAAAAATATATAAGATTTACAAAAAATTTTAACGATAAAAAGTACTTACTTGAAGGTTTAATTTTTGGGAGCCATTCAAGTACATGTCGTCGATTCACCTTGTATCGAATTGCAGTACTTGTTAAGAGGTAGGAAGCGGTATACATATTCCTAAAAAACAAATATAATTTTTTAAATAAATATTTTAACTCGATAATTTCAAAGGAACCGAACAAAAACATTACGCTATTTATTAATTGGATATCAATGATCAAAAAAACGCGGAAGCAAGCGATCCATTTCGCACATTAGATATATCATCTGCTTTCGCTTTTTTTGTTCATGTTTATCCAATCAATAAATTACAGAACGTATTACAAAATACATTTTATTTAATCAAAGCCTAACAATTATTAATAAATAGTAATAATACATTTTTTTTATTTTTGAAAGCTTTGCTTGAACATTTTCTTTCAGCGTCATTTTCAAAAAACTTGCGCAAACAAAAACATTTTTTAGGCGACAGAAAAAAAAGTAAAACAAAAAAGTCGTAAAATAAAAAAGGCATTTCATAAATAAAAACAACCAACATTGAACCGCGATAAAAAAAACTATTTCGAAACATGGCTAGCTGCCGAAACACTAAAAGGATATGGGAATTGACAAAAATAACATTGGTTATCGCCAAAAAATCCTGTTTCAAAACAAAAAGATAGTTATATTTTTTTAAAACTTAATATTTCTGTTTTATAAAATTAAAGTTTAAAGAAAATATCTTTCTTTTTTTTACTAACGTTAAAGTGTCACTTTTAAATTACACTAATAAAGATTTTTAAAAAATAAAACAAAAAGAAATTAATACATACTTTTTTTCTTTTTCTTTTTTTGGCATTTAAAAGCGCGCAAAGATGAAATTTCATTATTATTATACAGTTTGAGACGGAGTAGCATTTTTCACATTTCTGCTAGCCATTCGGTTTTTCTAATATTTTATGACATTCTGTTAATTGCTACAGTTAGTAAACATGTTAAACTAAAATATGAAAGAGGGATTTTGCGATATTTTAAGTTTTAGCGATTTGCCAGCCCGATGAAGCCCAAAAGCTAAACCTTTTCTAAAAAACAGCTTCATCGGGATGGCAAATCGCTCCAACTTAAAATTTCGAAAAATCCCTCTTTCATATTTTAGTTTAACATGTTTACTAACTGTAGAAATTAACAGAATGTCTTTAAATATTAAGAAGACCGAATGGCTAGCAGAAATTTGTTGCGCTTTCACGTTTTTGCGAACGTGCTGTGCGAAACAAAGACACATAAAATAGAAGAAACGAAGGCCTTCAAATTTGTCCCAGTAAAATGTAGAAAAATTAAGATTTATTAAAGGGGGCAGTTTATTTTAGCAAGTTTTATTAATTTAATAGAATGTTTAAGTAAATTTTACAGTGTTTTCGTTTAAAAAATTTATTTATTATTTTTAGTAATTTTGCCATAAAATTTGACTATTAATTATTTCTCTTCATTTTTTAATGCCATTGATTCGTTGCAAAACCTGTAAGCTTTTTAGATGATGCAACTTCAGTATAAAATCCAGCAGATGATTTTGGCGTTCGTTTTCTTTCAGGATCATTAAAATCTACTTGATGAACTCCGAATTTTGTTGTATATCCATCAATCCATTCAAAGTTATCCATCAATGACCAAATTGTATGTCCAATAACTTTTGCGCCATCATTAACCGCTTGAGCAATTGCCATTAAATGTCCTCGGAGATAATGGACTCGAGAGACATCTGTCAAGCCTTCATCCCTGAAACGACAGAGATGTTTTAAGATTTGAAACTACGCCGGCTTTAGCTAACCCATTATCCATGCATCCGTTTTCTGTTATCAGAATCGGGACTTTATATTCCTTGGTCAGATAATTCAATAAATCTTAAAATAGTAAGAAAACAAAATGTTTTGGTTACTATCAATGTGAGAGTAACAATAAAAACGGTTTTTAAAAGTTTGAAGTTACTATCGCTCTTAATAAGCGTACAAATTTGCATATCACAAAATCATAAAAAGAATTTTGCCAAACAAAACCTCATCCGATTCTGAACACAACTTTTCAAACGGTTTTTGATAATCTCTATTTTTGCAAATTTGCCAACCAAATCAAAATCGGATCTTATTTTGGGACACTCTGTATAATCTTATTTATGCTCCCTAAAAATATTGAAATTATTTATTTCTGTAGCTGGTATGACAAAAGTATAGTAATTGAAGGAATTTGTTTTTGCAAATTTCAATTACTATCGTTTTTGTCATTGCACTGCTTCTTTTTTAATTTTCAAAAAAATCACACTTTTAAAGAATTTCTTTCAGCTTTCAAAGTCTTCTTTGATCGTTCAGCAACAGCTTAAGCATTTTCCATATTTGCATGTTCATTTTTCAATTAAACCACCTCATGTCGAGTTTCTTTTTGTTTCTGTTTTGTTTTTTCTAAATGTGTTTCAATGCGTTTCTTTTCTTCTAACAGGGTCAACACAGATTCATCTTTTGTTGTAACAACTTGTTCAAGCTCTCGAACACGTTTTTGAAGTAATTCATCTTCTTTTCTGATGCTTAAATCTTATGGACATCGATTGGGAAATGCAGGGAATCATTAAAAGATTCATTGGGAGTTGAAAATTCTTTCATGGCTTCTAAATGCCTTTTTAGATCCAATATTTTGTAAGAATGATCTCAAACTTCTCGACGAAGTTTTCTATTCTCAAATAAAAGATCACCAATTCGATCACGCTCTTTTTAAATTTTATCATTTGCTGCCTTTAGGGCTTATTGCGAATCATTTTTAAATTTGTGTTCCATTTTGGAAAAAACTTCAAACGAAATTCAATTCGAATCCGTCTAGAACTTCAAAACCAACCTGAAGAAGAAGATATTTATAGCCTTTGTGTGCTTGAAAGATGCATTGATGTTCCATCACCTATAATTCGAAATGGAAGTATCCGGCACACTCGATCAGTATCAAATGCAATATCTTTGATTTCTGTTATGACAACAAGAAATACTCGATTACAGTATCCTTTATCCAAACAAGCTTCAACAAGCGTCTTTGGCGAAACCACCCACGCCATATCCGGAAAGAGTTATGTAAAGTTGCAAATCTTATATTATGAATGAAATAGGATAATCTATAATCAATAAAATTTCTAGACCCTAACTTTATCAGCTGATTTCCGATCCCCATGATACTTCAACCCCGACCTTCTTTTTTTCTTAATCTAAAATTTATAGGTATTAATTTTTTATTAACATTTTAACTAACATTTCATAATTAAAATAATTATTACTGCCAAAATCATTTAAAAAAAACGTGGCCTTTTTTTAAAATATTACTATAAATCCTGCGTCCAGTTTTAAAAAATCATTACCGTTGCTTTTTATTGATTGATTGATTCTTTTTTATTGTATTAAAAAATAATTATGTCAGTAAATTTAATTTTTAAATAATTGACACATTTAACAACAATGATCCATAATCTTTTCTTCAAGTTTTTCTTTATTCCTTCTCAAAGTTACAAGTTGTTCATGAAG
Source organism: Panagrolaimus sp. LJ2414 (assembly GCA_024447195.1). Taxonomy (NCBI): domain Eukaryota; kingdom Metazoa; phylum Nematoda; class Chromadorea; order Rhabditida; family Panagrolaimidae; genus Panagrolaimus; species Panagrolaimus sp. LJ2414. The sequence goes on along the minus strand of JAMRXY010000280.1, from coordinate 3,266,851 downwards.
ATCTCGTTGAAGGACATGAAATGTGCCTTTATCCTTCGAAGTTCAACATTATCTTCCCGATGAAATTCTTGTTGAAGCTGTGCATTACGAAGTTGCACTTGAAGTTTTACAATTTCTGGTGAATGTCTTGAATTATTTGCCTAAAATGAATTTTATTTGAATTAATTAATGCTATTTAATTTTTATTAAAAAAGTGTTGATACAAGTACAGTAATAATAACTTTTTAATTTCTTAAAAAATGATTAGCACCAGCACATGGAATGTAAGTAAAATGTGTTGAAATCTGACTAGAAAATTTTGAAAGTTTACTGTAAACAAAATATGGCCATGATTTATGCCTTCGATAGCACTCATCTGAAAAATTTATTTTGGTTTATTAAACTTAAAACACAAAAATTGCAGATCGAACATTAATTTTTTAATCATTTTAAAGAGGAAAATGGTAATTTTTAATTAAAACTAATTGTTTAAATACAGGGTGTCTCAAAAAAAGATCCAGATTTGTTTTGGGTGGCAAATTTTAAAAAATAAAGATATTCAAAAATGGTGTGCGCATGTCGTGAGTTTCGTATTTTTTAAAAATCTCGATTCTTTTCTTCGTATAAAAATTTTTTTTCTTCAATTTTTTATTGTAAACATTTTTGTCAACATTTAAAAGTCTTAGATTTATCTTTCTTGCATTTCTCTTCTTTAGCTTTTAAATGTTTAATCGGTTAAAAAAGATTATTCTTTTTATTTCTTTTTATTAAATTTATCGCGTAGTTTAATTTTTACTTTTATTTCTTTCGCGTGAACCTTTTTATATTTTATCTTTTCAATTTCGGTTTTATTACCCAAAGTTTGAGGTCACAATAAAATACAGGGTGTCCCAAAATAAGATCCGATTTTGATTTGGTTGGAAAATTTTTAAAAATAGTGCTAATCAAAAACCATTTGCGCAGTTGTGTTCAGAATCGGATGAGGTTTTGTTTGGCAAAAATTTTTTATGATTCAGCATGGGATATGCAAATTTGTACGCTTATAAAGAGCGAGAGTAACTTCAAACTTTTGAAAACCGTTTTTTATTTTTACTCTCACATTGATAGTAACCACAACATTTTATAATCGTTTTTCGTCATTACTATCGCTCTTAATAAGCGTACAAATTTGCATATCACAGAATCATAAAAAGAATTTTGCTAAACAAAACCTCATCCGCACGTTGGAATCAATCGCAGTGTTTTATGGTTCTCTTGGCATTGTGTTCATATACAAATTGAGGTATATCTTTTTTAGAGCAATTAAATTTCTAAAAAAGCTCTTTATTACAAGATAAGGCATCTTTTGCTGATTCTAAATATATAAGACACGAAGCATAAGACTTTGATTAAAGCTGAAAAAAATGTGATAAAGGTTTGTATGGGAAAGTCAGTTTTTCGGTTGTTTTTGGCTAATGTATTTTTTATGGAATCTGTTTTTAAAAAAGCTCTCTATTACTCGATCACAAATTTTCTGCTGATTCAGAATATGTAAAAACAAAATCATAAAGTTTTAATCTGAGCTCAGGATTTTACTTTAAAGCAGCGCTATTCGTGACTACCAGCTTGATTCCAACGTGTCCGATTCCCTTTTGTATACTACATTGGCCATCACTAGACATCTAAAGCCCAATTATTTTACAGCGCAGCTGGGTTCAGAATCCTTTGAGATTTTTTTTGACAAAATTTTTCATGAATCTACAGGGTGTCCAAGCATAATTGCCGGTTTTGTTTTTTGAATAACAATTTTTAAAGTTGATTTTTTCAAAAACGGACTGCGCAGTAAATTTTTAAATCCTATGAGAATTTTTTTCAAATAATTTTTTTTTCGATTCCAGACATGCAAATTTTTAAGGGAGGATAGTAACAAAAAAAATTTGTTTTTGTTTGTTTTGGTTACTATCATCATCTTTATTGGAGCGGTGATAGTAAAAATAATTTTATTTTTGTGAAAGTTAATGTTACTATCAATTGCAATCACAGCAGATATTGGGCCTTTAAAATTTAATGTTCATTGAAAAAGCACTTATGAAATTTGAACATAAACATTTATAAATAAATAAATGTTTTATTAGAGAATATCTAAAAGGTCACCAAAAAAGAATAACTAACATCAAAAATGAAAAACAAAATGATTATGTTACTGAACAAAAATTTCTTTGGGGAAGAGCTGCGGGTTCAACATTTGGTTCGGGTTCTGCATTATCAATTTGTGGTTCTGCATTATCAATTGGTGGAGTAGCTTGACGTTGGAGATGGAGTAAAGATTGATCAGCAACAGAAGGTTGTGGACGAAGTGGGCGTCCACGTCGACGTGGTGGTGGAGGTGTAACATTTTCCACTGGAGAAGCACGACGACGACGTCGAGGATTTGGAGGAGGATGAATTGGATCAGCTGGAGCAGCTGGAGGTGGAACTTCACGTGGGGGATCAGGAAGTTCAACACTACGTCCATTTACATCAATACATTTTCGAAGTCGTCGTTCAACACTTTGTAAACAGGCTTTTCGAACCATTGCAGGTGAAAGATCAACAAAAGCTTCATGAATTCTTTCAATCAAATGATTTAAATCACGAATCGGAACGGCATAAACAATGGATTTAATGTAACCCCACAAAAAAAAATCAAGTGGTGTAAGATCACAACTGCGTGGTGGCCATTTAAGATTTGGCGATTCTCGTCCAATCCATCTGCGGGGAAAAACTTCATTTAATAATTGTCGGGTTGTAAGTGCATAATGCGGAGGAGCACCATCTTGTTGAAACAACATAGTAAGAAAATCTGGTCGATTTTGCATCTCCGGGATGTAATATTCTTCAAGCATTTGACAGTAACTTTGAGCATTAACGTTTCCACGAAAAATATATGGACCAACAAGTCCAGAAGCATTTATCGCTGCCCATACGGTAACTTTGGGTGAATGTAAAGGCTCTTCACCATGAAATAAAGGATTATTGGGACTCCAATATCGAGAATTATGACGATTGACAGCACCATTTACATGGAAATTTGCTTCATCAGACCACCAAATATTTTCCAAATGATGGGGATCTAATTCCAAGCAGCCTAAATGATATTCTGCAAAATCAATTCGAAGTTGCCAATCTGCCGGTTTCAATTCTTGAACCATTTGCATCTTGTAAGGGCGCCATTTTTCTTCTTTCAAAATTGAACCAATGGAGCTTTTGCCAATTGGAAGCTCGTTTGCAGCTCTTCGAAGACTTGTATGGGGAAATGCTGAGAAATATTCAAGAACTTCTTGAGCATTTTCTTCATTTCTAACTGTCCTAAATTTTAAAAGGCTTTAAAACTATGAAACTCCAGAATTAAAGTGAAAGTATGTAAACGGAAAAACGGACCTTTCAGCAACACGATCTTTACGAAGCACGGAACCCGTTTGTTGGAACTGTTCAAACCAACGTTTAATATTTCTTTGATCTGGAGCTTGTTCATGAATGCCATATTTTCCACGATAACGCCGTTGAACTTCTGTTGAGCTTTTCGTTTCACTGTACCAAATTACACATTGAGCTTTTTGTTGCGGAGTATATCTTTCATACTGATCTGCAATCGAAAAATTCTCAAGCATGTTGGACATTATAGAATTACCTGGGGCATTGGGATTTAATAATCGCTGCTGTGCTCGAAATTGCATCACTTCCGGCTCTCCACGTTGAATATCATTTTGTTGCCTGGCATATTCAAAGGCATCCTATAAATTCATTAAATGAAGTTCAAATAAATTTTTGTGAATTATTACTTCAATTATAGCAAGCTGGGGTTTAGACGTTAGAAGGGGAATTTTCTTGAGTTGGATTTCAGTTAATTCAGAGGAAGAATTGGAATCAATAAAATCTTCATAAGCCGCAATATCTGTAATAAATAAATGTTATAATTATCACTTAACAAGAACAAAAATTTACGAAGTGAAAGGGTGGATCTGTTTAAATTATTTGAACCATTATTATTACTTTGTTCTTTCTTCTTTACATCTTCCAATTCTTCACCATATGAAAATTTAAGAATCTTACTTGATTTATTCCACGATATGCTTTTCCTTTCTTCATTATTACTTGGAATTGGATCTAATAAAATAAAATAATGAAGCTGCGACAGTCCTTTGATTTTAAACAAACAATAACAAATTTTACAGTAATTGAACAATAAATGTTACAGCAATTCATTTTACATTTAAACAAAAAAAGCATCGCTTTTATTTAATCATTGGACTGTTGCGGAAAATATTTACCATTAGGATATTTGTTACTTTTTGTTTTGCTCGAAGATTGAAAAGATGAAAGTGATGATGTAAAATCAGAACATTTATGACATTGATTTAGATTCCAATCTGTTAAATGTTGTTGAGAATCATCACTTAAATAACCAACGAAACATTTCTGCTTAGATAAAGTTATATCTTTTGTTGCCATCTAAAAAATATATAATTTTACATCGATGTTGTTCCAAATGGCATTATCAAAGAATTTTCAGCACAATTCAATCATTTTACTAGCAAGATAATGGTGACAAAACATCAAACAGAAAATACACGTTTAATTTATAAACTTAAGTAATAAATAAAGATCAATGTGTTATAATTATTGTATAAAAAATAGAGTTAATTCGCTTAAAAAATGTATGCAAAAGTCGATCAATTTTGCAAAAACAAGCTAAAAACAGTCGACTAAATCATTAAAAAAACTCTCGAAGCGATCGACTTTAACATTTGTTTTAATTTAAAACTTTAAAAAAACTTTCGGTCGACATAAGTGCAAGCGAGACTCATTGAAATTCATCAACTTCATAGTTTTTGCCGCTGAATAACAACCATGGACGCAAATAACTCAGCATGGTGCTTTCTTTTTATTTGCAAAATTCTTAAAAAACATTCAAATTTTTTGGTTGTTTGGTTAATATCGAAGCAAAATCAAATTTAGCCTTGTTTAAGCTTTTTTGTATTTTATTATGATTGAGCTCTTTTGTGTGAAAAATATGAAAAAATAATCTTAAAGAAAGTAACAAAAAAAAAAAAAAACAAAAATTTTTTTTACTCTCAGTGATAGTAAAAAAAACATTTTAAAAAACGAATTTGGCGTTACTCTCACCACTTTTACTGGAGGATATGCAAATTTTCGAGTATCGAAAAATAAATTATTTCAAAAAAATTCTCATAGGATTCTGATAATAACTGCGCAATCCGTTTTTGAAAAAATCAACTTTAAAAATTGTTATTCAAAAAACAAAACCGGCAATTATGCTTGGACACCCTGTATGATATTTAAATTTTATACGCTTAAAAAAAGTGAGATTAACTTCTAATTTTCGAAAATTGTTTTTTATTGCAACTATCACAATGATAGTAATCAAAACATTTCATTTTCGCTTTAAGCTGTTACTCTCGCTCTCTATAAGCGTGCAAAATTAGCATATTTCAGATCCTTAAAAAAAATGTGTCGAAAAAATTCTCAAAGGATTCAGGGATGAGAAATACGGCCGAAAAACCGGCCGGCCTTGCGGCCTTAATTTTTCGGCCGGCCGGCCTGCGGCCGCCCGGTTTTTAAATTTTATATGGTGAAAAAAAGAATTTTCCAAAAATTCACGGTTGCGGCTGGTCGGCCGTATTTCTCGTCCCAGAAAGGATTCTGAACACAACTGTGCAAATAGTTTTTGAATATCTTAATTTATTAAAATTTGCCACCAAAAAAAATCTGGATCTTTTCTTGAGACACCCTGCATTTTTAAATGTTTTAGAATAGTTACATTTTTATAACAAAGTGTTCCCTTTCACTATGACAAATGTGAGAGTAACACATTTTTGCTGATTTCAATTTTAAAAGTTACTGTACTTTTTAAAATGCTTGTGTTTTTTGTTCAAAAATTTCACCTTTTTTAAATTAAATGCGTTAAGTTTTAGTGGTTGAGGTCCAGATTTGCCGATTATTACAATTGGTGGAAATGATTCAGACATTTAAGGCCGATGGTTTTTATTTACATCAAATTAGTATATTAAATTTAAAATTAGCTGATTGACAAATTTTACGAGAAATTAGAAATTCTAGAAAGGGGAAGTAATATGATTTAATAATAAACAAAATTAAAAATGCAGGAGTAGTAATCAGGGATTTGATAATTTGTTAAGAAATTAATACAAATTGAATTTTTATTATGGACCACGTGTAATGGATTGATAGTCAAGCACATTGAACAATCATCTAAGTTGATTTGTATATAACTTGCAGTTTGATACTGGACATACTGCATTATGTTCCCTTGTGTTCAAACGTATTCTGCAACATTATGCCTGTCTTTTCACCCTATTTTTGTTATGCGCGATAAATTGGTTTACTAATTCTATAACTTGCTTTTGAATTGTTAAGAAGCCACCAACAGTTAAAAAGTTCAAATATAATCAAATATTTGATAATTAAGTATACATATCCGGAATTTGCAAATTTGGTGTTGCAATAAATTTTTACAAGAGCTTCTTCTGGTTCGTTTGTGCCAGAAGCAGTAACAGTGAACAATTGACACAGTGAATATAAGTACAGGGTGTCCCAACATAATTGGAGGATTTTACTTGCTTGGCAAATTTTTAGTTTTAGAGTTATTCAAAAACTGATTGCACAGTTGTGTTCAGAAAGTTATGCCATTTTTTTTACATAAATTTTTTTTCAGTATTCGAAAATTTGCATATTCTCCAGTACAAGTGGTGATAGTAAAATTAAATTTGCAAATTAAAAAGTTTTGCATTACTATCACTGAGATTCATTGGAGCTGCTTTTTTGTTGAATGAGAGTAACAAAAACATTGCGAAAAGAATTAAATTTTTTACTCTCGCTTTTAAAAAAACAGCTCCAATAAAAGTGATGATAGTAACCAAAACAAACAAAAATCAATTTTTTCTGTTACTATCCTCCCTTAAAAATTTGAATATCACGGATGGCCATGAAAATTTTGTCAAAAAAATGGCATAACTTTCTGAACACAACTGTGCAATCAGTTTTTGAAGAACTCTAAAACTAAAAATTTGCCAAGCAAGTAAAATCCTCCAATTATGTTGGGACACCCTGTAGAAGCTGGTAAATTAAAAGTTTCAACAATGTTTATGATATTCGCTACACTTTTTGCATTCGGTTTATTTAGACTAGATATAAAAAAATGTAACATGCTGTATAAAAGAAGGCAAAAAAATCACTTTCTGAAGTGAGGATAGTTATACAGGGTGTCCCAAAATAAGTTCCCGTTTTGATTTAGTTGCCAAATTTTTAAAAAACAAGATAATCAAAAACTGTTTGCGCAGTTGTGTTCAGAAACGGATAAGGTTTTGTTTGACAAATTTTTTTCATGATTCTGTGATATGCAAATTTGAACGCTTATAAAGAGCGACAGTAACTTCAAACTTTTAAAAACCGTTTTTATTGTTACTCTCACATTGATAGTAACCAAAACATTTTGTTTTCTTTTTTAAGTGTTACTATTGCTCTTAATAAGCATACTAATTTGCATATAACGAATTGATAAAAAATTTATATCGAACAAAACCTTATCCGATTTTGAACACATCTGCACAAGCAGTTTTTGAATATCTTTAAAACTAAAAATTCATTAATAACTGCTGGAGGGGTTCGAATAGCTTTTCGAGTTGTTGCCTGAAATTTTATTAAACGAAATCTGCAAATTTTTTAGTTGCAAAAAATTTCTACAGTTATCATAATTTTTTAATTTCACTAAAAATGATTACTATCAATTTTGTCATAACATTGGAGAACACTTTGTTTCAAAAACTCATTTTTTTCATTAAAGCTTTTGCTGCACGTTTCATCAAAATTTGTTTTTCGTTAATTTTTCGAGAATTCATGGACTTGTAGTGATCCATAATCTTTTCTTCAAGTTTTTCTTTATTCCTTCTCAAAGTTACAAGTTGTTCATGAAGTCTCGTTGAAGGACATGAAATGTGCCTTTATCCTTCGAAGTTCAACATTATCTTCCCGATGAAATTCTTGTTGAAGCTGTGCATTACGAAGTTGCACTTGAAGTTTTGCAATTTCTGGTGAATGCCTTGAATTATTTGCCTAAAATGAATTTTATTTGAATTAATTAATGCTATTTAATTTTTATTAAAAAAGTGTTGAAACAAGTTTTTAAAAAGTACAATAATCACAACTTTTCAATTTCTTAAAAAATGATTACTATCAATTTTGTCATAACATTGGAGAACACTTTGTTTGATAAAAATGATTACTGTAAGTTTTGTCATATCATTGAGGAACACTCGGTGGATAATAAAAGCTACAGTAATTACAAAATAAATGTCTTTATTAATTTGTTAAGATTCCGATAAATCATTGTTCCGAATTTACATATTCATTATGATTTTTTTTTGCAATTCCTTTCAATATCTTAAAAGCTGTCTAGTTACATATTCTTTTTCAATATCCAAGGCTGTAATTTTTCGTTAAATTCAGTTTATGAAATTTATATAACTGACTTTCTGAAAAAATCGAGCAAAATGAAAGCGAGACAGGCGGACCAAAATTTCAAAATCGTTTTTAGGGGCTGAAATTTGGCGTGTAGTATCCTTAGGGGTCAAGGAGGTGTGATCAAAAAATTTTTTTTTGATTTGGCGTGCCACGGCATTTTTGTGCCGTTCGGTCGGTGTAGTCTCAGCTTTGATCCGTTTTATCCAAATGAGCTATATTCTGGTAGCCCTTGATCAGGGCTATCAGATGCACACATTGGGATTTTAACTGATGGTCCCGCCACGAAAATCCGGCGTGTTGAAATTTCAAATCGCGATTTCAGTACCAGAACAGGGGGGTGCCAGAACTTTTTTTTTGCTGTAAAGATGCCTTTTTTTATGGACTATTTAATGGCAGGAACGAAATTTTCGAAATCGAAATGCGTTCCGAGACTTTTTCGAAAAAACCGAATTTCGACCTAAAAACGATAGTTTAAACAAAACCGAGGTCACCATCGTATTCCCCGTGGTCGATTTGCTATAGGTGTTAAAAATCAGCGTGATTGGACAAAAAAAAATTTTTCCGGCATTTAACTCTTTTACAAGTTTCATCGCTTTTAATACCACCTTTTGTTTTATCAGACGTAAATTTCAAATAAGCAGGCTTCCAAAGTTCTTCAAACTCTGCTTTAGCTTTTCCAAAGGATCAGTTTCTTAATCTTTATCAATTTCAACTTCTTGAGCAACATCCACATTCATCTGATCATCAGCCATTTTACAAAATTTTACAAATTTGAAATGAGATTTAATTTCAAATGACAAAATATTTCATAAGTTTTATATTTTATTATATTTTTTAAAGTTTTTTGACAGCTATTGTACCTTTTTCAGTAGAAATAAATCGATTTTTGAAAAAACTTTAAAAATTTAAAAAATTTTTTGGTTTAAAAAAAAACAAAATCGGCTAGCCGTTCACAAACTCGGCGGGTGCACAAAATCGGCTGTAACATAAATTTAAAAAAAAGATTCTTGAAGGAATTTTTATCATGTTCAAATCTGTCGGACATATTTTTATGAAATGACAGTTGAGTTAATTCAGATTTTAATTGTTCATTTTCGAATTCAAGTTTTTGGAGCCTAAGAATTTTTTTTTGAAGATGTCCGTTTTCTTCTGCGAAATCTTTCGCGGCATGCGCATCACTGAGAAGTGTTTGCCGTTCAGCTTTAAGTTTTGCAAAAAAAGTGATTCAGCACGTATCACTTCGAATAAAAATCATATGATACTGTCGCTATTTGCATATCGTCTTTCAAGGTTTTCAAAATTAACAAATTTGACATTCAATTGATCACATTAATCTTTAACCTAAAAACCGTATAGAAAATTATTTACTTACCCATGACCACAGGGCATGAAAAAAGAAAGAAAAGGGGCAGTCCAAAAAGACTTAAATTTGATAAGTTTTTTCAGTGTTTTGACAAATATGAGAGTAATCGAAATTTGCAAATTTAAATTTTTTTGATACTTTTGTCATACCAGCCCGCTACAAAAATAAAAACAATTTTCATTTTATAAAAATTTGTTCAGCAGATTTGAACATGATAACAAAAACTTTCAAGAATCATTACAGCTGTCAGAAGATCACTTATAAGAAACTAAAAAACGTATTGTTGTTTCAGAAAAAACAAAAATACCGATTTCCATATGTTTCAGGGATGAGAAATACGGCAGCATGTCGATAACAAATTGGAGTTGGTTCAACCTAAAATCTTTGAATACTGTAAATTTTGTAGTACATATTATGTATGAGAGTTATCTTCACTGGGATCATTTGACACTTCAAAATATTGAAATATTTAATCAAACTATGAGAACAAACAAAAACTTATAGAGAGGGGTATCGCAAGTGTTTAGCGGTAATTATTAAGTTTACACAAATATTTACAATTCTTATTTGTTTGTTTCATCGCTAAACACCTGAAATGTTTCATCTAATATTTAACACGGATATTAGAGATACGATAATAATATTTAAAGGATACACAAAAAATCAAGTGAACCAAAAATTGTTTTATCGAAACATAAAATGATAGCCCCGCAAATTTATTGTTAGTACGCATGTTATAAAAGTACACAAAGTATTTTACATATATACAAAAAACCAATTAAATCATATCAGTTAATAATCACCAGTTTCACGACCTCGCTGTTTCTTTGCAAATTCTTTCATTGATTTTCGACGACCTTTTAATTCTTTTTCACGTTTATTTTGTTCTTCTGCATCAACAGTGAAATATTTTTGAGCTCGAGGATTCACAATTTCAACTGAAGCAACATTAACAAGAGTGTGACCTAAAAATAGGTTATGATTTTGTAATACAGAAGTAAAAATTTTAAAAACATACCTCCATCTTGATCATACTCATAAATGGGGACTTGTCCCAAATCACTTCTTAAACGTTGAACTCGAGTTCTTCTTGATCGACGAAGATTTGGTTGCTCGATTGAAGAAGATTCAGGATAGATGAGTTTTGGTTTTGGCAATACATACCGTACCTTCTTTTTGTTCCTGTTCAAACCAGCAGTAATCTTGACAACTGATTTATCAAAAACATTAGATTCTCCAAGGGTATCATTGAAATGAAGAGGAATCGAAGGTTTTGATCGAAGAATGGGACGTAAGCGGGAAGTCCCAGGAGTATGAATAGAATAAACAGAATCATTGAAAATTGGATCAACATTTTGTTGTTCAATTGGTTCTTCATCAAAGTCATCAGGGGCACTTGCAGCAGAGAAATTTGCCGCATCATTATCATAATCATAGTTATTCTTTCTGACATTATCTTCAGTAAGAGTAGCATTCAAGAAATCACTGTTTGTCTAAAATGAAAAACGTAAAATGTTAAATATAAGTAAAAACAAAACTTACTGTAGGTGAAACAAAATGATCAACGGGTTGGAGCATTCTTCGAGGAGATTGAACATCATTTTCGTCACCGAGTGGGAGATTATCCAAATCATTAATAATCCTTTCAACATCATCTTCTCCAGGAGTAGCATTTATGACACCAACATTTGCCTAAAACACAATTTTTTTTCAAGAGAAAGATTATAAAAGCTTACCACAGTTGGAATATCATCATTTGGAAGGGAATCAGGATGACGATTTTGGAATAAATGTTGGACTTTCGGAAGACCATCGAAAAGAGATGAATTGAGGACAGGAAGTTTCGCAGCATTGAATGAATGATCTTTCACTTTTTTTTGTACCGTAATACTTTTTCTTGGAGTAACATGAACTTTTGGTTTGGGAACAGATGGTGGATTTAATTTCTTTGGACAAATTGGAGACGAAACATGAACATTTGGAACTTTCGATGCTTCAGCAGTTTCAACTTCAATTTGTTCATTTTCTTCTTCAGCAGTGGTTTTGGTTTTATCGAAGACAGCAAGGACAGATTTTGAAAAGGTTATAGAAGCTTTCGAAGATTCACCTGGGCCTTGAGAGCTTTCTTTTGAGTTTTCAACATCAGTTTGTTCATCTTCTTCACTTCCTTCTTCTTCAGTAGTTTTAGTCTTATCAAAGACAGCAAGGACGGATAAGGAGAATGTGATGGAAGCTTTTGAAGACTGGTTAAGACCATGTGAATATCCTTTTGATGTTTCGGCATCCATTTGTTCATCATAAGGTTCATCTTCATCACTTTCCTCTTCAATAGACTTTGTTTTATCGAACACGTCAAGGACAGATTTGGAGAATGTGATGGAAGCTTTTGAAGTTTCAGCTAAATCCCGTGAACGTCGCTTTGGAGTTTCTGGTGCAGGAATACGAGCTTCTGGTGGTCGAGGTTCCTCTTCAACCTCAATTCCTTTATCATCATTTTCATTATCACTTCCAACTGTAGACATATCTGGTAATCCATAATATGCTGCTAATTGAGATTTCGTTAATCGAGGCTAAAAGAAAATGATAAAATATTAATAACTTGCATCTGTAAAAAAGAAAAACAAAAGTAAAAACTTACTCTTTGATAAATAACACGCCTTTTGGCTTTTTTTTCTGCAAGCAATTCTTGCACCGACTTCATTTCAGATGACATTGCAAGAAACTAAGAATGTTAAAATCCTTTCTTTTAATGGTGATGGTGTGTTTGTTGGTGAGTGTGATTTTATTTTTTCATTCATAGTATGGAAGAATGGAGAATAAAAAAGTATGAATTTGCATTAAAAGCATTAATGAAATAGAGCAATGCATAAAAGAAAAAAAACGGTAAGGATTGTTGGTGTGATAACGTTGGTTGAAATTTATGTATGTAAACTAAGAGCGGGGAGATAGTAAAACGGCAAACAGCTATGAGTGTTACTATTTTTTTTATTTTTTGAGTTTTGAGAAATTGAGAACTGAGAAAACATGGGCAATCAAATTATTCTAAATTAATTCACAGAATTGAGAATAAATACATTAGTTTGAAATTAGTATAAAAATCGATACCCATCAGCTATTATTAGTGATAAAATATGATTATGCGAACGAGAAAATTTAAGTTCTGGGAAATTTTTTGTAATCGGAGCGCGCACCAGAATTGGTCCAGAACAAATTAGAAACATGTTTTTTTAAATGCAGGCTACTTTTGGTTATTGATTTTGCTTCATATATGCCATATCATTCATTTTTATGAATGACATGGCAATGTTTGCCGCGGTATGGGTTAAGTATGTCTTATAGAATTTTTATAGATGAAACTTGTGCTTAATGATCGTTTAACATAACAATGCATCGAAGTAAAAGACTAAGATAAAGTATGAGATAAAGCCTTAGGACTAAGATAATGACATAAAGTCGCGTAAAGGAGAGAAAATTGTGACTGAGTGTGGTGAGCCACAGCATAAAGTTGTGAGTATTTATCGGCTTTATTTATGCTTAAATTTTTTAACTTTTTTTCATATTTCATGCAAACCAAAGACATTCAACGGAAAAATTCACATTATTTAAAATTTTGACACTTTACCACACATTATTTATTACTGCAGCACCCAAATACCATGAGAACCACATTTTTCAAAATTTCAATTTCGCATTGTATTTTTAAAAAGCGATAAACTCGCTAAAAAAATTAACCAATGTTGTACTTTATTATTTTACCATAAAACTTATTATTGCATCACTCGGGTCGCCGTGGCAGGATCCCCGACGTTCATGATCGCAAAATTTTTCTTTGTTACAATCTGACCCGACATTCTCAGAATACAGAACAGAAACATTTCTCAACAAAACAATTTACCACGTTATACTTTACCATTTTACCACATAATACTGGGTCACTTAAAAAATTTTACATTACTTTGTTTTTCATTCATACCAAAAACATTCAACAAAAATTAAAAACAATACATTTTTTCAAATTTTACCATTTAACCACATATTACTTATTACTGGACCACAGGTTCTTCGTATTACTAAGACATACCATCTTAATTTGAACTCCCATTTTAAAATTTTATAAAACTGTTTATGCGATATACTTATTATTTTTTCTTTGGTACAATTCCATCCCACAAGCTTATGCACAGGTATCAAACAATAAACATTTTTTGTATATATCGATTTTACCATATTACTGTATTACCAACTTAACAAAAATTAATAATTACCATTGCACTGAAAAAACATTTAAATTTAAAGAAAACTAATTTTTCTATTTTTCAATTAAGTTAAAAAAATTTAAAAAAATTGAAAGAATAACATTTATAAAAATTTTAACATTTTACCCCAAATTACTTATTACTAAAATACTGTCTCATAATTTTAAAAACCGATTTATCGTCATTATCCTCACTTATTCTTTATTAAAATTCCACCCAAGAAGTTCCCAACAATTCTCAAATTCCAACCCCAACCCCATCAGTAACCCATACCCCATCCCATGAACTCATTAAATCCAAAATTCCAAATTTTGAAAAATCCCGAAAATCCTTGTGGAATTTTCAAAGGAAAAAACAATAGGCGGCCGTGGGTTTTTAAGAAAATGAAACAAAGAAAACAAAGGAAAAAACAAAGGGGAAGCCGAATGCCTTCGGGTCATAAATTTTGTATCACGTTTTTTGAGAATCCCCAGCCTAGCTAAACAAAAAGTGCAAAAGCCAAACCTAATCAAAATCCGTGCTACAGTCAATATAAGTTTTTCATACCCCAATCTATTCACACGGTTCAGATCTCGAAGATGACCACCTGTTTATATCTCATTTGATGTCGTCAACGTCAACTAATTTATCTTTTTTCATGTTTATGAATAATTTTTGATTTTAACCATTAAAAGTTTCTGCCCTTTTACCGCCAGTGCTGTGCTTTTTTATTTTTGGTGACTCCGACTCCGACTCTGACTCGCGAGTCGGAGTCGAATGAGTCGACTCAGAGTCGACTCATGAGTCGAAAAGCGGCCTTTTTCCTTTGATCTTTGAAATTTATCGACTCCGACTCCGACTCTGACTCGCGAGTCAGAGTCGATAAATGAGTCGACTCATCGACTCATGAGTCGGAGTCGCAACAGCACTGTTTACCGCCCCGATAAAGTATTCCCTTCCACTATGACAAAGTGATAGTATAGTTTTTTTGCAAACGCTTTTTAATTGTTACTATCATTTTAAGTTTACCATAATAAAAATTTTTTAAAAATTTTTTGAACAAATTATAACATCACTGATTAATACACCTGCATTTAAAATTTGGTTAATTTTCAATCATATTACACTTCCCCTTTCTAGAATTTCGAATTTCTAGTAAAATTTGTCAATCAGCTAATTTTAAATTTGATATACTAATTTGATGTAAATCTGAACAATTTGAATCCAAAAAGCCTTTTTCATTTCGATTAATATCAAAATAATAGGGAATCACAACTAAAAGGGGGATACTGTAAGTTGGTGAACAAATGCAAAAAAAAATTAATAACCTTGATTCGCTTTCATAAAAATATGTCCGACAGATTTGAACATGATAAAAATTCCTTCAAGAATCTTTTTTTTAAATTTATGTTACAGCCGATTTTGTGCACCCGCCGAGTTTGTGAACGGCTAGCCGATTTTGTTTTTTTTTAAACCAAAAAATTTTTTAAATTTTTAAAGTTTTTTCAAAAATCGATTTATTTCTACTGAAAAAGGTACAATAGCTGTCAAAAAACTTTAAAAAATATAATAAAATATAAAACTTATGAAATATTTTGTCATTTGAAATTAAATCTCATTTCAAATTTGTAAAATTTTGTAAAATGGCTGATGATCAGATGAATGTGGATGTTGCTCAAGAAGTTGAAATTGATAAAGATTAAGAAACTGATCCTTTGGAAAAGCTAAAGCAGAGTTTGAAGAACTTTGGAAGCCTGCTTATTTGAAATTTACGTCTGATAAAACAAAAGGTGGTATTAAAAGCGATGAAACTTGTAAAAGAGTTAAATGCCGGAAAAATTTTTTTTTGTCCAATCACGCTGATTTTTAACACCTATAGCAAATCGACCACGGGGAATACGATGGTGACCTCGGTTTTGTTTAAACTATCGTTTTTAGGTCGAAATTCGGTTTTTTCGAAAAAGTCTCGGAACGCATTTCGATTTCGAAAATTTCGTTCCTGCCATTAAATAGTCCATAAAAAAAGGCATCTTTACAGCAAAAAAAAAGTTCTGGCACCCCCCTGTTCTGGTACTGAAATCGCGATTTGAAATTTCAACACGCCGGATTTTCGTGGCGGGACCATCAGTTAAAATCCCAATGTGTGCATCTGATAGCCCTGATCAAGGGCTACCAGAATATAGCTCATTTGGATAAAACGGATCAAAGCTGAGACTACACCGACCGAACGGCACAAAAATGCCGTGGCACGCCAAATCAAAAAAAAATTTTTTGATCACACCTCCTTGACCCCTAAGGATACTACACGCCAAATTTCAGCCCCTAAAAACGATTTTGAAATTTTGGTCCGCCTGTCTCGCTTTCATTTTGCTCGATTTTTTCAGAAAGTCAGTTATATAAATTTCATAAACTGAATTTAACGAAAAATTACAGCCTTGGATATTGAAAAAGAATATGTAACTAGACAGCTTTTAAGATATTGAAAGGAATTGCAAAAAAAAATCATAATGAATATGTAAATTCGGAACAATGATTTATCGGAATCTTAACAAATTAATAAAGACATTTATTTTGTAATTACTGTAGCTTTTATTATCCACCGAGTGTTCCTCAATGATATGACAAAACTTACAGTAATCATTTTTATCAAACAAAGTGTTCTCCAATGTTATGACAAAATTGATAGTAATCATTTTTTAAGAAATTGAAAAGTTGTGATTATTGTACTTTTTAAAAACTTGTTTCAACACTTTTTTAATAAAAATTAAATAGCATTAATTAATTCAAATAAAATTCATTTTAGGCAAATAATTCAAGGCATTCACCAGAAATTGCAAAACTTCAAGTGCAACTTCGTAATGCACAGCTTCAACAAGAATTTCATCGGGAAGATAATGTTGAACTTCGAAGGATAAAGGCACATTTCATGTCCTTCAACGAGACTTCATGAACAACTTGTAACTTTGAGAAGGAATAAAGAAAAACTTGAAGAAAAGATTATGGATCATTGTTGTTAAATGTGTCAATTATTTAAAAATTAAATTTACTGACATAATTATTTTTTAATACAATAAAAAAGAATCAATCAATCAATAAAAAGCAACGGTAATGATTTTTTACATCATCTCCTTTTTCATCATCTCCTTTTTTTTCATCATCATCTCCTTTTTTTTCATCTTGTGAGCGGTTGGTTCTGTCGTCTCTGGTGTTTTGTTTTCGTCGCCAAAAGTTTATTTTTCAATTTTTGCTATCTATTTCTGATATTATTATAATGCCTAAAAGAAAGAAGCTTAATGCTGATGCTGAAGGAAATGATAATGATTATCTTGCATTATATCAAAAGCTCAACGAAATCTTGGATATTACAAAGCAATTGAATGAAGATATTAAATCAAAAGATTCTATTATTCGTGATCTCAATGTTGCTTTATCTGAAAGAAATACTCAAATCGGTGAACGTGATAAATCAATCGCTGATCGTGATAAATATATTGCTGATTTGCTCGAAAAAATTTCTGATCGAGATACGAAAATTGGTGATAAAGATGCTACAATTGCAAAGCTCATTGTCTCTACATCATCAACTACTCCAACTACTCGTGATAATGATAATTCAAGTGAAGAAGATAAAGAGCATCGTCGCTCTATTGTTATATCAAATATGCCTGAACATCCCAACCAAATCTCTGCTGCTGATCGTTACCATCGTGATGAAGAAGATATTAAAGAATTACTTAACCAAATGGGTGTGGAATGTAAAGTACAAGAAGTCTTTCGTATGGGAACTCGAAATGGAACTAAGCCTAGGCTCATCAAAGCTCGTCTTCAAACTTCATCACAAGCAAAACAAGCAATTGCTTATGCAAAATACATTGGTGATACAGAATATTGGGGATTTAATCTCCGCATCCGAAGATCTATGACTGAAAGTGAAAGAAAGGAAGAACGTGATAAAATTGCAGCTCAAAGGGAAGCAATCGAAGAACTCAAAGCTAAATATCCAGAAAAGAAGTTTGTTATTTATGCTGGTGATATTTGTGAATCTCTGGGATATCGTGATGGCAGAAGAGCCAAACCCAAACCATTTGTTGATGCTGAAACTGAAGAAGAAATGAATACCTCAACTCGAACTTTTTGAAGAAGCTGGACAAAAGAAAAATCATTTTTGTGAGTCTTTGTTTTGTAAATTTTTTAATTCATGTAGTATAGGTTGTAATAGTAGTAGTTTTCTTTTAAGATTTAAGTTATTTAATGCCTGGAGTTTAAGTAATAAGATAACCCTTTTGCTTTCATATATTAAAGCTGACCCTAAATCTATTTTTTGCATCACTGAAACATATTTAAAACCTTCCACTCCTTCTTCACTTTTACTCGGGGATAGCGACTTTCACCTTATCCGCGCTGATAGAAAAAGCAATAAGAAGAGTAAAGGTGGCGGCGTTTGCGTATTTATACCTAAACAATACCCCTTCACTCTTAAAACTGCACCCCCTATCAAAAATGTCGATTATCTCTATGCTGACATATTTTTGGGTTCTTTTTATGTCACTTTAGTTTTAGTTTATCTTCCCCCTGACTCAAAAGCGGATACTGTAAGAGAGCTGTGTGATACTCTTTCGTCCCTCAAAGCTAATACGTCTTCGGATATATTAATTTTGGGTGACTTTAACCTTCCCGGCCTTAATTGGGATACTGTAACAGGTTCCAATGAAAAAGAGAATCTCTTTTGTGATTTTATTTTTTCCTCGAGTCTCACTAATACCGTAACCCTTCCCACCAGGAATGACAACATTCTTGATTTAGTTATTTCTTCTGCACCTAATCGAATTACTAACCTTACCGTAACCTCTCCCTTTGCAACATCTGATCACAACATGGTTAATTTTTCGTTCTTATGCGATGATAAGCCTGCTGCTAAAGCTCCCCTTTCTTTTAAGAATTTCAAAAACGCTGATTATGATTCTATGAATCTTTACTTTTACGAATATAAATGGGAGTTTTTGGCAACAAGAGGGGTAGTGGACTTAGATCAAGCTTATGCTGAGTTTATTAACGTCGTTAACAACGCGATCAGCCTCTTTGTTCATACCGTAACCCCCTCATCAACTGAAGTACTTCCTAAAGAGATCAAATCTATGATAAAGTATCGAGATAGTATCCCCAAGATTTCCCCCAACCTGAAAAAAATTTCTCTGATTTCCAAAAGAATTTTAACCTTATCTCTAAAAGCGCGTAGAAAAAAGGAAAAACAAATTATTCAGAAATATGGGATGAAAGGTATGTTTTCCCATTTGGGTAAACTTTTAAAACCCGACACTCATATCCCGGCGCTTAAAACTGATACCCACACAATTTTTTCGGAATCTGATAAAACAACTGTTTTCGCAGCAAACTTTTTAACTTATTTCCAAAATGAAAAACCTGTTATCTCTATGGATTCCGATCCTATAAGAGATAATAATTTACCCTTTTTGCAGGCATCCCAAGTTCACGATATTCTAAGAAAGCTTAAACCTAAATGCAACACCTCCCCTGACGGAATACCGTATATTATCTTAAAGAAATGCGCTTTTACCTTGTATAAACCTATCACCAAAATTATCAATCTCTCCTTTTTTAAAGGACAAGTTCCTTCTTTTTGGAAGAAGGCAACTGTCATACCAATCTTTAAAAAGGGAGAGAAACATTTTGCCGCAAACTATCGCCCCATTTCTCTTAACTGCTCCCTATCCATGATACCCCAAAAAATTGTTGTAAATTTTTTAAATAACTTTTTTACTGAACACAAGCTAATCCCTTCCTGTCAACATGGTTTTACAAAATCCAAATCGGTAACCACACAGTTACTCGAAACTTTCGACATCATAACCATGTGGGCAGAAAAGGGAATAGCTTGTGATATCATCTACTTTGATGTCAAAAAAGCATTCGACAGAATGTCCCACCCTATCCTCTTTGCAAAGCTCAAAAGAGCGAATGTCCCAAATTCTATAATTTCATGGATTAAAGCGTTTCTAACCAATAGGAAGTTTAGAGTTAAGGTTGGGGAATCTTTATCTGAAGAATACGACATCAACTCTGGTGTACCTCAAGGATCCAAAATTGGGCCTGTACTCTTTCTTTTCTTTATCGCAGATTTGATCTCTCATTGCGCAACCCCCGAAGTCATTAACATGCTTTTTGCAGATGACCTTAAAGCAATTTCTTCTGTTCTTTCTGCTGCTGACTCCCCACTTCAAAAATTCTTAATAAAGCTTGAAGCATGGTCCAAAGAAAACCAACTTGAGATTGCTATTAGCAAATGCAATGTTTTACATTGCTTACCTAATAGTAATCCCAAGTATTCGTATTTCTATGATGGATTTAAAATCCCCAATAACCAAAGTTGCATTAGGGATTTGGGATTAAACGTTTCTAATAATCTTAATTGGGATACCCATATTTCTAAAATTTCCAAAAATGCTTTGGGTCGTCTTTTTATCCTCTTTAAAGCGCTTAAATCAACCTCAACGAAGCTCCTCGTTCATATGTATCATACATATGTTCGTCCCCTAGTTGAGTTTGCCACCCCCGTTTTTAACCCTACTAAAGTTAAGCTCATTGACAAACTTGAAAAAGTTCAAAGAGTCGCTCTTAAATTAATTTTTCTTCGTTCCAAGGAACTTAAACCCCATTTTAATGCCCCATATGAAGAAAAACTTGAGATGCTCGGTCTAGAGTCGCTTGAATCCCGTCGAAATAAGTATGACCTATGCTTTTTAAATGACTTTTTAAACGGTAATGTTAACTTTAAACTTAACATTACTCTTAGATCGTCTAAAACGCGTGGGTCACAACAAAAACTTGTCCTTCCAAAGGCCCTAAAATCAATCAAGAGAAATTTCTTTTCCTACCGGGCCATTTCAAAATATATAAAACTTCCCAGAAACCTACAGTATACCTGTTCGAAATCCTTTAAGAAAAATCTCCAGGCATTAAAAACTCTAATAATACTTAAAAGAAAGCTACTACTATCACTTAAAACTTGTATATTGTAATTTAATTTAATTTACTTTCACTCACATTTTTGTTGTTTTTTCTTTTTTCCTTTTGTAAATTGTTAGTTTTAGTTTGAGTTGTTCATTTATTTAATTTATCTTGTTTTATTTATCTTGTGTTCGTAATTTTATTTTATTGTTTGTTTATTATTAATGCATCATGCGTTTGGGCATGAATAAATTTATTATTATTATTTTTAAAACTGGACGCAGGATTTATAGTAATATTTTAAAAAAAGGCCACGTTTTTTTTAAATGATTTTGGCAGTAATAATTATTTTAATTATGAAATGTTAGTTAAAATGTTAATAAAAAATTAATACCTATAAATTTTAGATTAAGAAAAAAAGAAGGTCGGGGTTGAAGTATACAACTCAAAAAACTATTCGAACCCCTCCAGCAGTTATTAATGGTCTTCAAGATGATCAACATCACAACACTTGATCATGCCACAACCCAAACCAGAAACTGATTCTGCAGTACACATAGTTTTCCGTCGAAGTGAACTTCTTCGACACACTTCCACGACGTTCGAATGAACTTTCCTCCTCTTAATCCACTTCTGCACCATACTATCCATGCTTCTTCCTTACCAGCCCTAATACCAAACAATAATCAATATGCATCACTTCGAATTAAAAATCATATGATATTGTCGCTATTTGCATATCGTCTTTCAAGGTTTTCAAAATTAACAAATTTGACATTCAATTGATCACATTAATCTTTAACCTAAAAACCGTATAGAAAATTATTTACTTACCCATGACCGCAGGGCATGAAAAAAGAAAGAAAAGGGCAGTCCGAAAAACTTAGACTTAAATATGATAAATTTTTTCAGTGTTTTGACAAATATGAGAGTAATCGAAATTTGCAAATTTAAATTTTTTTGATTACTATACTTTTGTCATACCAGCCCGCTACAAAAATAAACAGTTGTATATTTTTTGGAAACATAAAGAAAATCATATCAATATTTATGAAGATGAAATCTGAAAACGAGACGAGGAAATTGCAAAACTTAAAATTGAACGGCAAAAACATATCAGTTGCATGCCGCAACCGAGTAACACATTTTCGCAGACTTCAATTTTAAAAGTTACTGTACTTTTTAAAATGCTTGTGTTTTTTGTTCAAACATCCAAAATTTTTATTGCTTTTCTTTTTAAACTGATTTTTGTTTTGAAATTGAATCATTTTTTCCTTCTTCTTGCCTTCAATGGATCTGGTTTTTGATCAAATAAGTATGATATCATTCATTCTTGTTCTTTCTATTTTTCATCTTCTCAGTGTTCCTCAAAGGCTAAGCCAATTGTGTCGTTTTTCAGAATAAAAATAAAGTTGAAAGATTTGGTAATAAGTTCGTGATAAATTCTTTAAACCATGGTTTTTCCTAGGTATTAAGGGTCATTTAAAATTGAAATGTCTTACATGTGTTTTTTTCATTCTTTGTGTTAAAAATGAGATGTGCGATTATTATGATTGAAAAAGGAAAAGATCAAAGGCGGGAACAAAAAATTACTTTTGAAAATATCGTTGATGAGGTTGGGTGGCACTGCATTACAGTTATAATAATAAGTATCTGAGACAATAATGTCAGCAGAAGGGGCACTTCAACCCCACAGAAAAAAATTTGCAAAAATGTCATAATTTGTGCAAATTTTTTTCAATTTCGTACCAATTCAAAGTATAAAATTAAAACAAGGACGTCATCTAAAATAGCAAAATCCTTTGATCTTTTACCGCCGTCGGCACAAGATCAAAGGTGGTTCCTTCGAAATGTTTTTTACCCTTTCCGAAATAAAACACTGGTGATGTTCTTACATTAGAGTAATAAAAATTTGCATAATTAACGCAGATGCCAAAAGTTCTGTTTAAATCGGGTTTATTAAATTTAAGTAATTTTCAAACCCTTTAAAATTCCTATTTAAATTTTTAGAATGATGAAGGTGAATATCGGCAGATTGCACAAAAGGATTACCGTATCCTTCCAAATACTACCGTAACCGAGGTATCAAAGAATCGAAAGCATTTTGATTATCTTTTTCAATTGATCGAAAAAATTATTGCTTCTCAAAATTCTTCCGCAGATCCAGATTACACAGATATCGCACATTTGTTGAATTTTACTGCGGAAACTTTGCATTCAATTTATTTACATTTAAGATTCTTTCAAGAATTTCTAAATTATCAAGATGCATATTTTGGAAAAGATCAAAAACGCCTTTCAGTTTCGGATGTCTGTTTAACCGTTTCCCAGCAACTTAAATCATGTACAATTATGTGGAATTTTATTGGACAAAAATTACCATTTTTTATTGACCTTAAAAATGACGGGAAAGATGTTGCAGATTTATGGAAGGGATTCAAGAGTGAAATAAATGCAGCCCAACATTCCCTTGAAATTTGTTATTTAACAAAAAAATATTTAATTAATTAAAAGCATAGTATTTAAAAGAAAAAATATCATGTTTTGCATAAAAGTGTTGTAATTTCTTGCAAAAAAAAAATCTTAAAATTTGCATAAAAAAATAATCTAAAGTTTTTTATCTACAAAATTTTTCAAAATCAATTTGTTTAGAGAAATTTCGAGATACTAAATTTCCTGATGATACCAAAAATTTAGATAAATTTGTGCATGCAAAGATTGCATCATTCTGATGAAACATAAATACCGACTTTATAAATTACCCTTATACAAGTTCACAAATCCAAAATTGACACAACAAAAAAGTTTTTATTATCAATGAAATTTTTCATCAACACAACAGAAATTCAATAACTCAAGAAAAAGATGGTATAAATTTTTACAATAAATCAAAAAAAGTTAAACAAAAAATGGTTTAAAAATTTGATCCATACGATTAACCATAGCCTTGTATTTATCCATTTCAAGTCCAGTATAAATAATAATTTGATTACGAGCTTCAGATTCAATAATAGCATCAACCAAAGCATCCAATTGATCCTTGTAATCTTCAGAAACAGTATCATCAAAATCAAGAAGTAACATACCCTTATAAGCCTAAAAATTTAAAATTTACAAACATAACACAGACATATCTGCAACAACATACTTTAATAAAACTTGAAAGATATTCAACAGTGAAGAAATTTTCAGGTACATTAATCAAACCGAATACTCTCAAATGTAAGAGATCATTGAGTTTTGCAAAATTCTTCAAAGTTGAACACGATTCATCATTTGTGAAGAAGCTAAAAAAATAATTAAAAATTTTCGTCCAAATACATTTTCAAACAACTTACAAACTAAACTTATAAAACTTTGGAATAAATTCAAGAACTTCATCAATTGAAACAATTCTTCCATCATTTTTGATAATTTGAACATTTCCAATATTCAAATCCGCAACAAAAGAAGCCGAAATTTTAAAATCATCCAAGAGTACAGTTTTATCAAACAACAAAAGCCGATCAATATCACTTCGAAAAAGCTTTGAGCTAAGCAAGGAAGTATAATATGGATCAGTATTTTTATCAAGGATAAGTGCTTCAGTAAGCCAAATTCTTGATGAAAGCTTGGTGATATCAAGATCAATGCAGCATTTTCCATCATTATCCTTGCACTCTTTGGATCCCTTTGAACAAATTTTTGTATTACCATGAATTCGAGCAGCAACAATGATAGGATTGACTTCAAAGAAGTATTTACAGGATTGAATCAACTTGAGATAAACATTTGCAAAGGAAGGATTCTTAGCAATGTAGTAAATGATTGATTCCGGAAGGGAGAAAGATTGTCTAATTGAAGGACCACCAGGCCATTGAATTCTTCCACGAGATTCAGCTGTTTGAGAAGCAGCAACATCGGAAGTTAAATCAATACCAACAGGAGCACAAGAAGAGGAAAAAGTTAAAGCATCAACTTCTTCAGTCATTGTTATTGCAGTAGGATAAAAAAAGTTATTAATCTGAAAAAATAAAATATAAAATGTTACAAATTATTTTTTAATAAAAAATTATTATTCAATAAAAGCAAAAAAACTCGAAACCAGCAAATTCACGATGAAAACTTTATTTATAATTATAAAAAAATATGCACAACTTTTTGTAATGGGCGGATAAAAAAAAATACATGAAAAAAGCAATATTTATATTTAATAGATACTATAATTTCTAAAATAACTGTATGAACAAATATGATAGATTGGGACAATAATAAATTATAAAGTCTTGGAAATCTTGTTCAAGTAAACTTCTGATGGTTGCTATAAAAAGCGGCAAAAATCAAAGAAAACCTTCCGACAAAAGTTAAAAATTTCTGTTCATTTCAGATCAGGACATTTTGGATTCATAAGAAAAAAAGTTGGAAGACGAAAGGAAACAAAATCCTTCTCTTCCTAGAAAGAGAAGCGAAAGTTGGAGGAAGAAAGGAAAAAAGAAGAAGAGAAAAAGCAGAAAATGGAAAAGGAAAAAAAACGAAAGCTTGAGAAAGAGAAAAAACTCGAGGAGGAAAAAAAAGAAGGCAGAAACTTGAAGAAGAAAAGCAAAGGCAAAAGTTGAAGGAAGAGAAAAGTTGGAAGAGGAAAGAAAACAGAAACAACAGGAAGAAAACCGTCAAAAAATTGAGGAAGAGAAGCGGAAAAAAGAAGAAGAAAAGAAATAGGAAAAAGAGAAAACAGTTGGGATAGATGATAATTTAACTTTGAAATATTTATGAAAGAGATTTTCCAGAAACAAAAATGGGTCACGCAGAAAAACTTGTAGATGTTACACTAAAAAGCCTGATATTGTTGCAGATTTAACGGAAACATCTGCACGACAACAAATTGCTGATTGAAGTAAACTAAGTTATCTTATTTACTTGTATTGGTTGTTAATGGATTAGTAGAAAGGAAAGAGAAGTTAATTTTAAGTTCAAGATTTATTTAGAAGACACCACTTCACGAAGACCGCAAAGTTTTTAATACAACGATGACAAAATATAAAAATGAGAGACAAGAAAAAACGACGAGAGAGAGAAACGTTAAAAGACATAATGCCAAAAGCATTTAAACCTTTTCACTGATGAAACTCCTGTAGCAGAAGTTTTGACTATGGGGACAGGGACAATAAATAAATATAAGCATGATAAACCTCTCTATCCCTCTCCTCCAGATGTAAGATTTACGGATAATGATTTTGATTCCGTTACAAAAGAAAAACAGGAAGAGAAACAAGAAACAATTGCAGTATCTGCAGCAGTATCAAAACCAAACCAAAGGTATTTGCCGCCACTGCCTCGAAAATTTTTGCTGAATTCAGAGGAGCATACATAAAAAAAATCTTTATTTTTGTTTTGCGAAATTTTAAAAAACAAGGTTATCTAAAGAAATTTTGAGAAACTAAATTCCCTGATGAAGCCTAGATGTTGTATAAATTAGGGGATGCAAACATTGCATCATTCTGATAATTCAAAAAAGCCTCTTCATTCCAAAAATAAGTTTATGCCACTTTTACAAATCCAAAATTAATGTACTTCTCATCTTTTCTAACAACTTTGTTACATGTATAAAAATTTCAAAGCCCATAAAATATCCCGACATTTATTCAAATTTAATCAAAATACATAAATTTCATTTCATCCTTAAAATAAATTTTTTAAATAACGATACATTTTTTTGAAGGATGGTGCAAACTTTCCTTTTGATTGATTCTTTTTTGAAAGATTTGGAGCTTCGACAGGATTTTCAGTTGCAGGATTTGAGTAATGCTTATCAAAATCTAAAATTTAACAAAAAATATTACTGTCTAAAAACATTAGAAACTTAAAAGAAAAACTTGCCATCATCAATTTCATCAAAGCGTTTATAAGTTTGATTGCTTGGATTACCGTTCATAATTTGTTTAAGAGCAATGTATGATTCTGAAAATGTGTACGGTATTAGTCATGTGTTGTACTAGAGAAAATTACATAAATTTAAATACGTAAAATACAGTAAATATTTTGGAACCGTTAGCCTTATCATTACCCAATCCAGTTCCGGAATGGATTCAACAGGTCCATATTTTTGCAAATTTTTTCAATTAGGCACCGATTCGTGAATACCGGTGCCAAAGTGAAAAAATTTTAATAATGACAGGGTACCCTCTTTAAAATCGAAAAAATCCTTTGATCTTTTACATCAATCGGCATAAGATAAAAGGCATACTTTACGGATTTTCAATACCGAATCCAGTAGCAGTTGTCATAATTTATGCAAATTTTTTTACTTTGCAACCGTCCCGTGAATAACTGTGCCTCAGAAAAAATTGGACAATTATAAAAAAGACGTCGACTGGAAGGGTTTAAGCACTACCACTGAAGAAGAATCAACAGCAACAACATCAATTCAAGCATCTTCTTCATCCAGCATTGTCCAAAATGATACCCGTTTTAATCATCCAAATAATGCTGCTTATAGTCAACGAATTTTAAATGCCCTACGTGGAAGTGTAAGTGATGATTCAATTACTGATGGCAAGTTTTTTTATGTATTTAGAAATGAGGGGATCAATATTTGCATAAGTTTTTGTCTTAGGCCAACGGCAGTAAAAGATCAAAGGATTTTTTGAATTTGAAGAGGTACCCTTCCAGTCGACGTCTTTTTTATAATTGTCCAATTTTTTCTGAGGCACAGTTATTCACGGGACGGTTGCAAAGTAAAAAAATTTGCATAAATTATGACAACTGCTACTGGATTCGGTATTGAAAATCCGTAAAGTATGCCTTTTATCTTATGCCGATTGATGTAAAAGATCAAAGGATTTTTTCGATTTTAAAGAGGGTACCCTGTCATTATTAAAATTTTTTCACTTTGGCACCGGTATTCACGAATCGGTGCCTAATTGAAAAAATTTGCAAAAATATGGACCTGTTGAATCCATTCCGGAACTGGATTGGGTAATGATAAGGCTAACGGTTCCAAAATATTTACTGTATTTTACGTATTTAAATTTATGTAATTTTCTCTAGTACAACACATGACTAATACCGTACACATTTTCAGAATCATACATTGCTCTTAAACAAATTATGAACGGTAATCCAAGCAATCAAACTTATAAACGCTTTGATGAAATTGATGATGGCAAGTTTTTCTTTTAAGTTTCTAATGTTTTTAGACAGTAATATTTTTTGTTAAATTTTAGATTTTGATAAGCATTACTCAAATCCTGCAACTGAAAATCCTGTCGAAGCTCCAAATCTTTCAAAAAAGAATCAATCAAAAGGAAAGTTTGCACCATCCTTCAAAAAAATGTATCGTTATTTAAAAAATTTATTTTAAGGATGAAATGAAATTTATGTATTTTGATTAAATTTGAATAAATGTCGGGATATTTTATGGGCTTTGAAATTTTTATACATGTAACAAAGTTGTTAGAAAAGATGAGAAGTACATTAATTTTGGATTTGTAAAAGTGGCATAAACTTATTTTTGGAATGAAGAGGCTTTTTTGAATTATCAGAATGATGCAATGTTTGCATCCCCTAATTTATACAACATCTAGGCTTCATCAGGGAATTTAGTTTCTCAAAATTTCTTTAGATAACCTTGTTTTTTAAAATTTCGCAAAACAAAAATAAAGCTTTTTTTTATGTATGCTCCTCTGAATTCAGCAAAAATTTTCGAGGCAGTGGCGGCAAATACCTTTGGTTTGGTTTTGATACTGCTGCAGATACTGCAATTGTTTCTTGTTTCTCTTCCTGTTTTTCTTTTGTAACGGAATCAAAATCATTATCCGTAAATCTTACATCTGGAGGAGAGGGATAGAGAGGTTTATCATGCTTATATTTATTTATTGTCCCTGTCCCCATAGTCAAAACTTCTGCTACAGGAGTTTCATCAGTGAAAAGGTTTAAATGCTTTTGGCATTATGTCTTTTAACGTTTCTCTCTCTCGTCGTTTTTTCTTGTCTCTCATTTTTATATTTTGTCATCGTTGTATTAAAAACTTTGCGGTCTTCGTGAAGTGGTGTCTTCTAAATAAATCTTGAACTTAAAATTAACTTCTCTTTCCTTTCTACTAATCCATTAACAACCAATACAAGTAAATAAGATAACTTAGTTTACTTCAATCAGCAATTTGTTGTCGTGCAGATGTTTCCGTTAAATCTGCAACAATATCAGGCTTTTTAGTGTAACATCTACAAGTTTTTCTGCGTGACCCATTTTTGTTTCTGGAAAATCTCTTTCATAAATATTTCAAAGTTAAATTATCATCTATCCCAACTGTTTTCTCTTTTTCCTATTTCTTTTCTTCTTCTTTTTTCCGCTTCTCTTCCTCAATTTTTTGACGGTTTTCTTCCTGTTGTTTCTGTTTTCTTTCCTCTTCCAACTTTTCTCTTCCTTCAACTTTTGCCTTTGCTTTTCTTCTTCAAGTTTCTGCCTTCTTTTTTTTCCTCCTCGAGTTTTTTCTCTTTCTCAAGCTTTCGTTTTTTTTCCTTTTCCATTTTCTGCTTTTTCTCTTCTTCTTTTTTCCTTTCTTCCTCCAACTTTCGCTTCTCTTTCTAGGAAGAGAAGGATTTTGTTTCCTTTCGTCTTCCAACTTTTTTTCTTATGAATCCAAAATGTCCTGATCTGAAATGAACAGAAATTTTTAACTTTTGTCGGAAGGTTTTCTTTGATTTTTGCCGCTTTTTATAGCAACCATCAGAAGTTTACTTGAACAAGATTTCCAAGACTTTATAATTTATTATTGTCCCAATCTATCATATTTGTTCATACAGTTATTTTAGAAATTATAGTATCTATTAAATATAAATATTGCTTTTTTCATGTATTTTTTTTTATCCGCCCATTACAAAAAGTTGTGCATATTTTTTTATAATTATAAATAAAGTTTTCATCGTGAATTTGCTGGTTTCGAGTTTTTTTGCTTTTATTGAATAATAATTTTTTATTAAAAAATAATTTGTAACATTTTATATTTTATTTTTTCAGATTAATAACTTTTTTTATCCTACTGCAATAACAATGACTGAAGAAGTTGATGCTTTAACTTTTTCCTCTTCTTGTGCTCCTGTTGGTATTGATTTAACTTCCGATGTTGCTGCTTCTCAAACAGCTGAATCTCGTGGAAGAATTCAATGGCCTGGTGGTCCTTCAATTAGACAATCTTTCTCCCTTCCGGAATCAATCATTTACTACATTGCTAAGAATCCTTCCTTTGCAAATGTTTATCTCAAGTTGATTCAATCCTGTAAATACTTCTTTGAAGTCAATCCTATCATTGTTGCTGCTCGAATTCATGGTAATACAAAAATTTGTTCAAAGGGATCCAAAGAGTGCAAGGATAATGATGGAAAATGCTGCATTGATCTTGATATCACCAAGCTTTCATCAAGAATTTGGCTTACTGAAGCACTTATCCTTGATAAAAATACTGATCCATATTATACTTCCTTGCTTAGCTCAAAGCTTTTTCGAAGTGATATTGATCGGCTTTTGTTGTTTGATAAAACTGTACTCTTGGATGATTTTAAAATTTTGGCTTCTTTTGTTGCGGATTTGAATATTGGAAATGTTCAAATTATCAAAAATGATGGAAGAATTGTTTCAATTGATGAAGTTCTTGAATTTATTCCAAAGTTTTATAAGTTTAGTTTGTAAGTTGTTTGAAAATGTATTTGGACGAAAATTTTTAATTATTTTTTTAGCTTCTTCACAAATGATGAATCGTGTTCAACTTTGAAGAATTTTGCAAAACTCAATGATCTCTTACATTTGAGAGTATTCGGTTTGATTAATGTACCTGAAAATTTCTTCACTGTTGAATATCTTTCAAGTTTTATTAAAGTATGTTGTTGCAGATATGTCTGTGTTATGTTTGTAAATTTTAAATTTTTAGGCTTATAAGGGTATGTTACTTCTTGATTTTGATGATACTGTTTCTGAAGATTACAAGGATCAATTGGATGCTTTGGTTGATGCTATTATTGAATCTGAAGCTCGTAATCAAATTATTATTTATACTGGACTTGAAATGGATAAATACAAGGCTATGGTTAATCGTATGGATCAAATTTTTAAACCATTTTTTGTTTAACTTTTTTTGATTTATTGTAAAAATTTATACCATCTTTTTCTTGAGTTATTGAATTTCTGTTGTGTTGATGAAAAATTTCATTGATAATAAAAACTTTTTTGTTGTGTCAATTTTGGATTTGTGAACTTGTATAAGGGTAATTTATAAAGTCGGTATTTATGTTTCATCAGAATGATGCAATCTTTGCATGCACAAATTTATCTAAATTTTTGGTATCATCAGGAAATTTAGTATCTCGAAATTTCTTTAAACAAATTGATTTTGAAAAATTTTGTAGATAAAAAACTTTAGATTATTTTTTTATGCAAATTTTAAGATTTTTTTTTTGCAAGAAATTACAACACTTTTATGCAAAACATGATATTTTTTCTTTTAAATACTATGCTTTTAATTAATTAAATATTTTTTTGTTAAATAACAAATTTCAAGGGAATGTTGGGCTGCATTTATTTCACTCTTGAATCCCTTCCATAAATCTGCAACATCTTTCCCGTCATTTTTAAGGTCAATAAAAAATGGTAATTTTTGTCCAATAAAATTCCACATAATTGTACATGATGAACATCACCAGTGTTTTATTTCGGAAAGGGTAAAAAACATTTCGAAGGAACCACCTTTGATCTTGTGCCGACGGCGGTAAAAGATCAAAGGATTTTGCTATTTTAGATGACGTCCTTGTTTTAATTTTATACTTTGAATTGGTACGAAATTGAAAAAAATTTGCACAAATTATGACATTTTTGCAAATTTTTTTCTGTGGGGTTGAAGTGCCCCTTCTGCTGACATTATTGTCTCAGATACTTATTATTATAACTGTAATGCAGTGCCACCCAACCTCATCAACGATATTTTCAAAAGTAATTTTTTGTTCCCGCCTTTGATCTTTTCCTTTTTCAATCATAATAATCGCACATCTCATTTTTAACACAAAGAATGAAAAAAACACATGTAAGACATTTCAATTTTAAATGACCCTTAATACCTAGGAAAAACCATGGTTTAAAGAATTTATCACGAACTTATTACCAAATCTTTCAACTTTATTTTTATTCTGAAAAACGACACAATTGGCTTAGCCTTTGAGGAACACTGAGAAGATGAAAAATAGAAAGAACAAGAATGAATGATATCATACTTATTTGATCAAAAACCAGATCCATTAAAGGCAAGAAGAAGGAAAAAATGATTCAATTTCAAAACAAAAATCAGTTTAAAAAGAAAAGCAATAAAAATTTTGGATGTTTGAACAAAAAAACACAAGCATTTTAAAAAGTACAGTAACTTTTAAAATTGAAGTCTGCGAAAATGTGTTACTCGGTTGCGGCATGCAACTGATATGTTTTTGCCGTTCAATTTTAAGTTTTGCAATTTCCTCGTCTCGTTTTTGGATTTCATCTTCATAAATATTGATATGATTTTCTTTATGTTTCCAAAAAATATACAACTGTTTATTTTTGTAGCGGGCTGGTATGACAAAAGTATAGTAATCAAAAAAATTTAAATTTGCAAATTTCGATTACTCTCATATTTGTCAAAACACTGAAAAAATTTATCATATTTAAGTCTAAGTTTTTCGGACTGCCCCTTTTCTTTCTTTTTTCATGCCCTGCGGTCATGGGTAGTAAATAATTTTCTATACGGTTTTTAGGTTAAAGATTAATGTGATCAATTGAATGTCAAATTTGTTAATTTTGAAAACCTTGAAAGACGATATGCAAATAGCGACAATATCATATGATTTTTAATTCGAAGTGATGCATATTGATTATTGTTTGGTATTAGGGCTGGTAAGGAAGAAGCATGGATAGTATGGTGCAGAAGTGGATTAAGAGGAGGAAAGTTCATTCGAACGTCGTGGAAGTGTATCGAAGAAGTTCACTTCGACGGAAAACTATGTGTACTGCAGAATCAGTTTCTGGTTTGGGTTGTAGCGTGATCAAGTGTTGTGATGTTGATCATCTTGAAGACTTACCGTTTGAAGATGAAGAAGTTGTTGTGGTTGTTGGAGCAACTGGGGAGTGCTGTTGGGGCTGAAGGGGCACCAGCCATAATTGTTGGGATAGAAGATGAGAAAGTAAGACTGCCATGAGTTTCATCAATGCTTGAATCTTTTTGTTGTTGAACCATTAATAACTGCTGGAGGGGTTCGAATAGCTTTTCGAGTTGTTGCCTGAAATTTTATTAAACGAAATTTCAGTCAAACAAGACATTCAAGATGGAATGCTGTTGCTAATTTTCTTGATTCTTTATCAGATGGCTCAGTTGTATTAGATGCGGGTTGTGGCAATGGAAAGTATTTGAGTACAAAAACGGGTAAATTCTTTGTAAGTTCAAAAATGTTAGAAAAATTTGAAACGCAGGAAGATCCTGTTATGATTTTTTCGTGAAAAACATTTGTAGCATATAGGCTTGTTTCTGAATTTTTAGGGCAGGTTCTTAAAAAACATTTAAAATGCATTTTGAAATGAATATGCCCAAATTACAGTATTACTAATTTTGTTTTAAATTTTAGATGGGTTTTGATACATGTCATAATCTTTTACGAGTTGCAAATACAAAAGGTGAAGTTATGAATGGAAGTTTGTTTGAAATTCCTATCAGAAATTCAATTTGTGATGCGGTTATTTGTATTGCTGTTATTCATCATTTTTCTACAGAGGAACGAAGAAAAGCTGCAATTGCAGAGATTGCATGTGTCTTATCTCCTGGTGGTAAAGCTCTGATTACTGTTAGATATAAAATAACCTGACAGTATACTCTGACGTATACAACAATTTGCGACTTCGATGGCACTAATCTGAAAAATTTTTATTAGTTTATTAAACTTAAAATTAGGGTTGCGCGGTGGTAAATTAGAAAAATTTGTGTGTAGGACAAATGAAGAAATTTTTAAAAAACTTAACGAAAAATCGAAAAATTCTTGCTTTATTAAAATTTTTTTCATTTTTTTCCAGTGCCACAAAAATTGTAAATATCATTATTTTGCACCAAAATGGTTTAAATTCGTGTACTTTTTCGGCAAAAACCTTATTTTTCGTTATCATTGATTAATGTACTACTGCCGACGAACTTTAAAACACCAAAAATATTGTTTTAAATTTAAAATAGCATATAAATAGGCTCAAAACACCTTTTTACGCATATTTAAATCCCCTCCTTTGATAGTGTACATAATTTGACCTCATTTCTACCACTTTTGGCATTTTTGGTAAATTTACCAATCGACCGGTAAATTTACCGGCAAATTTACCGGAGCTCAGATTTACCGGAAAAATGCGCAACCCTACTTAAAACACAAAAATTGCAGATCGAACATTACTTTTTAAATCAACTTAAAGAGAAAAATGGTAATTATCAATCAAAACTAATTGTTTAAATATTTTCAAATGTTTAAAAATAGTTACGTTTTAATAACCAAGTGTGTCTCCTTCACTATGACAAATGTGATAGTAACAAATTTTTGCTGATTTTAATTTTAAAAGTTACTGTACTTTTTTAAATGCTTGTGATTTTTGTTCAAATAGCCTAAATTTTTATTGCTTCCGTTGATCTTAATAGCTATTTTTAATAACCTAATATGCTTGTAATATTGGTAAATAATTTTTACAACGATTAAATTAAACAGAAACAACTTTTCTTGCAATTTTTAAAATTTTGTACAGGAGTTGACTCCGACTCCGAAGTAGGAGTAGGCCAATCAACGGAGATATTTTGGGGTAATGCATAACTGCCATAGGGCTATATAATGGCATTCAAAAAGCGTCCCTTGTAAGCTGATCGTGTCCTTATTCAGAAGAAAAATAAAGTTGAAAGATTTGGTTTTTTTTTGTGATAAATTTTTTAAATCATGTTTTTTTCTGTTTATTAAGGGTTATTTAAAATTGAAGTGTTTTTCATGTGTTTTTTCATTCTTTGTGTTAAAAATGAGATTTGCGATTATTTTGATCCTTCCTTTTTCCTCAACAGGTTCCATAAATTATGGAACACTTTCCGTAAAAATGTTTAGTTTTTATTATTTTTCCGAATAATGCTAAAGATTTAATGAATGATGATGAAAAAGCTAAATTGGATGATCACACATAAAGGATACTGAAAGTCGAGCTGATGGTGAATTATATGGATCTGATGATAAAGTAAAAGAATTAATTATGGTAAATAAAAATGTTAAAGAACAAGTTACCTTGTTGCAAGAAAGATTGCGAAAGGTGAAGATTTGACAAAAGCTTCTGAATTACAAGCTATCAAAACTCTTAAAAAAAAGTGTTCTAATCTATGACAGTTATAGATACAATTATTTTTAACTTTACGTTTAATTTCAGTGTTTTTTTTAATTATTAAATTTTAAAATTAAAAATCTCTTTTAAAAAATTGACCCTAAAGGAATGACTTGTCAAAGGGCTTAATTGTAGCCATTTAACTTTTTTTCTAGGAAACTTAAAGATATTCTTTAAAAGTGAGGTATTTTTTGAAAATTAAAAAAAGCAGTGCAATGACAAAAACGATAGTAATTGAAATTTGCAAAAACAAATTCCTTCAATTACTATACTTTTGTCATAACAGCTACAAAAATAAAAACTTGAATATTTTTAGGGAGCATAAAGAAGATCATATCAATATTTATGAAGATGAAATCCAAAAACGAGACGAGGAATAAAGAAAAAAAAGATATTTAAATTTTATAAATTAAATTTAACGAAAAATTACAGCCTTGGATATTGAAAAAGAATATGTAACTAGACAGCTTTTAAGATATTGAGAGGAATTGCAAAAAAAGAAATTCATAATGGATATGTAAATTCGGAACATAGATTTATCGGAATCTTAACAAATTAATAAAGACATTTATTTTGTAATTACTGTAGCTTTTATTATCCACCGAGTGTTCCTCAATGATATGACAAAACTTACAGTAATCATTTTTATCAAACAAAGTGTTCTCCAATGTTATGACAAAATTGATAGTAATCATTTTTTAAGAAATTGAAAAGTTGTGATTATTGTACTTTTTAAAAACTTGTTTCAACACTTTTTTAATAAAAATTAAATAGCATTAATTAATTCAAATAAAATTCATTTTAGGCAAATAATTCAAGGCATTCACCAGAAATTGCAAAACTTCAAGTGCAACTTCGTAATGCACAGCTTCAACAAGAATTTCATCGGGAAGATAATGTCTAACTTCGAATGATAAAGGCACATTTCATGCCCTTCAACGAGATCTTCATGAACTACTTGTAACTTTGAGAAGGAATAAAGAAAAATTTGACGGAAAGATTAAGGATCAATACAAGTCCATGAATTCTCGAAAAATTAACGAAAAACAAATTTTGATGAAACGTGCAGCAAAAGCTTTAATAAAAATGAGTTTTTGAAACAAAGTGTTCTCCAATGTTATGACAAAATTGATAGTAATTATTTTTGTGAAATTCAAAAATTATGATTACTGTAGAAATTTTTGCAACTAAAAAAAATTTCTACAGTAATCAGATTTCGTTTAATAAAATTTCAGGCAACAACTCGAAAAGCTATTCGAACCCCTCCAGCAGTTATTAATGGTTCAACAACAAAAAGATTCAAGCATTGATGAAACTCATGGCAGTCTTACTTTCTCATCTTCTATCCCAACAATTATGGCTGGTGCCCCTTCAGCCCCAACAGCACTCCCCAGTTGCTCCAACAACCACAACAACTTCTTCATCTTCAAACGGTAAGTCTTCAAGATGATCAACATCACAACACTTGATCACGCTACAACCCAAACCAGAAACTGATTCTGCAGTACACATATGATAGTTTTCCGTCGAAGTGAACTTCTTCGATACACTTCCACGACGTTCGAATGAACTTTCCTCCTCTTAATCCACTTCTGCACCATACTATCCATGCTTCTTCCTTACCAGCCCTAATACCAAACAATAATCAATATGCATCACTTCGAATTAAAAATCATATGATATTGTCGCTATTTGCATATCGTCTTTCAAGGTTTTCAAAATTAACAAATTTGACATTCAATTGATCACATTAATCTTTAACCTAAAAACCGTATAGAAAATTATTTACTACCCATGACCGCAGGGCATGAAAAAAGAAAGAAAAGGGGCAGTCCGAAAAACTTAGACTTAAATATGATAAATTTTTTCAGTGTTTTGACAAATATGAGAGTAATCGAAATTTGCAAATTTAAATTTTTTTGATTACTATACTTTTGTCATACCAGCCCGCTACAAAAATAAACAGTTGTATATTTTTTGGAAACATAAAGAAAATCATATCAATATTTATGAAGATGAAATCTGAAAACGAGACGAGGAAATTGCAAAACTTAAAATTGAACGGCAAAAACATATCAGTTGCATGCCGCAACCGATTTGGCAGAAGAAAATGAACATATGCAAGAACAAATTTTTGGGCGCCGAAAACTTAAAGTCGAAAATGAACAATTAAAATCTGAAATTTCTCAACTTTCATTTTATAAAAATATGTCCGAGAGATGGAACATTTTTGCCTTTTCACTTATTAATACCCATCTTTTTTTGGATATGAGAAATTTTTTCAGTGTTTTGACAAACTTGAGAGTAATCGAAATTTGCAAATTTAAATTTTTTTGATTGCTATAATTTTGTCATACCAGCCCGCTACAAAAATAATCTGTAAAAACGTTCGTAAAAGCTCGTATTTGGGCGAATCAAAAAAACCGAAAGAAGTGATTTCAAGAACGGATGTGTTGATTTTTAAGCTTGATGATGTCGGGAAGAATAAAAATTTGAAAACGAAATTTTTTAAGATTTGAAAACGAAAACATGGTAATAAATACCCATCTTTTTTGGAAAATTTTTTTTGATAATCCTGCGGGGCAAAAATAAGTTTCTCATATTCATGTCCCGCGAAAGCGTTGTAATCATTTTCGATGCTTTATTGTTTTTTATTTAGGATTTGGGTAACATACTTTTTTTATAACCAAATATGCCTTTCTGTTATGACAGTAATCAAGTTTTGTAAATATCGATTTTTGAGAGTAATCAAGTTTTGTAAATATCGATTTTTGAGGTTACTGTCATTTTAATTTTAGAAATTATGCAAATTTCTTTAAGAATTTTGCTGACTTTCAGAATCCTTTTTTAATACTTTTGTAATTTGATTGAAGACACGTTGTTAAAAAGTAAAGTAATCACAATAGTTTCAGAAGAAACTCTTACAAAGCCACCATCTCAACCACCACCCTTGCCACCAAAAGGCTAGTCAAACTAGCCAACGGGGAAACAATAATTAAAAATTATAACAAATACGGCTGTTGCAATGTAAGACGGGGAAAGAGATTAAAGGTTGCAGACGGGTTTGGCTTACTGTAAGACGGGAAAGGAGATTAAAGAGAGATTCTGGATCGGCTGTAAGACGGGAAACGAGATTAATTTTTTTCCGTGGGACAACTACAGCCATCGCCCTCTGCAATAAATAAAAATCGGACATGTTGATGATCGCAACTCCGCGATCATCAAAAGATCAACTTCGAACCCCCCAACGTATTTTTTATAGTCTTTTTAAAATGATAGCTGAATGGAAAAAATTTAATAATACCCTATTACTTTTTTCCGAAGAAATTGCTTCTTACTTAGGCTATAGCCCATGAAACTAATTCTATATTGTAAGTTAACGAAACTGTTATGTTTTAATCGAGAAATAATTTTTAATTGATTACCCACAAATCCCTTTTTTAAATGCATTAATATAAGTCTTTTTAAGTCAAACCCCGAAATATACAAAATGGGTACAGCTGAATGTTTTTATTGCAAAGGGCGATGGCTGTAGTTGTCCCACGGAAAAAAATTAATCTCGTTTCCCGTCTTACAGCCGATCCAGAATCTCTCTTTAATCTCCTTTCCCGTCTTACAGTAAGCCAATCCCGTCTGCAACCTTTAATCTCTTTCCCCGTCTTACATTGCAACAGCCGTGTTTGTTATAATTTTTAATTATTGTTTCCCCGTTGGCTAGTCTCCTGAGCCGTCTGCTGCAAGGTAAAGTTTACGATTTATAAAAACTAAGAATTTGATAAAGTTATTTTTGATATTATTGATAGCTTCTTGTTATTTCTTGAGAAAAATGGAGACTTTATAAATTTTAAGTAATTATTTTCAATATTAAAAAATATAATAATCGATTTATTAAAATAATTCTGGTTTAACAAATGTGATGTAATAGCTACAGTAATTTTTTTCACAGTTTTTGGCAGTTTACTATTATCATGATTGTAAGCTGATCTACGGACGCCATTTTTTTCCCCCAAAGAATGACTCTTTTTTCCCCATCGAATTAGAATCACAGTATTATTAATAAATCATTAATACAGTATTTTTTTTAATTGTAAAATATTAATTGTGAAGTGAACGATACAGTTTTTTTTAAATGGTGAAATATTATTAGTTGTTAATTTATAATACTGAATTTAATTAATAATACAGTATTTTATAAATTATAAAGTTGCTTGAAATATTATTACTGCAATTTAATTTTTTTTAAATTTTTTTCCAGATTCCGCATAATGAGGAT
Source organism: Panagrolaimus sp. LJ2414 (assembly GCA_024447195.1). NCBI lineage: Eukaryota > Metazoa > Nematoda > Chromadorea > Rhabditida > Panagrolaimidae > Panagrolaimus > Panagrolaimus sp. LJ2414. Next base: position 3,227,142 of record JAMRXY010000280.1, on the reverse strand, counting down.
TACGAATATTATGCAAATGTTTTTGAATTTCGCAGATTCCGGATTCGAGAGCTTAACAATCGACGAGACATATAATTTAACTGAATATTAGCTTATGACTTGTTTGTCACAGCCTAAAGGGGCGACATACTTTAAACATCTATCTGGAAAAAATTTTAGGATTTAGAATCCTCTTTTCAAAAAACATGTGATTCTTTAAATATTAAATTGCAGAAATAATAATAGTATTTCAAACAATTTTATAATTTATAAAATACTGTATTATTAATTAACAACTAATAATATTTTGCCATTAAAAAAATACTGTATTAATGATTTATTAATAATACTGTGATTTTAATTCGATGGGGAAAAAAGAGTCATTCTTTGGGGAAAAAAAAGGTTTTCTCCTGATCTACCCAAATATTTTTTTAGTATTGTACAATATGAAAATCCCTTGAAGGGATACTTTAAAAATGTTTAAATTGTTTTTTAATCTTAATCCAATGTAATTTTTCAATTAAAATGTAAAAAAAATTTTAATCCAATGATAGGGTTTAACTTCTTCCCTTCCGCCTCCAACCCAATGACACTCTTAACAAATAACAAACAAAACGGCGGAAGGCAAAAAGCCCCGGCCCTTTGGGCCGGGCCTTGTTTTCTTCTTGCCTCTAACTCATTCACTCAAAAAACAAATGACAAACAAAACTTTGGAGGCACACAAATTTAACTCAACATTATAGACAGTTAAGTATGTGCGTGCGTATAATATCGTTCTTCACACAAAAAATCTCGAAACCCCGTAAAACCCCGTTTTTTAGAAGAAAAAGCAGTCCTCTGGGGTCAAAAATGAAGATGTATCAGTGAACCCGATGTCGATTCATATGTAACTAATTACGGGCTATCGATTCCAATATTTATCTAAACTCGTACTTGACAAAAAATATCGAAACCCCGCAAAACCCCGTTTTTTGAAGAAAAAAGTGGTCACCCGGGGTCAAAAATGAAGATGTATCAGTGAACCCGATGTCGATTCATATGTAACTAATTACGGGCTATCGATTCCAATACTTATCTAAACTCGTACTTGACAAAAAATCTCGAAACCTCGCAAAACCCCGTTTTTTAGAAGAAAAAGCGGTCCCCTGGGGTCAAAAATGCACCGTTCGGGACAAACCAAAAGGCGTTTAGTACTATTTGGACCATGCCCGATTCATTCCAATACCTTTCATACGTCCCCCATGCCGGGAACACCGAAATCCAGGTTCGTTTTTTCGTTTTTGGGGCATATCTCGGGTCCCAGGGGGCATTGGGGGTCAAAATCAAAAAAATATCAAATGCGATTTTTTTCTCTACATACCTGCCAAATTTCATAGCTCTACGATCAAAACTGACGAAAATCGTTTTTTAGGGGTAGAAAGGTAGTGAAGCTGCGTCTGGTATTATTATTATTATAAATATTATTTTTTATTACTGTATTTGCCTTTCTTGTTTGTTTCTTCTTTTTTCTCAAATTAACCCAGTGCAATTTTCTGCGATAAGGGTTTGAGTACTCTCTCACTTGAAATTATTATTTTTATTATTACTGTTTCATGTATATATTTTTTTGTCTTTAATCATTCACATTCTTCCTTGTTTTTTTGGTCTTTTCTTCTTTTTTTATATTTATGCTGTAAATTTCAACTGGTGCTCAAAAAAAGTTATGGTGACTAGTTTCCGTTGATTAATAAATGCTGAAAAAATAAATGATGATGTTTGTTTTAAGCAAAACTGAATAATATTAAAAAAAAAAAGGGGAATGAACCAATATCTTATTTAAAAGGAAGTTTAAGCAAGCAAAAATTCTTTCTTTCTTACTTACTTTCTTTTAATTGGTGTCTGTAACAGAAACTATGATATATTTATAAAAATGGAGTGGAATTAATTGCTGCTTATAATGATGAATACATCATTGCAAATTGTTCAAGACAGAAAAGAAACTAAACTTTGTTAAAATTATTTCTACACCTTTTTTGAAAATTGAAAGAAATACATTTATCAAAAAAGAGAAGAAAGGAAAGGAAAAGTTGAAGACTTCCTCCTTTTTGAACACATTTAATATTACAAAACATATATATTATTTTTTTAATAATTTCAAATATCTCATTTGATGTCGTCAACGTCAACTAATTTATCTTTTTTTCCCATTTTTTTGGCTTTTGACTTTTTTCAAATAATCTACTCAATCGTATCCCCATGTGGTATATCTTGACTCTTTTTTCTGCCATTCTTTATAATCGTTGATGCAAAACATACACATACATTTATATATATGAATGTATTTGTGATGCTTGTATGCAGTGTGTAAATTGGATGCGACTTTAAAGTCATAACTTTTTATCAAAAATAAATAAATAATTATTAGTCATCCCTTTTTCTGCAAGTATCAATTTTAAAGATGTGGGACTAATCTTTAAACAAAAAGAAAACAAAATCTAAGGGGGTATTAGTTATTTTTTTAGCATTAACTTAAGTAAAATTTTCACGTCAATTCTATCATTCATTCATTCAAAAAAAATATTAAATTGCTTACTCTTTTTAGAAGTTCTATTCTTTTATTCTCTCTTTTCTTCATCTATTTTCTTTCTTTTTTTTGCATTGTGTCAAAATTGGACTTGCAAGTCAAGCCTAAAACATTGCTTTTGAATGTATTCATTCATTCATTTATAAGATAAAAGGCTTATAAAAATATAAAGTTATTATTTTATACTTTTTTTAATATCCATTGCAGAATAGTGTTCGAAGGCGGATTGACTGTTGAAGGGGGTTCTGTAAGTTTTAAAAATGCAGTCTAAAAGAGATTCAATAGATTTAACGCATTTTTATATTAATTAAGAGTCTAATAGAGCTTTAAAAAATTACGCAATATCTATAAAAAGGTAATATTGTTCAAGCACCCAAGGGATGTATCACTTACTATAACATCCGTGTCTATCATCTCTCTCTCTCTCTCTTTCGTCATTTTGTACTTCGATTGTAATTTTGTACTTTTAAAAGCTCTTTTAATTCCAACTTTTATGACTGTTACAATTTGTTCCAAAAAAATCATAAAATTAAGTAAAACCAAACACTTTTTTTATTTCATTAAATCGCCAGTATTAATTTAAACTTTGAAAACTTTTTTTACTTCCTTGCTTCATTTTTTTAGCCTAAAACGACTGCCCTAAAGCACTTCAAGATATATGTTTTATTTTTATTTCAAAAAAAAAACAAAACTTATGCGTTTCAAATGTGGTTTTATTTGTCTTCACTTATCTCGTTCCTTTATTACATTTTGATAAGATTTTGAAGAAAGGAAGAAAATAGCAATACAGAAAGCGGGAATGCCCATGCCAGCAGGAGGGAAAAACATTCGTAGGAAAGAAAAAAATGCGCAAGCTTTTATGAAAATAGTGTTTCAAATAAACTTCTTTTTTTCTGAAAAAAATTATGATGGCATTGAAAATTTATCAACAAAAATGCTTTTTTATATTCATACTGTTATTTTCTTTTCTTTATTCTCAAAATTTTTTTTCATAATTTTTAACCTCATAAAATTACGTATCTTAATTTTGAAGGGGTGCTTTTTCATTAAGGAACGAGAAAATTACGTTATTCTCAAAGTTTTTTTGGGATATTTCATTACCGTTAATGTTGTTATTTTCTTAGTTCTCGACTATTTCTTTTACAAGACTCAAGCTTATTTCCCATAGAAAGAAAAGCTAAGGGCGTTGCTTTTTTTTTCCACTTTTCTTTCTTTTTTCCATGATCGTTTTAAGCAAAAAAAATGCAAATGTTTTTTTTTCTTCTATTATTTTTCTTCAACTGACTTTTCACTTTTAATTATTGCAAGATATAAAAGAGTTTTATAACTAAAAGTGGTGATATAAAAGTCTTTAAGTATTCAATGCATTAATTAATATTAATATTTTAAAAGCTTTGAAGTGAAACGCTTCCAAGTATCATTTTGAATGTGAAATCGATGTCGTCGTCGTCGTTTTTTTCACTTCTTCATCTTTTTCCCATCTTCTTCTTTTTTTTTCCTTTTTTCTTTCTTTCAAAATACCACACTTTATAAAAAGAAAAGAAGAATTGTGCGAGAAGCTAATTATTTTTTTAATATTTTTTTAAAGCCTATATTTATTGTTACATTCTTTTCCGTTTCTCCCAAAAAAAGAAGAAAAGTTTCCGCTTTTTTTAATTCAAATTAATTAATTTTAATTTCACTTTTTCTTTTAAGCTTTTAAATGAGTTCAAAAAACTCAGAATTACCAATGTTGCTATTAGAATCTGAAACACCGGTAATTGAGCATATGGATTGTGATCAGCAGTTTGTAACAACTGTATCAGATGCATTTCAAACATTTGTGTATTCTGTTTTAATGCCAGCTGTATGTATTCCTGGAGTGCTTGGTGCTTGTATTTGTATTATTGTATTTACTAAAAAACAGATGAGATCTTCATTAAATATTTATTTAGCAGGGTTATCCGTTTTTGATTTGGTTTTGTTAACAATGTCTTTATTAATTTATCCCTTAATGAGTGCATGTCTTCAACAGGTATTATTTGATTACTGTAGTTTCTTTAAATTCAACTAAATTTTGAAATTATTTGCAGGGCAACAAAGGACCAGTATGTCATATCTTTTGGAGATCATCACTTTTTACTTTTCCAATGTCTCTTATTGCCCAAACAGGCTCAGTTTGGACATGTGTGGCAATTACCGTTGATCGATTTCTTGCAGTTAAATACCCACTTCATATGCGTCTCTGGTGTACACCACATCGAGCATTTTGTGTTTTGAGTTGCATTACTGCAATTAGCATAATTTATAAATTACCATCAGTCTTTGAATTAAGCTTAGATGAATGTGGAAGATTAAGTGCCACACAGCTAAGAAATCATCCCTTGTATATTGTTATCTATAATACCTATGGATATGTTTTATTATTAATTTTAATTCCATGGCTTATTATTATTATTTTAAATGTAATTACTGTAAAGACTGTTCGAGATGCATATAAAATTCGAAGAGAAATGCGAACAAATACCAGAGGTGAAGAGAATGATCGAAGATGCACAAAAATGGCAACCGTTACAATTGTTGCCTTTATACTTTTTAATTCTTTGGCAGGCTTAAATAATGTTATTGAAGGTTTTAATTTACGCTCAAGCGGAAATCAAGATCGAATTACTTTCGGAAATTTATTAGTGTGTTTAAATAGGTAAATAATTTTTAATTATCATTATTAAAAATGGCATCATTTTTCATTTATGTTAATAAAAAACTTTTTTCAGTGCATCAAATATTTTAATTTATTCAATCTTTGGAAGAAAATTCCGTAAAATGGCTGTTCAGCTTATTTGTCCTTGCACAGAAGAAAATTATCAACAGTTATCCCGAAATTCTGAGCACAAAATTCATACCCAAACACCTCAAAAATCAATTTATGAATTAAATGCACAATCTAGCGCCATATAAAAATGGTTGCAATTTTTTATATCATTTTAATTATCATTTAATTAATTTCTAAAAAACATTTTTTTTATTTTGTCACAAAATATCAACCAAAAATAAACTATAAAATTAAAGCAAATGTATAATTTTTTCTTTCAAAAAGTACTGGGGGTGGATGATTACTGTACATGTGATACAAATAATAAGAGGCTTCTGTACTGAGAATGAACCAAAAATTAAATTTCAACCAAAGAAACAAAAGAAAAGAATTTATGCAAAAATAAAACATATATAACCGATCGGCGGTCATTGAAAGAGAAGAAGAAGAAAAAGTCAAGTTGTAACTTTCTTCTATTGTACTATATTTGAATAATGGTGATGCGACTGTGAAGATCATCATCTTCGTCAACATCATCTTCATGCTCAATTTCCCCCGGCAGTAGTTGTGTATTGTTTCCTTTCCTTTTGATTTTTTTCTCTTTATATATTTGATTCCATTCCATTGCCCTCTTTTATGAAATCCCCCCAAATAATGTCCGTCACGCACGAGACAAGATCAATCTGTTCCGATCAATTCTCTTTCCCTTTTTTTCGATTTCTTATTTTCCTTTTTTTCCTGGATTGTTTTCATCCAATTTTCCTTTCATTAGAATCTCTAAAAAATAATAAATAAGACTTTTAACAATTGATTCATACCGTTTACGTTTTAAAAAAAGGAATCACATTTTTTTTTTACTTTGTTCCTTTTTCTTCCTTTTTCTTTCTTGTATCTTTGTGTTACAACATATGGTATGGAATAACAAAAAAAAAGAGAAAGAGAGAAGTACGAAAGATACGATGACCACTGGCCAATATTCTTTTGAAATTCGGCATCAAAAGAATTTGTTAAAACATTTTTTTTTTCATTATTGCTCAAACTTCGGGGCCTCCATTATTCTCGCGTCACATTATGTTTTCTCTCCTCTTCTTTTTTAAATGTAATTCAATCGCATTTTCACGTTTCAAACGGTCGTACCCAACCATTTGATGAAATATTCCATTATTTATGTCTAACTGTCGTGAGATTTTAAAGAATATCTGTTATCCCATTAAACACCTTTTACGATTTTTTTTCACAAATTTAGTTTGTAAAAGTTGATCTTACAATTGTTAGTTTTTCTCTATTATGGACCCTCAAGGGTCATTTGGTGGTTCACAACCAAATGCTTTTGTTAGCAGATTGCTTAAGGTAAACGCTATTAATTAAAAAGGTGTTTCTAATTTCTAATTACTTTTATTTAAGCTTGCCTTGGGCCTTTTTGTTACAACTAGTGATTTGCCACAATTGCCTCAAGAACAACAAAATAACCTTAATTTTGGATATGATTGTGCATTTGATTCCCCCTGCAGATGGTCTTCAACTGGCAATTCTTTGAATCATTGGATGCAAGCAAAAGGTGAACCAGAAAAAATTTTATGGTTGGCTGCAACGGGAGCTGTTCAAACTCCCAGTAAGTGCATATTTTTTATTTCTTCGGAGCATTCCAAAATGATAATTATAATAATTTTTAAAGAGGAGCCATTTGCATTAATCGAACTGAAGGGCGGGGAACCTGCTGACAGTCTAACGTCTGACGTCATAATGTGTCAAGATAATAATGCTTTGCTCAGTTTCACATATTGGACTGTTGGCTCTGCGGATTTAGAAATATGTTTATTAGATCAACATAAACAAAAATTCAATTGCACAGGATTTCTACATTCACCAGTTCAGCCTGGAAAAGTTGCTTTACAAATTCCTGCAAATTTCAGCCCTTTTTATGTCAGTTCTTTTTTCTATCAAACAATTCTAGTTTATTTTACACATATATAAAAAGTGGATTTAAACGAACTGATCTATCCAAAAAAAGCATGACAGGATTAAATTTAGATTTCTTTAATACCGAACATTGAAAGTGGTATTCTTGTACTTGATGACATTCGATATGAAACAACTTTTTGTTCTTTGACAACAATGCGACCACGAAGTAAGCAGCCACAGCCGGATTTAGTTTTGCCATGGACGCTTCCTCCTGAGACACCACCGCCTCCACCCTTTACTTTATTACCTCCATTAGTTCCATCAACATTTTTGCCCCTTCCGGTTGTCACTCCTCAGCCGACGCCATCTATGACTTTTGAGCCAGTTACAGCAACTAGAGAAACAACGACAGAAGCTACACCACCATCACCAACATCATTGGCACCTACAATTAGAACAATTAATCCAATGTAATTATTTGAAATTTTTATTTTTGTCAAAAAACGACTTTTTTTAAGAAATCCTACGGAGCCGCCTTTTGAACTTTTGGTTGTTGGAAAACATACTCGGCCATTATTTGATCAACGCAAAAATGAAATCGTTGATGACACATCAAAATTGTTATGTGATTTTGGTGGAGATTTTCAATGTCAATGGGGTGCAGAAGCAGGAAAATGGGCTATCATTGAAAAAGGTAACAACTACTAACATGTTAGTGTTGAATTTTGAGATACAAATTTAGAAGCAATTCCATCTCTTGAAACAATGGCAAGCCAATTACCATCATATCCTGCAGCCCTAATTATTCAAGGAACTGCAATGCTCACAAGTGATCCATTGAGATGCCAAACTGGAAGCGGAAGTTTATTATTTAGATACTGGAGTAATGGAGATGTCCTCTTGCAAGGTTGTGCATTGGCTTATGGTCAAGAATCAAGCCAATTTCAATGCTCAGAAGAACATGGAAAAAATAATATTGCTTTAAATAGCACTTTAGCAGTTTTTGAGTTTGCTTCTTCTATTACTGAACCATTTACGGTAAAACTATGCTGCAAATCTCTTAAATTAATATTAGCATTTAGTTAAATATTGTTCCAACGTGGGATGAAAATGCTCGAAATCAATATCTTATTATTGATGAAATTGCTTATATTGGAAATTGCAGTTCATCTCCGGAAATTTCTTTAACGACTCCAGCAACAACAACGACAACAGAACGCACTACAGTATTTACAACTAAACCGTAAATTAAATAATACGAAAGAAATTATTTGAAAATTGCATTTTAGAAGAGTCGTTAGGCCAATTATGCCACATGTTGAAAGTGTAAATGATAGAAAACCTTGGACTGCTGCAACTTTGATTCCACCCACGGCACCACCATCAACAAGAAGAATTGCAGCAACAACACCCCCTGAAGAATTGTATAATTATTGTGAAGTATTAAATTGTGACTTCAACAGTTAGTTTTCAAAAAATGGATATTTCCAAATCCAAGATTATTATTATAGGTAATGCATGCAATTACCTTAATCATGGATTAACTAAGGTTCCATGGACTCTAAGAAATCGAGGATATGGTTATCCTTTATCTCGAATAACAGATGTTAAACCAACAATTGAAAATGGGCAGTTTGTTAGTACAATATTAAATCCAGGCGATTATGCCATATTAGAAAGTCCAACATTTAAGCCAACCGAAAATATTAATGTTCTTTTATTCCAGTATTATCGGTAATTATGGTACTTATTTAATCTTCTTCAAACAAATAACAAAATTTAGGCCAACTCATGCAACAACAATCCGATTATGTCTTGGAACATCATTTACAAAACCTTTACGGACAATACAATCTTTTACACAATGCCCACCAATTTTACGAACAATTACTTCAAGAAACGCATTTAAATGGAACAGTGTCCATATTCAACTACCACCTGGAACAACATATGTAAGCTTTGTTTGAAATTTATTTTTTCAAAAAACAGACATTTTTTTAGTTTTATCTTGTTGCACATAATACTGATAAAGCCTATGAAAAAACAGCAATTGCCATCGACAATATCAGAATAGCAAACTGCGATTCAAGTACACCCGATGCCGAACCAGAAGATTACTCGAGAGAATAAAGAAAAAAAAACATGAAAACAAATGCCATTGAACGAAATATATTGCAGTGTTAGATTTTAATTAACTTTCGTAAACGATCTCATTCCATTCCATTTTTTTGTTTCTTTGAAAAAAAGTGGTACTTTAATTAGTTCAGCAATTTATTTTTTGAAACATTTTTTTGAAATAAATTAATTCCAAAATATTTTTTTTCCTGGTATTTATTTCTTTAAAATATAATTGTTGTAAAACATTTTGAGTGTTTAAAAAAATCATGTCACGCGAAAGAGGTGAAATGCGAATGTATAATTTGGTGGATGAACATGGCACCGGAATTTTAATGCCATGGGTACGGTATGGAATAAAAACCAATGACTTTAGTTTATTGAAAGAATTCTTCGAATCTATGGTAAAATTTAAAAAATTGTTTAATAAAAATTAAAAATAATTATTGTTAGGTTAAATATTTCATGTACAATGATGGAAATGGAAAATATATTCCCATTTCTGAGCTTGTTATGATTCGAAATAAACAAAGAAATGCAATTTTAAGTGCACTTCGAAGAAAGAAAGGACATGGAAAAAGTGGCCCAAATATTTTGGAAGATTTTGATCAAAGCACTCAAGCTAAAGGTGACTTTAGTAAAGCTTTAAAACTTCTTGATGGTTTTGTGAATAGTAATCGAAATATTAAATATCGGCTTGTTGTTTGGGATTTAAATGAAAAAGGGAATATGGGGGAAAATCTTCTCAATCTTTGTCTTCTGCATAATACTGCAGAGCATAATACTCTTGCAATTAAACTTGTTCAACATTTCCCAAAAATGATTAATGATATTTTTGTTTCGGAAGAATATTACGGTTTATCACCATTACATCAGGCAATCGTAAATGAAGATATTCAAATGCTTTATTTTTTGTTGAAACATAAAGCAGATGTTCATCAACGATGTTATGGTTCATTCTTTTGTGCAGATGATCAAAAAGATACACGAAGTGATTCATTAGAGCATGAATGGGTTGATGTACAACCGAATACAAGATACACTGGGTAAGCTATTTTAAGCCAAAACTTTAAAAAATGTTTGCTTCTTTAGAAGAATGTATTGGGGTGAATATCCATTAAGTTTTGCGGCATGTACTCGACAACCTGATTCCATCCGACTTTTATGTGCTTTTAAAGCTGATCCAAATGTGAGAGACACCAACGGCAATACCGTATTACATATGTGTGTTATTCATAGTCTACCAGTAATAAAATAATTTTTACATTGATATCTTTTAATTCATCAATTTACAGGATATGTTTCAATTGGTACATTCTTTAGGAGGTAAATTGCAAGTGACAAATGAACAAAAATTAACACCATTAGGATTAGCAGCAAAATTAGCAAAGAAAGATGCAAGTCCTTTTTGTAAAATTTATCTACAAATATTTAATTGTTTACAGATGTTTGACGTAATAATAAATATTGAAAAGTTGACATTATGGAGTTGTCGGGATACTGTATGTACAGCATATCCTCTTCGTGGCATTGATACAATTGATGAAATTACCGGGCAACTTAATCAATCTTCAGTTTTATCTTTAGTTGTTTATGGGGTATGTATTTGATTTACAATTTTATTATACAAAAAAGAAAAATATTAAGGATAAAAGTGATCATCTTGATTTTTTGGATAATTTATTGGATGATCTGTTACAGAAAAAATGGGAAGCATTTGGAATGAGAAAGTAATCCATTAGTTTTGAGTATGAAAATAATTACTACCGTAATTCTAGACTCATTCATTCCATTATTGGTTACACAATTTATTTAATCGCATTTTTTATTGCTTTCTTAATTCGTACTCCTCGTGCACCTTATGAAGTAAACATGAATAATAAAATACAGTAATCTCACAAACAAAAATTTTTAGCCTTTTTATTATTCAAATGGAACATATTCTGATCAAAATTCTACCATGCATTTCTTTACTCGCGGTTATTTTGGCTTAAATAAACATTTATATCAGGATGAAAGATGTTATCTTTGGAGTTATAGTGATACACCTGGAAGCTATTTGCAAAGAATTCGATTAATGTGTGAATTAATTGCTGTAATAAGTTCATTAATTCAATTTGGACACGAGGCAAGAGAAATTATTCATAGTAGTCATAAACGATGGTGGCTTACAACTGTTTGTTTTTATTCTTTATTTAGAAAAATTATTTAAAACGTTATAGAAAACCTTTCCGGGCAAAATTATTCATAAAACATCTTTTTTAATTATCTTATTAATGGTCCCAATTCGTTTTGCATGTTCTTTATCAGAATGGGCAGTCGTTGCTGAAAATGTACTAGGAATTGTTGCAGCTTTAACAACATCCATGCATTGCTTATTTTTCTTTCGGTAAGCTTAATTATGTTTAAATATTTATACTTTCATTTTTTATAAAGAGCTGTAAAATTTATTGGTCCTTTTATTTTAATGGTTTACAAAATTATCGTTGATGACATCATTCGATTTCTTTTAATTTATTCAGTTTTTTTGCTTTGCTTTTCTCAAGGTAAAAAGTAAAACTATTGGTTTCAATTTTATAATAAAAAATTATAGCATTTTTTGTCATCTTTAAAAGCTGTGAACGAGATTCTGGTCCAGATTTTGAAAATGTTTTTAGCAGTCCTGGTGAAGGCTTACTTCGAATGTTTATTATGAGCGTTGGAGAATTCACTGCAATCTACAAAAACTTACAAAACTGTAAAAGTGTCATTGGAATTCAAGGAAAAGTAAACAATTTCTTTTTGAAGCAAAAAAAACATTCACCCGAAAAATTTAAGGTTGTTTTTCTTATTTATGAATTACTTGTAACAGTAATGCTTTTGAATTTACTTATTGCTATGATGACACGAACCTATGAAAGAATTGCCGAAACACAAAAAGAATGGAAAAGACAGGTAAAAAAATACTGTAACAAAAGAATTATTGTTAAAGCATTTCAGTGGGCACAAGTCATTCTTATGCTAGAACGATCAGTACCTCCAGGAGAGAGATTAAGAATAATGGTCGAATATTCAAGACCACTTAAAGTTGATAAAACTCAACGAGCATTGGTTGTACGACAGAAGAAAGATGTGAGTTTAATCTTACTAAATTCGATTATTATTTTAACTACAGAAAACCACGCCTATTTCCGCTAAAAAAAGAAATCATCATCAAAAGAAGAAACCTCTCCATCGTTTTTTGGTAAATTCGAATATACAAAATTAACACACATAAATGTTGAAATTTTCAGACATTAAACTCTTTGAATTTAAATATGTTACGCAGAGCTTCTGGTTTTTCTGAATCTGATAACAGTGCAATGGAAATGAGTAAAAGTATTGCATAAATCATATTTATCTATAGCCATATTCAGCAAACCCCAACTATACTAACAACCGACAAACATCATTAGTACAGTATTAAACTAATTATAAAACAGATCTAATGGTCATCAACTTTATCGGCACGACGAAGAACTTTGTAATCTTTGAAACGAGCTTCAAGTTGATCAGTTTCATTAAGTCCAACATTGCATGGATCGGCTAAAAATTTTATATTTTGAATTGTTAATAAATAAAATTTTTAAAAACATACGAATGCGTTTTTGATAGCGAAGATCGTAAAAGATTTGAGGGAAGTATTCAGCAAAGTGTTGACGATCAAAATGTTCAACTGGTGGAGCTTTAGCCCATTTTTCTTCAACTTTCTTAGCTTCAACAGCACCATCAGCAGTCTTAAGTTCATGAAGCTTAATACGAGCATTCTATAAAAAACAGGTTAATAAAAATCAATGAAAAGAATTTAAAAAAGCAAATACATTGTATTCAACCCATTTTTCAATTTCCTTGTTAAATTGTTCAGGAATTTGTCCATAAGGAATTGACAAAGTTTCGTATTGTTTTTGAAGAGAATCAAGAATTGCAGAATGAGCAGGAAGTTGCTTTTTCAATGCTGCAAAATCAATTTTTGGTAAATCACTTGGAAGTTGATTAACTCTGAAATATAAGTGTATTATCTTCAAACTTGTAACATTAAGAAACTTACTGTGCAGAAAATGTGCTGTTTTGACCCTTAAGACGAGTAAGTTCAGCGACATGTGAAGCTGTTAAGCGTTCAGTAAGCTTTTGCCACTGAACAGATGAAGTAGCAACACGCTTAGCAGCTTGAGACATCCTTAAAAAAACAAATAATCAATAAAATATGATTTAAACAACGTTTGAAATGAAACGGGCACGGTTGGTGTAAGCGTTACTAAAATATCACGGTAATATTTTCAAGTATAAAATGAGTAAAAAAGTTTCAAACATGTTGAACGTGTTAAGCAAGTAAAAAATCTGCATGCAAAAAAAGCTCTTCCTTCAGAGAATTAGTCGTGTTGAGACAATACAGTATGCAGGGAACAAAAGGCGCATCAAAAAATTCGTTTAAAATTTTAACGTTGCAAAAAAATGTTTTTCTCGTATTTTTTGCTTTTCATTTTTTTTGCAAATTTTTGCCATTGTTTACGATATTAAAAATAATTTCAAAGCATCAAAAAACAAATTCAATTTTTTACTATAGTAATTTTGCACAGCATCAGAAAAAGCAAAGAATTTTAAATTTTTAACATTTTACAATTAAATGGGATAAAGAAAATCTATGGGACATTAAACGTTTTTTTTTCTCTTTTTACCTTTAGAACACTTAATCCCTATACTTGACGGATAGCTATAGCTTACACGGGAAAACGTGCTTCGGCATATACAAGTGGTTACTATTCTCCATCTTTCTTTTTTCAACGCATCATTCAAAAAGTCTATTGCCTTTTTTTGAAAATGTTCTTTTTTTGGGTGCCCATTGGTGGCTTCTCAAGCCGTAAAAGAAAGGAGAGCCGTGAGCCGTGTCTTTGGCTTACTCATGAAAAATTGGCAGACGAAGGCAACCGGCCTTTTAGCTTAAGAGGCAGCTTTTTTTGCTTCATCGATTTTGCTTTCAGTTGTTCGACCATGTAAACTAAACAGAAGCCAAGTGGATTTTCCTGAAAGGTCTGTTGAAAAAGATGATGAGAGAGATAAACAATTTTTTTTGCTGTTAAGTCATTGTTTTTAGTCTATATCATTTAATTTGTCATGTTTTTAATTTATCACTGATTTTTGAAAGGCGTTTCCCTCTTGAATTCCTTATTAAGTTATACGTCGTGATGAAGCTTTTAATGTGCCGCCACATTTTTTAAGAGAAAAGAAGAAGATTCCATACTTTTTCTTCTTCTTTTTTTCAGTATTTATTTCGCTTGAGTCCTTTTTTTATATCCTCTTCAAAGTAAACAGAAATATAATATTTTTAGGAATTTCCACTTATATGTAGTCAAGTAGATTCATAGTTTCTTTTTTTTTCTCTTGATTCTTAGATTTTTATTATTTGTAAGAATAGCAGCAGCAGCAGAAACATAAAAAATAATCAGTGTTATCAATGACAACTTTAAGCGACCTTTTTAAAAAAGCTCATGGAGCATTAGCTAATCTTAGAGGTAAGTGATTGCTTAGTATTATTTCACTTTTCAACTCTGAACTTTTCAAATTTATTCAGGTGGAAACAATGTCTTTTTTGGCAAAGATGGTGACATTGTGTATTCGAAGAATAATGTATGCGTTCATGAAGTTTCAGAAAATTCAGGAACGGTATGCATTCAAAAACAAAGCAAGCATTTTTAACAAAAAAATATAATTTTTAAAGGTTGATGATGATGATATTGTTCATACACCAGGGTATTTAACAATTCATTGTTTAAATGATGAACAAACTGGTGTAACATTAGTTTTACAATGGCTTCCAAATACAACATTAGAAAAAAATCCTGCCAGGTTATTATAGGTGTTGTTTATTGTTACTGTACCTTTTTGAATTTGAAATGCAAAAAAGTAATTACTTTTTCAATATTCATATTTTTTAGTATTCGTTGCGTGTCACCCCGAATGCAGGCAAATAGAAAAGGTTCTTCTGGCAATCAGCAACAGGTGCTTCTAAAACCTTTGGTTTTTTATTTGACTACAATTATTGGCTTATTTTTTAGATAAAAAAGAAGCAAGAAAGTGTTGAAAGTGGTGAAGATACAGCATCAATAAGTGGTGTAACACAAATGGGATCTGAATGCCCAAGTGATATTTCAACAGATATTTGCATTGAAGTTAATGGAGATTCCACAAATCTTTCAGTGTTCTCTGAAAGACCACAAAATTTTGGGGCTATCGTTAGTATCCTTTTTTTGGTCATCTTTTTATCCAATTTTTATGTCCTTTTTTTATTAGAATGAAGGGCTTTTTGTTCCATGCATTAATGTCATCCCAAATACTCCAATTGACCCAAGACTTTTAAGTCCTGATGACAATATTGTTGAAGTTCAATCTACTGGATCTGGTTCAACTTCAGGTGCAGATGAATTTTCTGATAAAGAAGATCTCGTTCAAAGTTCATCATGCGATGATTCAGAAAATGAAGATAAAGCCCAAGGTTCAGAAAACTTTCTTATTTTTCTATGAAATTTTTAAACTCAAATAGCTTCAGGCGATTTACATACATCCGAAAACAATTCCAAAAATTTTGCATGTCTAATTCCAACAACTCCAGAACAATTTGCACAAGAAAAAAATTTAATATTAGACACAGCTTGTCGGACCGATGATGCAAATATGCTTGCAATGGCAAAAGAGCGTGTTGTCTTTCAACAACGTCCAACCAATACTTCACTTTTTTCAGTAAATTTAGGTTTGAGATTACGGTACTTTTAAATTTCAAATCCTAAAATATTGTTTAGGAAAAATGCGTTCAATGAGATTATTTTATTCTAATCCTGAATACACTTGCGGTCAACTTGTCATTGCTAGTCCAGATTCACGCTATAAAATTTTACATTTTCATCACGGTGGCTTGGATAAACTTGCACAAATTTTCGAGCAATGGAATGCAATTAAATCTAAATCCGTTAAGGATGGATCACCCTCTCCCCTTCCAGATAAACATCTTTTAATTTGTCATCCACAAATTCGTCAAACTGAACTTGATCCTGAGGATGGTCTTTATACTCGAGTAAATTGGGATTTTTGGAAATCTTATAAGAATCAAGACGGAAGTATTGATGACAATTTAACCGTTCGTAAAGCCGTTTATTTTGCTTCAATGGATCCAGCGTTAAGACGTGAAGTTTGGCCCTTTTTGTTGCGTGTTTATCCATGGACTTCAACGCTAGAACAGCGTGAAAGTCTTCGAAATGACTTATTCGTGGAATACCAAAATATCAAAAGAAAAAGAATGAAAAAAATGGAAGGATCTGCAAAAAATTTAATGCAAGCAATTGAAAGTTCAATTGTCAAGGATGTCGTTAGAACGGATAGACAAAATCCATTTTTTGCAGGTGAAAATAATCCAAATATGGAGACAATGAAGTAAAAAATAAAAGTCTTTGAGGATCAAACAACATAACTACTGTAAGAATTTTAGGGACATTTTAATGAATTATGCCGCAATGTTTCCTGACATCAATTACATCCAGGGAATGTCAGATTTGTTAGCACCATTATTAAGTACCATAAGAGATGAAGCTGCAACATATTGGTGCTTTGTAGGATTAATGCAGCAAACGCTATTTTCATCTGCTCCAGGAAGTGAAAATAATATGATGGACGTAAATTTGGTATTAAAGTTTATTTTAGGAAATAGATGAATAACAATTTTTCTTTTTTGTAGGCATTTTTAAGAGATTTACTTAAATTGATGGTACCAAATTTTTATTATTATGTCGAAAAATTAGGTGGAGATGCCCTACAATTTATGTTTGTACATCGATGGATTTTATTATTTTTTAAACGAGAATTTCCTGAAATTGATGCGTTACATGTCTGGGAGGGATGCTGGGCAAAATACCGTACTTCATATTTTCATTTATTCGTTTGTGCCGCAATTGTTTCAATCTATGGTGATGATGTTGTTTCTCAAGAACTTCCTCATGATGAAATTCTTTTATATTTTGCTTCTCTTGCAATGCACATGGATGCAACGGTTATTCTTAAAAAGGTTAGTCTATTCCCAGACAGCCAAAAAAACGTTTAATTTAATAAATATGCAATTTTCTTTTTTTTTCTTTTAGGCTCGAGGTCTTCTCTATCAATTTAATCGAATGGAACGAATTCCATGTTCATTAGCAGGCCTCTTTGAGCAAGATAATAGTGAACAATGGAACAGCCATGCAGGAATTGAGCGAACATTTGAATGCAACCGAAAGCATGGAAATGACGAACCTTGCCCATTTATGAATACACAATAGTGTTATTTTTTCTCGGTTTTTTTATTGTAATTTTTATGGCTTCTATTATTTTGTTTTTTTTCTCTCCTTTCTTTTTTTCTGGGTTTATTATTCAAACAATCGAAAACACATCTCTCTCTTCTTCTTTTTTTGCTTTTTTTTATTTATAAAATTATATTGTTTTTCTCTAGCACATAAACAGAAATGTTAATTATAAAAAGCATAGATTATATTAAAAACAATTACTCGTTCAGCAAGCGTGTGATGCATTTTGTTTTTTGTTGGTGGTTCGAAGGGTTACGATAATGAAATTTATACCATGTTTATTCTTTTTTGATAGAAAGTTGATTTGTGTTGTTGTCGTTGTTCAGGAATGCAATGCTGCTTGTTTCAGAAAGTGGCTCAGTCCCACTAACTTTTTGCAACCATTCACAAATATTTCGATTCTTTTGTTGTCGAGTCACAGCAGAAATTCCACGACGTTGTTCATCACCACCACCACCACCACAAAAACTTTCTTTACCACATTTTAGTAAACATCCTTCAAATGTTGACATTGTTAAAATTGGACATGTTGACGATCGTTGAAATGCTGTTTTAACTAATAAACTAGACGAAGATGGCAATTCTAGAGAAGAAGAAGAAAAAAAGAAATTCATTAAAAATGCAAAAAGATATAAAAAAACTTTATATTTTTTCTTACCAGAAAGAGATATAGCATTTCGAGAACCCGGTTGTATTTCATTCGAATTAAAACCAGAAAAAGATTTTCTTAGAGGAAAGTCATTTACTTCATTCTAAAATAACCACTACCGTAAGCAAGAAAGAACTAAACATGGAAAAGCCTAACCTGAGTTTGTACCTGTATTGACCAAATTGAAGAAAAAAGACTAGGACGAGAAGCACTATTTTGTTGAACACCCAATAAATTCATTGTTGTAATAGAATACTATCATAATCAAGTTAACATTAATATTTTAAATATTCTTTAATTACAGAAAAAAAACTTCTGGTCAATATCACTTTTTTTCATGCAGCAGCTTTTGAAAAGCTCCTTTCAAGTGATGCCATATAAAAAAAGACAAGAAGACAAATTTAGCAATAGAAAGCAACCAACCGTCAGTCTCAAGAATTGAGCTTTCGCCGTTTTCCGCCTGCAGGTCCTTGGGTGGCACTGAAAAAAAAATGCTTGTACCCCCTTTTGCGCGTTTTAAGCATTCTTTTTTTTGCCTTTCAGAGAGTTTGTGCCGTCTTCGGCGTTGCAGCATTATTTGCTTCCTTCACACAAATATAGAATCGGGTTGGTTTTTTTGTTGTTGTTGGACATCTGTTGATGCCGGATGGCTTTAACGTGACTCCATATTTGGATTGGCTTTTCTAAAGTCTTTCGTGCTATTTTAGAAAAAAAAAAGAAATACATTCTTCTTCTTCTCTTTTTTCCAATAAATTTTTGCTTAATTTAGAAAACTTTAATTAGATGATGATTAATCAAATATCGTTGAGAAGAACAACTTTTTATTAACATTCAATGTGTAGAAAAAGCGTTAAAAATGTGTTTATTCTTGTTTTCACAAGATCGTAAAAACGGATCGTTTATATTTTATTCTTGCAAGGGATGCTTAAACTGCTTTCGTTCATTAATTTTGAATTTTATATGTGAGATTCAATCATCAATAAGCATTGCCACATTAATAATAGCATGCATTTTAGAAAAAATATTATTATACTAAATTTTAGAAAAAGTACAAAAAATTCACGTGTTTTTTAAGTAAATCAAAAATACTACAACTTGATTGAAGCTCAATCATCGAAATTCGCGTGCATTTCTCGTGCGTTGATCGTTTCATCGCTGCCGCGTGTTTTTCTCTTTTTTCTTCGTATTCTTTTATGTTTGATTGGTATGATTGCACGAGTCTTCCATGCATTCTATCTCTCTCTTTTTCTTTCTCTTGATCGTATACTCATGCAAAAGACAGAAAGAAAAATTGAAAATGACGAAAAAACGTGCAAAACCGACGCTAAGATAAAAGAGGAGATATTTGCGTGCATTATGTCCGGCGGGGATATTCCGTCGTTGTCATCGTCAAGGAATAGACAATTTCTGTTTCTGCGCATTATATATTTCCCTCTCTCTCCCTACTATATATTTTCTTTGACAAAAATTGATTTAAATTTATTTTATTCTAATAAATTATTCAAACTATCTTTTTGTTTATCTTTTCTTTAAAGGTTTTCTTTCTAAATCTGATCATTACTGTACTCAAGATTTTGTCATCTCCTAGTTCGAGGGCTTTCTCTCTTTTTTGCCTTGCTTTTCTGCTTTTGAAAAAATTTGTTAAATCGTAAAACATAACCCCTTTTTGTTTACGTCAGAGTGACTTTTGATTATTCAGATCTCTTAAAAAAAAGTTTTCCCACCGTAATTCTTTTACGAGTTTGTTTGTTATTTGCTAGGAAAAAGGAGAAGAAAAAGAAAGAAAAGAGTTTGGAAAAAGGAAATGCAATAACATTTTATTTGGTTCACCATAAATGGCGTTGTTATAACTACTACTACAATAATCAAAAAGGTGCTATAAAATGATTTCTTCTTTTCTCTCTGAAGCATTTCATTATGTGTTATTTTGAAAAGGATAACTTTTGGTAATGGCTAACTATTGGTTGTCCAAAACAAAAAGATTTTTTTTAACTTGCTTACTGCAGGCTATGTTGATGATGATGATGATGATGAGAAAAGAGGCGAAAAAATGTTGACGATGACTTTTCCCTTGTTTTTTCTCTCTCTCTTTTTTTGAATGCGGACGCACGCCGCAAAAACCATCCCACTTTTTTTCGGTATTTTTTGCAACAACTCCTCACGGCCGTTTGGGCGTCCCCAAAAAAGAATAGTGAAAGTCTCGTGTTAGTCAGTCAAAGGGAAGGCTTGGGCGGATCGCAAAGTCTTTTTTGCCGCCCCAGACATTAAAGAGCCGTTCAAGGGGGGTTTCTTCTTTCGCTTGTGTTTTGTCAACGTCTGCTTTTTCCTCTTAAATGGCTGTTGCAGACAGTGGCAACTAAAAACTTTACAAACATATATTTTGTTAAAATTAATTCGAGATTTTTATTACCGCATTTTACATAACTCTTTGAAAAAAAGAGAAAAATTTATCACTAAAACTATAAACATTTTTTTTTCAGGCCTTACTTATTTTCCCAACTTTACCGTTTTGAATTACCTTTTTTTTCTTCCTCCTTTTTTTTCTGTACGGCTTTTAACGCAACGCAACGTCATAATTATATTCAAAATATGAATTCATTGACTTTTGACCATCTAATTCGAGCTGCTCAATTATTTGAACATCAGAATGTCCTTCAGCTTGGACTTTCAACTCGAGGTTAGTTTTGTACATCCATCAATGATAGAAATTTTTTCAACACATTTTTGCGTTTTCATTCTTTTTTTCGATACAAATGCGTCATTGTACGCCTGAAGAACTTTTCGACAGTGATTGTTCTATTCAAAAAGAATTCTTGCCGCTTGCAATTCAGTTTTTTTACTACTGTGCAAGTGTAGGCTATTTTGTGACAGTTCTTTTCTGTAGCATTTCTCATTTTTAATGATTCCTTTTTAAGGTATTGAAATTGATGAACGTTTATCCAAGATGGCGTTCGCAACAACATACAATCCACCCACAGCAGCAGCCGCAGTATTAAGTGGTTACTGTACCCCATATAGTGGAAATTCTTCCACTTCTAGTCTAAGAAGTTCACCAACAAATAGTATGCTTTCATCTGGTCCGACTTCTCCACTTCATCATGTCTCATCAACATCTACATCATCACAACCTTCAGGATCAATTAAAAAGTCAAAAGCCTCTCACAGCACAAAACAAAGCCGGTAAGTGTTTTATTTTTCTTTTCATAAACATAAATATTTTTTGGGTTTTTGTGTTTTTTTATCTTTTCTTTGCATCCTCGTGTTTTCAACGTTGCCTGACCAAAAAAAATGTTTTTCGAATGTCTGTTCGTTTTTTACATGTGTACGGCAGAAAAGATTTCAAAATTAGGCTCTTAATTTTTTTTTCTCTATCTCAATCTTTTGCTCCCCTTTTTTTCTATGATATATGATTTTTCTCCTACGCAAATGTCCGAGTGCACAGAAATATTTGGGGTCGACGACAATAGAAATAAATATAAGTGCATGTGCATTTCACATCTTTTATCTTATCACGTGAACCCCCCTTCTATCTTTGCACTTGCAAAATAAAACAAAAACAACAACTTTGACTGTTAAAGCATTAAAAATTATTTTTTAGCATACTAGTTTTTTTTCCTGCTTTCAAAATAACTGCGCAATTTTGCCTCAAATGTTTACGTGTTTCGCTTTTCTTCTTTTCTTCTTTTCAATCATAATGAAAAGAAGAAGAAGGAAAAAAATAACGAATGAATCGTGGCCTTTTATGAGCTCATTCTTTTTTGTTATTCAATGGCGTAGACACTGAAAACAGAATTTACGTGCAAAAAAATGTTTTAAATTAAATACCAAGTTTCTTCGAAACCTTTCCACTTTTTTTGGCTTAAGACAACATGTTAAAAAAATATCCTATTTTTTTCTTCAATAATGTTTATGATCACAGATCACAAATTCACGCCATTTTCCTTTTTCCTTCCTCTTCAATTTTTACTGGACAGCCTAACAACCTCTAAAATTCCTCTTCTTCTTCTTCTTTTTGTCAACAACCGGCCCGATGCATTTTGCTTGCTTAGGTTTTATTTCGGACCTTTTCTTACCAATACATATAATGCCATCAACA
This sequence comes from Panagrolaimus sp. LJ2414, assembly GCA_024447195.1. Lineage (NCBI taxonomy): Eukaryota > Metazoa > Nematoda > Chromadorea > Rhabditida > Panagrolaimidae > Panagrolaimus > Panagrolaimus sp. LJ2414. The sequence goes on along the minus strand of JAMRXY010000280.1, from coordinate 3,204,705 downwards.
ATATATAGATAGATATATATATGCATTATATTTTGCGTGCGTTCGTGCACACCCAAAGTACACGTGCATTGCCACATTCAAGGTTTTTGAATAGCAAAAAAAAAGAAAAGAAGAAAAATAGCAAAAAAAGAAATGTGACAGGAATAGACTTTGCCCCCCTATCAAATAATCATCGACTTTACTTCATTGTTGAAAATAAAATAATATTAAAGGAAATGTCGTTTAATCACATGTATTCATGTGACTGCGCTTTGGGTGTGCTCTTTTACGTATCCATCATATCTATCCTGTCTTTTGCGCATTCATATATATATATAAAAATGCAATTATAAAAAGAAGAAGAGAAGAAAAAAATCGGGGAATCCAATTAAAAATCTTTAAACATTAATCAACTATCACACTTTAAAAACTTTTTTTTGAAACAAAAATTATAAATTATGAAATTGGAATCTTTTATAGAGCTGCTCATAATGAATTGGAAAAGAATCGACGTGCAAATTTACGATCATACCTTGATCAAATCAAAGCCATTTTACCCCCTGAATATGATTCTGCTCGTGACACCACGTTGTCTTTGCTGACACGTGCACGAAACCATCTTCGAGTGAGTCGTTTATTTTCTTATTCTTTTTTTTCAAAGAAATGCAAAAGCGATAAATTATGTTTTAAAAACAATTACTCCATTACAAAAATTTGGAAATAAAATAGACACATAATTTTTTTTCTTGCTCAAATGTTTTTTTGCACTTTTTTCTTTTGATGCTATTGGAGTATTCCACACGCTCTCTTTCCTTTATTTTCATGCTTCAGACATCAGTATTTGAAAAAAAAGGAAAAGGAACAATTTTAATGTTTAATTTTAACGGAGCAATGAACACTCGAAAACTTTTAGAATAGGAAAAAAATCGTGGAATTCACGTGCATTCATTTTACATTGTTTACAGCAAAAATGCGCTTAACACGTGGTGACTAAATAAAAAAAATATAATAAAAGAAAAAAGAAGAAGGAAAAAAGAGAGAGAGCTGTTGTGGCGAGTCAGCCAAGCACAACACCGTCACCAATTGATGGCGACCGAGTTTTTTTATATTTCTAAAAAAATATATATCGTGTTCTTGCACTCCCGCTGCTGATGTTGCTCTTGTCACTAAAGAATAAAAAAAGAAGTAAAAAAGATTCTTTTTTTTGCAATCGCATAACTCTGCTTCCGCTCTATAGTATAGACGAAGTGACGACAAATAATATAATATCGCCTCCACATTGCTGCTAACAGTTATATATATATATGCAGCCACAATGTTCTTTGTTGAAAAATAGTTAGCCTAAAAAAATCATTTTTTTTTCTTGCATCTCGTTTTTTCGTTTAACTTAAAAAAATTGTGCTTTAAAAAATAGAAGAAAACAAAGAAAACTCTTTACAAACAAACTCTTTTTAAATTTCAAAGGAACACTTAAAATCATATAAATGAAAGAAATTTCTGTTGAAACATTTGAACAAAAACTAGCATCAAAAAGAACATAACACTTCATACAAATTTTGGGATCAAAAAAAATAAAATCATTTAAATTATAGATCTTGGGACATCGTAGAACTGAAATTATATGCCGTCGAAATGAAATTGCAACTGAAAATGCAAAACTTAAAGAACGCATTGAAAAAGCAAAAGCAATGCGAAATTCAAAACGTTGTCGAAAACAAGAGCAACAACAACAACAAAATATCATGGTCCAAGAAGAATTTACACCTACCGTAACCCCAATGATTACTGATAGCAGTCGTAATGGATCTCCAGTCTTCTTGGAATATAGTCCATCAACGAAACCCCCACAATTATTTATTCCATCACCAACTGATCGAATGGTTACAATTGATCCATATCTTGAAGGCTTACTTCCACCTGTTCCACTTTCTTATCCATATTTGCATCAAATGCAACCTAATCGTGCAGCAATGGTTTAATAATTCTTTTTTTTTAAAAACTTAATAACAACTCCATTTTCTGCAATATCTCTTTAGTACATTTAATTTCTCTCATTTTAATTTAGCATCATTTTAAGTGTTTTTTTTCTCTCACCTAAATTCGGGTTTAAATGCCGTTAATTTTCCAAAAATGGTGCATAAACTTGAATCAATTATTATTACTTTTTTCAAGTGTTAAAGCCTTTTTTTTTTAAATGTCTGTCCTGTTCTTCATACTGTTAAACATTGTTTTTGCGCAGAGCGCAACATTTGTGTTTTTTATTATTACTTTTTTTTGCATTTGAATTTGTGTTGTTTTTTGTCAAATTCAACTTTCTCTCTCACTCTCTTGTTTTACTTACTCACTATTTGTGTTGTTTTTGAAGTTTTTCTTTAATCTGCCTCATTTCACAATGCTTCCAAAAAAACATATTTTCTCTCTGGTCCAGCATGCCTGCTTCTTTTTGCCTTAATGCTCGCTTGCAAAACAAAAAAAATAATAGCTTTAAAATTTTACTTCTTATAATACAGCTCTATAACAAAACAAAAAAAGAAGATAAATATGGCGCGCTTCCTATTGGCTATTTTTGGTGATGCGCTTAATTATGCTTATTTTTAACAATTTTCACACCAACAAAAAAAATATATACACACAAGTATAGTGCTGGAAAAAAGATGAAAATGAATATTTTATCGGGTTTTTCCTTCAACTCTTTTATATTTTTTTAATATTTGAAATTAAATGTCAACATTTCCGGTTCTCAGGTAGCTCTAAAAAAAGAGAAACGATATTAAATAGTTCTTCATCTAATTAGCTTATACTTTTTCTTGGCATATAAAACATTTATTTTGTTTGAAATTATCAATTGTTTGCTTGAAAAAAAATGTTATTTTTTGCCTGTTCTTTTTTCTTTTCTCTTTTATGGAAATTTCATTTCATCACGTCCATTAATATATGAATTACACCGGTCATTATTGTTATTTGTTTAAAATGTGTTGCAAACTAATATGTTGTTTTTTGGACGTTTAAAAAATAAAAAAGAAATAAGTCCAATTGAAAAGTTTAAAAAAGCAATAATGTGAAGAGAGAAAAAAATACAAATGAAACCTTATCTCTGAAATAAAATTAAAAAAAGTTTGACTTTTGGTCAAATGAAAAAGGGCAAAAAGGGCTGTTGTTGTCATTGGTGCTTGTTGCTGCTGCTTGAAAAACAAGGCTATAACCTTTTTAAAATTCCCAAAAGCCTTTTCGGAGTACTACTGAGTTAATGAAAAACAGAAATGCATTTTGGTTCCACTAAAGATTACTTTGCTATTTATATCGATATAATAAGAAAAAATTAATTTCGCATGGCAAAAATAGATTAACTTTAATTTTGTTATATAAAAGTTTTTTTGCAAAGACAACAAAAAGTTAAAGTTAAAGTGCTTTTCTTTCATTGTTTATAGCAATCCTGTGGAGGCTCTCCTTGACGTAAGCTTTCATCGATAGTTCGAGAATTCTGCTTTGACCTAAGAATGTAAAAAAAGTTTTCACGTGGACAACAAAAACTGCACTTTGTTCACTTGCAAAGAAATGAAAGAAAGAAAATAGAAAATAATGATTTAACTTTTTTATTCTGTCAAGTTGGTCCAATAAAACATATTTCCTTCTTTTTTTCTTAAAATAATGCATGTGATTTCTAAAAAAGATTTAAAAGAGAGAAAAAAAGTATATGATATAAAAATGCCTAAAAGACAATTAAGAAAATAGATACCCAATGACATCTGGATTTCTTTTTTCTCATTACAACATAAAATTGAAGTAAACAAAAAAACTTTTGTTTTGCAATTTTAAATCATGCAAAAAATAAAAAGATGAAAACATTCGTTTACACGTGCCGTAGTAAAGGTCACATTACTGTAATGTCATTCAATGTCGGAAATAGTGTAGTATTAAATTTTTAAAAATAGTGAGCATGAAAAATAAGTTATTTAATGTTTGCTTAAAATAAAACAAAATCAAGTACTCTGCTACTCTAAACATGAAAAAAAGAAAACTTAATTCTTTTAGTTATACAGTATACCGCAAGAAAAAAATTGAAAAAATTTTTAAATTTTTACAGTTGGATTTAATGTTGTCTCTACTGATGGTCCGGGCGCATGCGCCCGGACCAAAAAATTTTTAAACTTAAAAATTTTAAGCAAAGTGGTAAAAAATCATTATTTTAAGCATGTTTTTTAAAAAACTACCCAAAAAAGTGATAACTTAAAGACTAAACCTATTTTAACTAATCTGGATACTGTATTTATCAGAATTTTCAGTAACCTAAAAATACTATATTTTCTTAATTTGCGTTTTTTATCATTAAAAGCTATTTTAATTTTTTATATACTCAAAAACAGGCTTTAACAACGACGAAAAGCCAAAACCACCAGTTTTTAAGGGTTTCTGAAAAAATATCTAGTACATCTGAATTTTGAGGTTACGGGCGCATGCGCCCGGGCGCGCCCGACTTTTTCAGATTTTTGGGCTCGCACACATCCCTAGTTGTCTCTATAAAATAAAAATTGATGGGTGATCAATAAGTTTTTACGAGGACATCAATCCGACAATACCCTTAAAACTCAAAAACAATCATTGGTTTTATTCGTATCAAGATTCTCGAATTTCAAGAAATAAAAAATAGAATAACTTAACTTAAACTTAACTGCTGAAATTGCACAAAAATTTTGCCAGGCTTTAATCGTTAAACGACCGCAATTAATGTTCAAAGAAGTAATTTCTTCAATTAATGCAAGGACAAGAAAATTTCAGAAAAATATGTATATTCATTTGATCACAAATTTTTATGGACAAGGGCAAAAAAGAGAGCCTAATTTTTGCTTTCCGGCTTTAAAATTAAAAATATCAATTACACTTACACATTTTTCCAACCAAATTAGAAGATCAATTATTAAATTTTAAAATGAAAAATTTTTGTTTAATTTGTAAATGATTCATGAGAACAAGCTTTATGTACATTCTGTTAAAAAGAAACAGCAAAGGAAGCTCTGACTTGTGATAAAAAAACAAAATCATTAAATAAATTTATTTAAGAGTTCATGAATCCAGAGTCTTGAATTTTAGCAATCATTTCAAATGAAAAAAAAGTAAATAAATCTTGATAAAATTACTGCTCAAAATCCTTGACATAATTTGCAGCAAGTTGAAACTTTTAATTACTTTTACCGTTGTTACTTTCCTCTTTTATTTTATTTTTCAGTCAACGATCATTAATAATTTTTTATTCATATAAATCTCCAAAAATAAGAAAATGCATGTTGAATCTCCGTACAAAAATTAAAATTCAAGTAGTTTTTCTCTTTGTTTGAATGGAGCCTGTTTTTTCAATATTAAAAAATGAATTTTTTTTTCTATTTTGAATCCTCCTTTTGAAGTGAAGAAAAACATCGTTGTTACGGACATTTCAGCAACACCAATTACCTCCTCCGAAATAACCGCCGTATATATCCCATCTATCCTTTTATTCATTCATTCATTTCTCCCTCCTTTTCCTTTTGAATTTAGTTTAATATTGAAACTTAATGAACTTTTTTCTCTTATGTTGTTGTTAGTTTGTTTTCTTCTTTTATTGAAAGAAAAAAAGAAGTGATTCAGGATCATCTTTGAAACATTTGTCACTTTTTTTTATTTTCATTATTTCATTTGATGTGATCTTCAAAGTAGTTAAAAAAAATAGAAAGTGAAAAAGATTAGATATCTCCTTTTTTTGGATAAAACATGCCTGTGTATCTTTTTTTTCTTTGAATTGATGAGTCGGGTATGGCGTTTATCGGATAATTTCCTCAAAGATGCGCGCATAAATATTTTGAGCAGTTTTTCTCGGTTCCGCTCAAAAATCATTAACGTCCAGAAAAGCCAGTTTTTTAGAGCTTCTGCCCTTGTAAAATAAAAATAAATGGCTTTATTTGATATCTATTTACCTTTTTTTATCTCTCTCTTTTTTTCTATCGCGATTATCCTTGATGATCTTTTGCTTCAGTTTAAAAAATATATATTTTTAAAGATATGCTCCTTAAACTTGGGTTTTGGATTTTTCAAATATTTTTTGTAATTATTGATGCGAAAATTCTTGTTGTTCCAAATGCAGGTTGGAATCATCAATATGGTATTATAATATTTGTTATCATTATGTATTACAGTATTCATTTTTTAGGATCTCCTGGTGTGAAACTGCGTCTTACAAGAAAAGGAGCAGATTACATCAAAAATGTTGGAGTTCATTTACTTAATGAGCAACTAGCTCAGCTTAATGGTTTTCATGTAACACACCCATTTTCACGTCCTGGCCTTGAAGGAACTATCTCTGTTACTGATATTCGAACACTTCGATATCAGCCTCCTCAAGCTGCACATATTCAATTTAGTGCTCCTTCATATTTAGTGTTATCAATTGAAAATGCTGCAATAAGCCTTGCAGGGAGATTTCTCGGTCAATCTGGAGTTTTTCAAGTGCCCGGATATGTTGATGGTGATTTAATTGGAATGAGTGTTTCAATTATTGCAAGCTTCAGAGCAACTCAAGATGGATTAATGTCCGTTCAAGTTGTAAATTGTTCAACCGTTGTTGCACAAAGTCGATTTAATCTTACACCAGAAGGTCCACTTGGGCCCCTTGTAAAGGGATTCGAGGTCAATAATTTAAAAAATCTTCTTTAATTTTCTACTTTTTGATTTCAGTTGCAAATCAATGAAGCAATTAGAGAAAGAATTCCATCATTGTTTTGCAAAGGATTACAAGATATTATTGAAAAAAATTCTCCTGAAATGTTTCAACGTCTTACTCGAGCAGATCTTTCAGAACATTTTCAAGGTTTTAATTCAGACAGTATTGTCATTGATCGGTATGGAACAAATTCTAATTTCTTTTGGCACAATATTGAAATTTTAGTTTCCTTCGACGATTTACACATGGGTTATATGTTGATAATCGAAATATTGCTGATCCAATTGTTACTTCAGAATATTTTGAAACTCAACAAAGAGGAGAATTAAATTATAATGATAGCTTTAGTGAAACACCATTCTATCCTCGACCGATGCAAGTTGATATGGAATACGATAAAATGCTTTATCTCTATGGATCTGAATATGCTTTGAATTCACTTTTATATCATGCGTACGAAAGTGATCGATTGACAATGTCTTTGGAAACGAATGCCCTTCCAGAAAAGTATCAAGGTTTTGTTCGAACAACTTGTGATCAAGTCCCCTCTGGTACACCTGATGGTGATGACTTTGTTTCCGGGATTTGTGTTGGAAAATTACTTCCATCTATTGCTGAAAATTTTCCAAACACCACCACAAAATTTGTAATGTTACCTGCTGCATTACCAGAAGTTAAATTTTATGACGGTTTAAGCACCATGGATGTAAAAAGTATACTGCAGATCACTAAAAATTAATGTTTAAAAAACTTATTTTTAGCAAAAATCTTGACATACGTTTGGGATAAAAAACAATTCCGCGATAAACAAATTCTTGTTTCATCTGCTGATGGTGTTGCGGATATCAAATTAGCTGCAGAGGATGGCAGATTTGCAGGAGATTTAAAACTGCGAAAATTGAATGTTAGATTACACCGAAGTGCCATTGGTGGAATTGATCCAGCTTCAATTTCACAGCTTGCCCCTCTTGCAAAAACTTTCCTTGGACCTCAGCTTAGTAGCGGCTTGAAACGAGGATTTCCATTTCCATTAAAGGTTAAAATACAAAATAAACTTTCTTTTCGAATTGAAATATTCAAATTTTTAGGAATCTATAACATTTGTTAATCCAGATTTCACAATCCGTGATGGATATGCCCGTCTTGCCACAGATTTTATACTTGGAGAAAGCAAACTCCGAGAAAAAGTTGCTGAAGCTTTTCAGCGTATCAAATCTTCATAATTTATTTTTTTTATTTGTTTATTACTTTTATATTTTTTTGTGATACTCAATGCTGATATTCGGCAAAAATTTTGTTATACAATAAAATTTTATAAAGAAATGTTTTTTTAATATTTATCAAGAAAATGAAGCCCCTGTGGCGGTAGCAAAAGTTTTTACGATCAATATTTTTGTTTAAAAATGTTGTCCAAGTCGATGATCAAAAGGGATAAAAAAAAGAGAGAATGGCGGATAACTTTTAGCTGAGGGGGCGATATTAAGGCAACTGCTGAGGATTGCTTTCTTGAAAGTTGATTGCAAAGAAAAAGTGTCTCTCAATTTCTATAAACTTTTGAATGTTCTTTTTTTTTTAATTTTTATGCGCTTTATTTATCCTTAAAATACTTATTCTGGAATAAACAAACAATACCAAAGTTGTTTTTTTACTTTCTTTTTTTTCATATTTGTTTCAAATTATTACTGTAAAAGTTATTTTTATAAAAAAATATTAAAATTTTAGATGGTGCGAATATCTGATGTCAGCGATGACATCGATACTGCCACAAAATGGTGGGTTGATTATCCTACAGGAAAATATACGGATATGGCACGACCACAAGATACATATCAATCAATGATTGATTGTGTATGGAGTAAACCAAAAAGATTAGGCCGTTCTGCATCATATACAAATTTAACGTATATTAAAGAAACACAACATGATTATCCAATTAAACGTGCTCCATCTGTAAGTTCATTAGCTCCATCACTTGCATTACCACAATATCATCGTGAAGCAGAGCGTATTGTTCATACTGTACCCGTTTACAAGCCATTAGTGTATGACTGGTATTCCAAAGCTTACAGTACAGCTCGATATTTGGTTAGTTTAAATTTGCTCATTTTTTAAATTCGACATTATCTAATTTAAGGATACTCATCGGGAAGTTGCAAGACCTTATAAGCCTGCTGTATATACTCCACTTCCATACAGCTCTCATGTTCCATATTACAGTTTTCAAACACAGCGAATCTTTTTCGAACAGGTTTGTTCATTTTAGAAAAAAATTTAAAAAAAAAGAAAATTTAGCGAAGACAACCATCATATATCCGTGGTTCACAACATTATCTCGATAAATATGTTTCGGCTCGACTTAAAGCAGATGATTTTGCACAACAATACGTTCATACAGCATATGAATGGCGTAAACCACATGATTATGCATTTAATCGTCATTTTATGATGGGTTCACAAGTTTATGTTCCACATGCAACTGGTCTTCCACATTCATATTCTGATGCTCAAGCACTTCGAAGAATGCATAAATTGACAGGCCGATACTATCATGGCTAAAATTCTGCTCGGTGACATCTGTTATATTTCGCACCCATTTTTTTCTTCAAACTTTTACTGTAAACGAACCAGCATTTGTAAATTACCATTTAAATGACTTTTATTTTCCCATGTTGTCTTTTTTTGTAATATATTTAAGTCATTTCATTTTGCTGGAAATAAACAATCTTAAAATATATTTGACAAATTTAAATTAAGCGGCAATACTCTTGCTTATCAGGAATGAAAGAAACTGAGATGAAGCAAAATGATTAAGGCCAAAAAAAGGCCAGTGATCAATTAACGCACAGTCAAGTGCTTTTTTTCTTTTTTTGCTTTACTTTCTTTTTTGGAACAAAACTTTTGATTTTACATCAAAAAGTCTATTTAGAAGATATCATTAAAAATGGGTTGCATAGGATGTCTTGGTGGACCAATTTGTACTGGATTAATGTTAATGGTTTCAATATGGGGTGTAATATTTTTGGTAAGTTTAGTCATTCTCTCTAACTCATATAAAAAATCTTAAAATTATATTTGTAGGGTGTTATGGGAGGACTTTTTCAAAATGAATCTGTAGGCCTTCTGGCTGATTTACCAGAAGAAGAAGATAAACATCTTAATTGGGATGAAAGAGTAACAAATATTCAACAACTTTATAAAGATAATGCAAGAAATTGTTGGATTGCCGCTGGTGCATATGTTATTGTTCTTCTTTATTCTGCAATTCGAATGTTTTTCATTACTCGATCATAACATTTTCACAATCATTGATCCAAAACTTGAAACCATAATTGAAACATTTATTTTTTCCAACATAGATGTATTTACTTTGTAAAATCACAATGTTTATTTTTTTCTTGAAAAATTTACTTTTCATAAACCCATTTTTTTAAATCATTCTTTGGTCTTAAAAAAACAATCAACACCCATCACAGAATGGCGCTGGCAATATTTTTTTTTCAGATCTTACTAGGCAAATCCCTTTTAGCTGCCACCGATAATGTTTGATTGAACGGTGAAGCAAGAAACAAGAAAAAAATGAACCTCGAAGATCTCTTTTTTTGACAATAGTAACAATCAATGAGTTTAGTTCGGACATTTTTTAACGTGCTGTTCAATCCGCTGCCAGATCTCTTTGCTTTCTAGCTTAAAATCCCTTTTTTTATTTTTTTTTAGGGAAAATATATATACGTTTTTACGACTCATGCTTAAAATATAAAAAAAGTGAAGAAGAAGACTGCAATAAGAGGGAATTTGCGTGTGATGGATCTTGACAGCAGCCGTATAATAATTGAAAAAACAGCATTATCTTCATCACCTGTAAATGAGATAACGCCGCAGCAGCAGCAGGAGCAACAAAAACAATCTAGACAACAATTGTCTTTGCTTGAAGGCGTTGCCGTACCTCAAAAACTTCTTTCTACTTTTCAAAAAGCATTTGTGAGGAGCGGCGATCCCATTTATCGACCACCGTTCAGCTATTCACGCCCTTTACCACCGTCTGTGTTTAAACCAGGTATGTAGGCGTTTTTTCTCCCCCAATGTTTTTTTAGTAATTTTTTTTTGGTTTTTTTTTGCAGCTGAACCACCACTTTTTCAAGTCAAAACACCACGTTGTGGCCCGATTGTGCCCTTTGTCGACGTAAACAATAATCACAAATATTTTGGTCAAGCTGTTGAAGAGAAGAAGAAAATTTGGGAAGAATTAGATCTTGAAGAATCTAAAATGCAGCATCTTCAATATAACTCTCCCATGCAGCTTTATTCAAGGTTTTTATCCCCATTTTTAGTTTTTAGCTAAATGGCATTTTCAGCGAAGCTGCTGAAGAACAATATCGTCAGCAAGCAGCATCTGTTCCAAATGTTTCAACAAATGCTCCGATTCCTTTGGGAGCTGGACATCGGCAATTCGATCCAAGCAAGTCTGAAGCTTTAAAAGCTATCCGGGAACAAGATAAGGGAGATAATTTTGGAAAAAACTTTTTTGATAAAATTTCACAAGCTGAGGCACCAAATGTTCCACGAAGCGTTGTACGCATATTTTGCTACCGTATAATTTAAAGTAATTATGAAATGATTTTAGGAACCAAATTGGGCAAATGAAGCACGTCAAAAATCTGAGCGTGCTCGGTCACAAACACCTGGAGCTTATCAACATTATCAAAATTATTCAGATTTTGATAATTATGGTATACCACATAGTCAACCCCCAAACTTTACATCTGGTCCCCAACTTGATGTTGATCAAAGAGGAATGGAACATTGGCATCAACAACGTCAACATCGCAGTCCGAGTGGTGATAGACATCATAAGTACGAAGACGAAAAGGTTATAACTCTAAACTAATTATTTTTGTTTTTTAAGTCCCACTGGATTGGCATCCGAAAAAGGCTATCAGTTCGGTGGAATGGATTTCATAGATCATGCGCATGAGCCTTACAATTACGATAGCTATCAATATTATGACACTTATCCTAAAAGAAAAGAGCAAAAGGAACCCACAAGGCCAGGCTATCAATATGGTCTTGATTTTAGTTCCCGGTCTCGATCTACGGATGGTCAAGATCGTGATTACTATCATGGTTATGGCCCACAACAACCTAAATTAAAACCTAAATTTAGTGCAGATCCACATGCACCAATTAACACTTTTACTTCCTATAACGTTGAGTCTGTGAATCCTGTCCGTCTTATTGGTGATACAATTTCAAATCAAAAAATTCGGGGAGAAAAATATCTTACTGATGAAGAAAAGCGAACATTTAGTACACCATTTGCCCCACCACCTGGTTTTAAACGTGATCATATTACCGTTCATCCAGCACCAAAGCCACCAGAGCCAATTTGTTACAGTTTATCAGCCAAAAAACGTCCACAAAGTACTCAACCAACACAAGCCAATCAAATTCGTGTAAAACCTCGTTCAAGAACTCCTGACGCTTCAAATAATGATCAGTGGTATACTGGCGGAAACAAAGAGGTTAATATCAAAACTTTGTTAACAGATGAGGCATTGCGGGCTGCGCGACGTTTTGAAACACCCTATTGGGCTGATCGTAGTGACCAGAAACACCATTCATGGCAATCAGGAATAACTGACCCTCGTCTGAATCGCCCTCAGGTATCCTCCTGAATCTTTGTTTTGAGTGATAAAATTAATGTTGGAGTTTTTTGGCAAATAATGCATAGCTAAAAATATAGGATCGTTAACAAGCTTTTTTATGAATCCGCAACGCCTCGCTTTGATTTGATTTAAAAAAAATAAAAAAAAGTTTAACCAAATAAACATTTTCAGATAATGCGTACTGAACCAAATTGGACAAGAACTGTTAATTCTCGTCGAAATGCATGGGAGCGACAAGCACAAAATACTGAAGCAAGAGTTCAAATGCCTGCTTCTGCAAAGGTTCCACCTCCACAACCTCCATATTGGGCAGATCGATCCCATTTAGCACAAAATACCTGGCAAAATACTGCATCCCGGATTCAAAATCAACAACAATGGGGTCCCAATCAAAGTGGTCAATCATGGGCTTTTTATAATCCTACCGATAGTTATGCAAATAATGTTGCTCGACAAACAAATCAAAACTTTGTTTCAAATGTTAACTCCAATAATTATGGAAATCAAAATTACGGTAGTTATGGAACACAACAAAATTCCCAACGCACAACTTCTTACAATACAAGCAGTTCCAACAATGTTCCCCAACCTCCTCCACGTCATGATCAAACATCTTACAATCAACAATCAAGCAATTATTCAAGTCATCAAACAACAACAAACAAGCAACAACAAACTGCGATTCCATTGCCTCCACCACCATCATCAGAAAATAATAGCTTTAAACAAAATACAACTTATTCATACCAACAAAGTCAACCACAAATTAGACAAACACCCGGCCAAGTTATTACTGAATCTTCATCAACTTCAAAAACAGAAAATCGTAAAACCGAGAATAAAGCGATTCCACTTCCGCCCCCACGTTCAACAGGATATACAGAACAACGAACTCGTAATTACGAAAAGACAATTGAAGAACGAACAACACCAATTCCACCTCCTCGTCAACCAGAAGAATCCCGAATCATCCAACAAAATGATTATAATCGTTATTACAAAAAGGTTTTTTTTAATCACAGATCTTTCAAATCATAACTCACTTAAAAATTTCAGCAAACCACTGAACAACACGGTTATACTCCTGATGGACGTCCAATTCCTCCAAATCGATCCACAACGGTTACAGCTCAAAAACCAGAAGATTTTAATCGTTATGCCGAAATGTCTGAGCAATTAGCTCCTGGTTCACTTTCAAATACAAAGGCCAATGCCGAAGCTGCTTTCACCGATAAACAAGGCCATAATATCAGTTATAAACGTGAATTGGCAACAAGTGCAGATCCTGGAAGAGAGTGTCAACTTTTAAAAGAAGAAGAGAAACGAGTTGTTGAAGAAACTCTTGAACCAGGTCTTATTCAAAGGTTTGTTTTGGGTCAACTGCAGAAAAGTTGTAATCAAGTTTTATTTATTTCAGACATGTAACAACAAAGTTTTATAAAAAGAAAACCATCACAGATACATCAACCACAACCAACGAATGAAGAAAGACATTGCGCGAGAACTCTTTTCTTATTGAATATTTACTACTGCCACTAAAAAAATGCTCAAAATCCCATAAAATTAATTTTTTTATTATTTAGATGTTTTTAGTCTATTAATTCTTTTTTTTGTTTTTATTGTTTTGTGCATGCTTTATAGTTTTTTCTAATTATTATTAGAATGATGATTGAATTCTTGTACAGCAATGCTAAAAGTAAATGAGTTTATTTTTTATTATTTAACTATTACTATGAACAATTGTTTCATTATCTAATGGAGATTGCATTAAAAATTGATCAATAATTCGAATGGGATCAATAAGGACAATGTGAAGCCAGCAAGGAGTTTGTTCAACCGTTGTTCGACGATACTCTTTTCCGAATCCTTTTCCAAATGATAATTTAACACTTGCCAATTTTTGTAAAATTTTTGAATCATTCCATGACAATGATCCAGACGTTTTTGACATTACTGTATTAAATGTTTCAAAATCAAATAGGACAATGCTTGTGGCTAAAAATAATTTTGTTTTGTATTTATTTTTTTAATAGTTTCAAAAAAGCTTACACGGAGGTAAACGGTATACTGTAGAAACATGAACATTTGGATCATACATTAAGGAAAAAATTGGTGCTTGTAAAAAAACTGGCATTGAACAATTTGAAATTAATTCAATTGTTGTTGATGACAGTTTTAATTCTAATCCATGACCAATTTGACTGACAATTTCTCGAGATACAATCAGTCTTTCAACATTTAACATTTGTCCTTCAAAAAAAAATCCTCTTATTTTTTTCTTTTTTAAAAAAAGTTGCGAAACTTTAAAATTTACCTAATGACATGTGTCGAGGATCTGATTTTGTATAGGATCCATCAATGACAACATTTGAAGTAATTCCTCGAAAAACATTTCCAACCTGATGAGAATATTCAAAAAAGGTAATATTACACCAATGATTTGCTTGCTTCGCAAATGGAATTTCTTCTAACGGCCAATTATATGGGATTGGATCAGTTTTAACAACCTTAGATACAGCATTCAAAGCTTTATGCAAATTTTCAGATAATCGTATCGTTGTTGGAATTTCTTCCGATGGAAGTATAATAAAATCAGATTTTGGAGAATCCTCTGAAGGAATATGCACTGCTCCAAAAATAACCGCAGGAGTAAATGAATATTTTTTGTGTTTTAAATGATATTCATTATTATTTAAAGAATATTCACAGCTATCATTGTCAAAAGAAAGCATAACAAAATCATCAGACATTGTTTTTTATGTTTGAAATAACGACCAAATTTTCTTTATTCAAATTTTTCTTTTCGCAAACTTACTGCAGCAGTCAATGTTTTTTTCGTAGCAGCCGTTCACACTTCTGTCAATCAAAACCCGACAAATTTTTGTTCTTTTTAAGGCATCAATTTAAGGATTATCCATCAAATAACTGTTTCCAAATATCGGCGGCAAATCACTTTGTAATTACAGAATATTAATGGGAATAGAATAAATCTTTTACCGTTAGTCTTAGGAAAGTTTAACCAACGTGCCATGCATAAAATTTCTATGGCCAACCATTGGCTAACCTTCATAAGAACAGTCGGTAAAAGGGGGGTCAATCGAAGTAAGAACGACGAAGAAAAAAATGCAAAAATAAACAACAAATCGTCGTCACCCTTTAATTCTTTTTCATTTGCTCGTTGTCTAGACCAAGTCTACCAAATGTAAAAAAAACACCACATTCAATTCCTGCTTGTTGAAGAAAAAAATAGCGTTTTTTATCGAAAACGGAAAAAACATCACAAAAGAATTTGCAATTTTTTTTTCATATTTAAAGAAAGACAGCTTTGATCACCGGAATTCACCGTTAACATTTAGTCATGACTTTTTTTACCCAAAAATAAAAAAATTTCTCAGTTTTTTTTTCGCAATCATTTTTATGCTCAACCCTACCACCGTTTTTCAGACATATATAACTGAAAGAAAGAACAAAGAGCTGCGCTGCAACGTTGCTCGTCCTTTAAAATTGCACTTTTTTGAGCGCCAACGGCCGCTGGCTGCCATCAACTAACTGTCTGGTGAAAAAAATGCGCGCGATCGCGCGCCATTTTGGCCTGGAATGTCTGGGTGGAAAGAAAGAGAAGAAAATCAAAAAAAAAGAAGAATGAATTGTGAAAGAGAATAGATAGCATCAAAAATAACCCCGGAGATGCGCAAGACTCGGAAAATGTATGTGCTCTGTTTTAGGGATGAATTGTGTCTGCAACAAATACGACACATAACATTATTTTGTGCGTCCCCAGTTTTTTTTCTATATTTCTTGGCAGATAAATAATCGGTTTCTAATCAACTCAAAACTCTTCTTAAAAGCTTATGTTCACATTTTTTTAAGTATGCATGGATTTTGAAATTGTAGTTTAATAGTAAAATAGTGTTAAAAGCTGAATAAAGCATTCAGGTGATAAAGATTATCTGCAGGCTTTCCTTAAATTTATTTTAAAATGGATGGGATTTATGACGTGAAAAAAAGAGTGTCGTTAAAATTTTAAGCGCAAAGAAAAAAATTCCTTTTGAAATAGGGAATAAAAATTTATTGAGGCAAGGATGATAATCCATTAGAGACATGTGATCGAGCGGCAATATTTTTTTGAAAAACTTGATGTTTGAACAAGTTGCAAGAAATAATTGAAAAAAGATGAAAGAAACCTAATTAGATAGTCGTATGATTTTAGAAGGAGAAAAAAAAGAAGGCAACACTTTTTTAACTGGATAACAAATTATGCTTTACAGAGAACTGTACATATATACTTATATATTTTTTGAAGGTTTCATTTTTCGTTGATGTTATCATAAAAGAATCCGCCTTTTGATACTCAAAGAAGAATCCTTCTAAAAAAGTGGCAGACGTGCTGCTGCGGGACCAGGCAAGGTCATTGAGACATGAATGAAATATTTTCAGCATTTTTTCAAGGCAAGGCATAGAAATAGAAGGAGAAGAAAGAAAAAGTGGGGGGAAAATGCTGTAACAATTTTTGTAGAACGGAAGAAAGAAAAAAACGGTGGAAACATTAAGAAAAGAACATAAAAACAAAAAAGAAAAAGTGCAAAACGACTCTGAAAAAATTGTAGAAAATAGAAGAATATTGTTGCTAATTTAAAGAGATATTTATCCAGCAATTATTTTACAAAGACACAAATAATACAATATATAAAATACAAAAATAAAAAATTTTTATATACACTGAATAAAAAAGAGAAGCCCCGTTGCAAAAATTTGTTGAACACAGACATGTTTTTGTAACAGTTGTTCCCAAATGCTTTGAAGAATGTTCCTGCTCATCGCAACTTCCTACTGGTGGCTTTAAAAAAAGATATTACTGTAGGGGTATTACAAAAATTTGGAAATTACCATGCTAAAAGAATAATCTCGTGCAGATATTTGTTGATAAACAGAAGTTAAACAGCCACGAAATATGATTTTGGCATCTACAATAAAGAGATATTACGGTAATCTGATTATAAATGTACAAAGGGGGAGAAGATATTCTTACTCTGACTTTGGAGTACAGCTTTGATACATGATGACTCGCACGGCTGTACAATGAAATCCAATCCCCGCCGCTTGTGAGTCGAGGTGTCATCCATCCCCCATATGGATTGAGAGAACGATCGGGAGTTCGATGCATTATGTAACTCCGGGGTTGTGGATATATTATGGAAGGGGTCGTCGCAGATATCAGATTCCGCCTCTGCCGGGATCTGTAAAGAGCGCATGAATATCGCTCTCGACATATCGGACATCGGACCCGACATACATGTGTAGCAGAATATCCTTTTTCCTTTTGAGGATCCCGAATCTAAAAGATAGGTATACTGTTGTTTTAAATTATCTCAAAAATAACCTAGTTTTACCTTTGTGTCGATATACATGAATTCGATGATGGTGAAGAGAATGATTGGTTACTGCTTTATTCTCCGAATTTTCGTGAGCTTTAAACAGTTTGAGCAATAAAATCAGGTGAAATAAAATAAGTAGATATCCTATGCTTTTCATAAACAACGTACGTAAACAGGAGGAGTTTTATAAATGATATCCAACAAAATGGAGAAAATCAGAAAGAACGGTTTAACAAAAACTTGAAAACTTTTTTATGAAAGCGCTAAAATTTTCAAGTTGTTTCCTTTCATACAAATAAATAACAATGCTTCAAAAAAATATCCAAATCAAAAAGAAGCTTTAACACGCACTTTAAGTTGAAATCGATTGTGTAAAGAATTTAGCTCTTTTTTACTAAAATTTACAGGTAGCTGCTTTGAAATAAAAAAACAAATAATGCATATTGTCTTCTATTGTTTGCCCAATCATTTTCACTTTTTTTCAATTCCACGCAACTGAGAAACTTAAAAAACCTGCGTTGGTTGACTGCTGCAGTTGATCGTCATGTAAGTAAAAGCTAACAAGAAGTAGAAAAATAAAAACCGTAACCATGCAAACTTTATTAATAATATTTTATTTCATAAAATCTAACTACTACACAAATCAACCACAAATATAATCAAAGTAAGATCTTCAATTCTTCTTTCTAAGCATTGCACGTTTTCCTTGTCCAATAATCGGTCGAACAACTTTTCCACGAAGAATCTTAAGTTCATCTTGAACTTGACGCCATATAACATGATCATCAAAGAATAATCCATGAAATCTAAGCATTTTAGTTAAATAATGAAACATTGGTAAATTGGGAAAATATGCAACACTTTTATCTTCACGTTGTTCAAGTGGTTCAGTTGACATAATTTGTACAACTCGATGAGATTTTTTATCAGTTGGTCGAATAACCTGAAGAGATAATAAAATGATATAAAAGGTTCGAATAAAAATAAAGACTTACTTCTCCAAAAATTCTATTTGAAAGTCGATCCATACGTTTACCATAAGCAGTTGGTTGAGAAAGTCCTCGCGTTGCATGAAGGATTCGAGAAGGAATTGATGGTCCAGACATTTTCTAAAAATGGATTATAAATTAATATATAATAGTTGCAGAGTTTTTAAACAAAAATCGCGACTGTTGTTTTAAATTGGAAATAATTTACAAAGTTTTGATTAGTAATATTTAAACAATCCTAGAAGACCAAACTAGAAGCAAAGGGAAACACTGAATTGTCAGAAAAAGAAATCCTTGTTAAAAAAAAGAATAAAACAAAGAATCTGATAAACAAAACTTTTTAAAAAAGTAATGTAAAACGCGAAATCAATTTTAGAAAAAATCTTTTTATGTTTGGCAAATTGTGTTCGGATGACAATTGAATTGAAAAAAAAGTTTTCTTTTTCAATGTTGAATGTAACTAACAAGCATTAAAAATAAGTCTCATTTCACATTGTTCTAATTTTTTTACCAAAATTCCTATTTAAATCAGATTATAATTTAAAATGTGTAGTGTTCAGACTAACAACAAGCTTTGAAGTTACAAAATGCAAAACATATTATTTTTCAAGCAACATACAACTCACAGCACGTTCGAGGCGGATTAGCATTTTACAAACTTTTGCTTCCCATTTGGTCGTCTTTATATTTCATGACATTCTGTTAATTTCTATAGTTAATCAACATGCTTAACTAACATATGTACCAGGGATTTTTTGATGTTTTAAGTTAAAGCGATTTGCCAGCCCTATGAAGCCAGAAAGCTAAACCTTTGCCAAAAAACAGCTTCATCGGGCTGGCAATACGCTTTAACTTAAAATATTAAAAAATCCCTCGTACACATGTTAGTTAAGCATGTTGACTAACTGTAGAAATTAACAGAATGTCATGAAATATAAAGACGACCAAATGGGAAGCAAAAGTTTGTTGCAAATTCACGTTTTTGCGAACGTGCTGTGGCATGGATAGTAAGATATTTCGTAATAACGTTTTTGCGAACGTTCAACGTGCTGTGTAACTGCAATTTTAACATTTTTTGACGTCCATTTTTGTCGTTCACTTTTTACGCTTCCTTGTTTTTTCAGTTATGCCACCAAAGAAGCCAAAGAAAGCTTCAAAAGCAATTATCAACGCTGAATATTCTGATGAAGATTCTGATTTTGAAAATCCTCTACAAGGAAAATCAACAAAAACTCGTAAAAGAAATGTTAGTCCAGCTGTACCACCTCCTGAACGATATGAAGATGATTGTATGAGTGATAACAATGATATATACGATAATGGTAAGGGGATTTTGTTTGTTACTGAAAATACTCTTTATTTAAATTTTTAGATAATCAAGCATATTCGAAGATAGCAGATGATGTCGTTACAAAGAACGTTGTAAGTTTCTTCTAGTCTTTCAAAAATTCTTTTTAAACAATTACTAGCGTTTAAAATATACTATGGAATCTGTTATTTTTTAGAAATTGCCTGTTTTATTTGATCCAAATGTTCTTCCTGGGTTTTCTGCCTTGATCAACAATACTACGAAAATATCTACCGCATCTCGAGTTCTTGAAGCTTCTTTTAAAGTGTATGGGAAACGCGTTGATGTTGTTCATACTGAAGCACGAAAGCTTGATCAAGACGTTATTAGTCGAACAGTAGAAGATGAAAAGCTTAAAAAGAAGCCTGTTCCAGTTGATAATGATCCTTTGAATGAATCTTTGACCGAATGGGGTGATTGCGGTAACAATGATGGATTTTTCTCTGAAGAAGATGAAGCAACAATAACTCAAAAGAAGCAAAAGCAGAAAGAAGCAAAGTCTATGAATGTTAATATGACAATGCCAAATTTTGATTTTGATGATGGAGATACGTCCATTCAATCATGTTCAGGAGCAATTGCTTCGACTTTTGATTCCTATTTTCAACTTAATGATGATAATCTGAAGCAGAAATTAGCTGCGATTGCAAAGGATCGAACCGTGCTTATGGGAAAACAGAAAAGATCTGCAAAAGAAATTGAAAAGCGTCTTAAACGAGCTAATGCTGCTGCAACAGAATTTTACAGAAAAGAACTTCTTAAAAGAGTAAGTGAAATTGTTTTCTTTAAAATACCATGCTTACAATATAAATATCTGCAAAGTTTTTATACATTAATAAGATAAATTCAACGGGAGAAAATGTGCATACAATTTCATTAAAACAACTAAGGTTCGCATTTGAGAAAACAAAAAAACACATTTTGGAGTATCATTTTCTTTCTTATTTGTTGATTTGGGTCTTTTTTTCATGCAAAGGCATGCAGAAACAAAGTAAGAAAAAGGAGGAACGAATCAAACATTTTTTTGTGTCTTTTTTTTGCGATCATCCAAAAACTATTAGTGGCTACCGTATAAGCCTCTTTAATTCTTTTAATCTTTTGTGTTTTAGGGAAAAGTCAAGGGCAAGAAAGAAAAAGAAGCTGATCCCGATACAACTGAAAATGATTATGCCTATTTTAATAACCCTTATTATCAGTTTGCTTTGAATAAGAAACGTGAAAAGCGACATGTTTGTATTGATGATGTCGCAGCATCTACACCAGATTTTTCAAGGATCTTCATGCACAATGAATGGCCTATTGAAGAAGAAGAAGAGTCCTCGCCTGGAAATATCAAAGATAATGATGGCCCTGATGATGGAGATTTTATGTATTTCGCTGATGCAAATCCTATAAACGATGAAATTGGAGCTGAAGAGGATGAAGGTGTAGATATTTTGGATAAAGTGTTTGAGCAATTTCAAGGTATTTTTTGGAATTAATTGTTGTAGCTTCCATTTTTACCTTTCCTGTCGATTTTTTTTGATCGCATTTTTAATTTTTTAGGTACACTAGAACATGTAACTTCAAGTAATTATAAATTGGAAGATGAGTGGGTTGAAATACTTGGATTGGAAAAGAAAGATCTTCGACCATCTAATAAAACTGAAATTTCATTTGAACAAACAGCGAATGATGACTTTGATCCAGATAAACGTCTTGTTGATCGCCTCGTTATTGAAGGCGAGGATGAAGCAATGAAAGCTGAAGAAGAAAGAATAGAAAAACTCGTCTTGAAGCTATTCTCTGATCGTGTGTATCTTCCCGGTGGCCCTGGAAATTCAAATGAAGATACAATTCGTCGCCAAATCAATTCTCCTCCAGCAGTTCCAATGTTTTCCGATGAAGATTTCTTTTTTCCATACAATGAAAGTAAATTCGTAAACGCTGAATCATTTGATTCTCAAATTGCTGCCTCACGATCTTACTTTATCAAACATACCTCTATTAAAGATGTTGATTCATTTGGGATCCCCACTAAGCTTTTTGAAGCTTTGCAAAATTTTTCTCTTCCAACTACTCAACTTCCTGATGAAATTTTAAAAATCTTCAAGACGCTTCCGAATTATAACTTTGTCAATGTCCTCTTTACAAATAGAATTGCAAAATATGAATATAATCAAGAGTGTCAACTTTTATCATCATCAATAATTCCTTTTCGAATGAGTAGATATGCTGAACAACTTTTGAATTGTGTTATTCATCAAGTTCAAACATGCAATTTGAAGCCAGAATTTTTTGATACTCGAGCATCACGTGCTCAATCTACTCGTCCACAATCGTCATTATATCCGTCATCAACACCAATAAAAAAATCTCGATTTGACGAAGCCTTATCCACTGGTGAAACATATCAATATTTTGCTGCTTTGGAACATGAAAAAACTGTAAGCTTTTTATAATTCTAGATGATTTATAAAAACTGATTCACCACGATTGTTTTTGTAGCAACGTTATCCAAATCAATGTATTAATAAGAACGATGACAACGACATTTATAAAATTGTTTCTGTGGTATTGTCTGCTGAACTTGGAGCTTCTGCTTTCCTTCAAGATAGAATAAATAAGTATTTTTCTCCACAGGCAATTTTTAGTTATTTTGCTTTCATCAAATTCTATGCTGAATATCGTCACAAAGATTTTTCTGTTTTTGAAATTGTTGAAGATTTGTCTAAGCTTGAAGGTAAAGATTTTGAAGATCTTCCATCTGTTGTTGAAAATGGTACAGCTGAGCGTGATGATCTTCTTGATCAGTTTTGTATCCCGTCTGCCACAAATGAAGAACCTACTCCAATAGAAGTTGATCATGATTTTGATAACGATTTTGATTTTCATGATGTTTCATCTTCTCCTCAACAAAATCCTGCCAATTCTTCACAAAACCCTTTGACATGTAAAGAATCACAAGATATTTTTGCAAATGAAAATAAGTAAGTTATTTTAGATTACTGTATTATTGCTGTAGCTTTCTTGTTTGTACATAATATATTTCAGCAATGATGGTGATTATGAAGATGCAGATGATTTTGGTGGCACGTTCTTTGACGATGTTAGAGACGAAGCAACTACTGGAACTTTGGATGATTCATTAGCAAGAATTGTTAGAGCATCTGATGTAACAGTCACACCCATCATCTCAACTCGACCTAAAAGAAATGCTAAAAAGATTCATTTTGTTGATGATGATGCACATTGGGAAAGACCTAATGATGCTGCTCGTAAACGTAAACTTTTTTTTTGTAAAATAATATGTGTTCACGGCGTTTTTTATTTTTAGCAAAGAAAAAGAAGACGATTGTTCGAGAAGAATTACAAAGTCATCATGATGATAATTTGCTTTTTGTTCCTCGTGAAACTTTTGCAAATGTTACAATTTCTCGTCGTCGTACACCATCTGCTTCAGCCTCCACGTCATTAGCAATGGAAGAATCACCCAGAATTTCACGGTGTCAAGATTCTTCATGTCCTGAGAAACTATCTGAAAATAAATTTGCTTTTCGTTTTGAACTTGGTCAAACAATTCCTGGATATGCGGTAATAATTTACCAAATTTTTTGATTTGAAATGGTGACCATTTTTTTATAGGATCCTGATAAAATTTTTATGTCTGTAAGATTCAGCGAAACAATGAAAAGATCCTTTCAATCACATTCAATCTTATATCGTGGTGAATATTCATTCCTTTCTCCGGAATCTGCAATTCGGCAAGAAAAGGATTGTCTTTTTTGGCTTCGAACTTATCAGCTATTCTCGGACTTAACTGAAGCAAAAAAGCAAGAATTGAAAATTCGAAAAAGTCTTGAAACTGCATATGCGAATAATTTGGATATGAATTACGATGGAATTTCAGATGATGATTATGTTGATGCAGTGAATCATGATTTTGATGCTCCATCTTCACCTTTACCAAATGGAAATATTCAGCCGAGAAGATCCACACAATATGCTGGATCGTTAAACGGTGAATATCAACATTATCAAGGTGATGAAGATGATGACGAAGAAGAAATCGATGACTTTGATTTTGAAACAAAGGTTGGAATTTCTTTGCATAGAAATTTAAAATTATAGTGTTTTTTAGAAAGAAAAAGCTATTGTGCTTCATTATCCTGAAGGCAGATTTGCTTTAAAACGGGCAATTAAATACATCCTTACAAGACCTCAATATGATCGTTTGACACTTCCAGATGAAATTAGTGGAATAAAAGCACCACCTCCGATTATTACCGATGAATTGATTGTTGCTCAAAATTTACCAACTTCAACGCCAACTGCAGTCAGAAAACCTGGAAGATTTGTATTTGATGAAGAAATGAGTGATGGGGAGGAAATAATTGGTGGTGATTATTGTCAGAATGAAATAGATGTAGAAGAAGAAAGTGATTTCGAAAATGACGTATGTTTTTTTGCTCTTTTTCTTCCAATACAGTATGTTTTTAAATATTTTTCTTTTCAGAGTGATGAAACTCGAATGAAAAGCTTCAAAGTGAATGGATTCCACACTCTTAAAAGTCTTTTATTCTATCTTCCTGAAGTTTGTCATCCTGATACTGTAAGAATTCTATCTGTGGCGCATGTTTTTTGTACACTTTGTCATATGGCAAATGAAAATGTAAGGATTTTTGCACCATATTTACCATCTGATAAGTACCATATTTTTAGTCGCTATCATTTATTCAAGAAACAAATGAATTAAATGACGATGACTCAACTTCTGATTGCAGAATTATAAATCTTGAAGACGCAGTAATTTTGGAAATTGAAAATGATCTCGATGAAGCTATGATGGAATCTGATAATGATCTCTCTGAATAATTCACTGAACTATTTATTATTTTCTTTCTATTGTCTTGCATTAAAAATTAAAAGTATTTTTTCATTTAAAATTTTAATTAGTGTGTTTTTGTGTCAGAAAAAACCGATCTCTATTTTAAATACCGTAATCTTTTTTAAAGTTTATATTTTTTTTAAATTTCAAACAAAACAGTTGTTATACAAATATAAAAATGAAAACAATGGAAACATGAAAAAATGAAAAGATAGTATATCAAAAATATTGTTACTTGGCTGGAGCGAAAAATCCCATAATTGATTTTGTTCCTTTACTTGCTTTTGCGAGTTGCTTTTGAGAAGTTGAAATTTTAGCCTTCTTTGCTGGAGGGGCTTTAATCTTTTGTTCATCTTCATCTTTGCAATATTCAATTGTTGAAGTTTTTGGCATATGAGCTTTAAGATTGATTTTAAAATGTTCTGCTAACTTTGCGTGAAATTTAGCCGGAACAAGTTTAGCAAATTCATGAAACCAAGAAATTTGTGGATGCATTGACACTAAAGAAAATTATTAAATAATTAATTTTTACGACTTAATACATACCGTAAATAGAAAGTTTTGTATCAACTTGTTTTTTAGCATTAAATAACCGACATGCACAAAATTTCGCAAACATTAAAGTATAGTACTTGAAAAGTTGTTCATCAGAAGCAATATAATCATCCCCAACAGAAGTACAATATTGATCACGAAGTTTTACAAGTCGAGCATTGTTAGATAATTCTGGAAAATCAGCAGTTAATTCATCCCATGATTTTGCCATTGTAGAATCCAATTTAGCTGCAACGAAAAAGAAAGGATCAAGACACGAAATGAAAAGATGATGTGCAGGAGGCCAAAATTTTCCATGAGCATATACGGCACGATCAGGACCATTTTCTTCAACAATTTCCATAAGATTATCACCATTTAAAACATAAAGATATTCTTCACCACTTCCTGGCTCTGTAAGACGTCGAATTGAAGCATCATTAAGGATAACGTTTGAAGGTTTGGTAAGAAACCGTAATTTACAATCTGCTGATCCCCTGAGCATTGTATGATTGATACTAAAAAGGATTAAGGAATTAGAAAAAAACAATAGAATAATAAATAAAAAAAATCCTTGGATAAAAATCAAAAACTTTTTTAAAAAATATTTTGATTCGAATGAATCAAGTCAATTTGAATGCGGGAAGTTGGCGCGATTTTCTTGAATGCCAAAACTCTTGAAATAATTGCAAAACTGAAAAAACTTTGTTTTAGCTTTATTTAAGATCATCATTTCTTCCATGATTTTGAAATGTTACGTCATTGTTTAAAACCTTCAACATCTAGAACGATATTTGCAACAAGATTCTCTTCTTTTCTATCTGCAATTGAAAGAAATCCATTTTTTAAAAAACCTGTCCTTACTTTTGGAGCTCGTTATCTTTCACTTAAAGCACCTGAAGTAAAACTTTTAAATAATATTTATGAAACCGTTGGGCAACATATATTGCAAGGTAAGTTTTTTTATCTATAATTATTTACATATATTAAAAGTTTGTATTGTTTTTAGCTCGTCGAGTGCCGTCCAGGCATCGAGGTTCATCTCAAAAAAATGGTAAAAAAGAAGAAGATTTGAAGGAAACTAAAAGAGCAATTGAAGAAAGTAGTGACAGTGGTAGTGGAGGCAGTTCACAAGGTGGTGATGAGAATCCAGATATGGAAAAGATGATGGATAGAATTAAGAAAGTTGTTGTTATATCATTATGTATTTATGGATTTATTATTATGCTTTCACCTCGTCGCGGATCTACAGATACTCAATCGGCAGCTTCAACAACATGGAGTGATTTTGTGAATAAATTACTACCGACAGGCCAAATTTCAAAAGTTGTTGTTTATCCTGAAAGAGATTTAGCTGTAATTTATTTGTATGCAGGTGCAAAAAGTGCAAATGGTGAACCAGTAAGTCAATTAAATTGTTACGGTACAAATTACATGTGCTTTTCAACTTTTTTTAGCTTCATTCTATTTATCGAATGGGAATTCCAAGTGTTGGTCGATTTGAAGCTGAAGTTCGAGCAGCTGAAGCAGCAATTAACTTATCCCCAGAACATTGGACACAAATTGAATATCGTCGTCTAGAAGGCATTGGTTCAATTATTTCTCTCGTTATTTTGGCAGGAATTCTTGTTGGTGCTTATTACCTTTTTAAAAGGGTTAAAGTTTCTTTTTCTATGAGTGATATTATGGTAATTGATATGCTTTAAATTATTTTACGCTAATTCTCGTATTTCAGAATCAAATGACAAATACCAAAATCAATGTTATTGATCCGTTAGCAAAAGATAGCAAACTTAAGATTAAACTTAAGGATGTTGCTGGATTACATGAAGCAAAAGTGGAAGTCAATGAATTTGTTGATTATCTTCGAAATCCTGCTAAATATTCTGTAAGACATAATTCTTGTTTGCTGTTTTATAAGTTTTTGTTTAGAAACTTGGTGCAAAATTGCCTAAAGGTGCTCTTTTGTTGGGACCTCCAGGGTGTGGTAAAACGTTGCTTGCTAAAGCTTTGGCTGCTGAATGTTCTGTTCCTTTTATTTCGATGAATGGTACTGAATTTATTGAAATGATTGGCGGATTAGGAGCTTCTCGTATTCGCACTCTTTTTAAAGAAGCAAAATCTCGAGCTCCATGTATCATTTATATGGATGAAATAGATGCAATTGGCCGAAAACGAAGTGATGGTGGAGATAATCAATTTGGGGGTGGCAGTGGAGAAGAAGAACAAACTTTGAATCAATTACTTGTTGAAATGGATGGTATGGATTCATCTCAAGCTGTTATCCTTATTGCAAGCACTAATCGTCCTGATATTCTTGATAAGGCTTTAATGCGTCCTGGTCGTTTTGATCGTCATATTTCTATTGATTTGCCTACAGTACTTGAACGTCAAGAACTTTTTAATATGTATTTAAATAAGATCAAATTGGATAAAAAGCCAGAAAGCTTAGTAAAACGTTTATCACAATTAACTCCTGGATTTAGTGGTAGGTTTTAAAAAAGTATTTTTATTTTTTAAACACTTTTCTTTAGGAGCTGATATTGCAAATGTTGTTAATGAAGCTGCTATCCATGCTGCATCTCATAAACATAAGGTTGTTAATATTAACGATCTTAGCTTTGCAATGGATAGAATTCTTGCTGGTCCTGAAAAGCGAAGTAAAACTTTAGTCTTTGAAGAACGCGAAATCGTTGCATATCATGAATCTGGACATGCTCTTGTTGGATGGCTTTTAGAACATACAGATGCCTTATTAAAAGTTACTATTATTCCACGTACTAGTGCTGCACTTGGTTTTGCTCAGTATAATCCAAAAGATAGAAAATTATATTCCAAAGAAGAGGTATGGTTTCGTGTTTCTACATTTAAATATTAACAGTTATGTTTACAGCTTTTTGATAGAATGTGTATGACACTTGGAGGAAGAGCAGCTGAAAATGTATATTTTAATCGTATTACTACTGGTGCTCAAAATGATCTTGAAAAAGTAACAAAGCAGGCGTATGCACAAGTTAAAAATTACGGTATGAGCAATGCTGTTGGTCCAATAAGTTTTTCTACTCCTCCTGGAGAAGAAAGATCTTCGCAATTTTACAAGAAACCTTACAGTAATAAACTTAAACATTTGATTGATACGGTAATGATTTATTATCTATATGATTTTTTCTTTATTCTGTTTTTTATAGGAAGCCCGAGCTATTGTTGCCAAAGCTTACTTCAGCACTGAAAATATTATTCGAGAAAATCGTGATAAATTGGATATTCTTGCCAAAGCTTTATTGGAACGAGAAACCTTGTCATATGAAGATGTTAAAAAGCTAATTGGTCCACCACCATTTGGCGATAAAAATGTTGTCGAAATTGCTGATCAAATTTTACCAGAAATTTCACCAAATGAATAGGATAATTTAATTGTTATTTGCAACTTATTAGGATTGTTTTGGGTTGTTTTATTGATTTTTATGTTTCTTAATTGCAAAAATATAGATAAATATCATAGAGATTTATTTTAACAACCTCTGGTTTTAGGGAGGAGAAAAAGGAAGAGAAATTTTTTTCTGAAAAAGGGAAAGAAGATTGATGCTGCTTTTCTCCTTTTAAAAATGAGATCCGATCTAATTTCTTTGCTAAAAGGGAGCGTGGCGATACCGGAAAGATTACTGATATAAAAACCAGGATTAAAGATAGATATTTGTTATTTTAAAAAATGAACAAGACAACTTGTCTTCTTTTAACGGCTTGCTTAATCAGCGCTGCATTTGCAGAATCTGTTCATTGGCGTAAGTGTTTCTTTACAATAAAAATATTAAAACTTTTTGAAACTGTACTTTTAAGAATGGCGTGATCTTATTTGTACAACAAAAGATGGTAAAGGTGGTGACAAAATTAGTGATAATCCTGCTGAATGTAATATTGCTCTTCGAGAAAAAGAAAAAGACTTGAATAGACGTCCTTCCCCAGTTGTCGATGGTGGATGCTTCGATGAAGTTGTTAATGGTACAACTCGTACATATTGTGATATTCTTTGCCCTAAAGCTGATACTGTATACCTCATTAAAAGAGATCCACAAGTTCATCGTTCATGTTTTGTTTTCTTCACTCATCGTCTTGAAAGACGTGGAGATGACTGGTTTTTGTGGAGAGATAAAAATTGCCGCATGTCTCAAATCACTTTCACCATCCGTTGTGAATTCCTTTTCCCTCGTGTTGAATTCCCAAATGACAAAGAACTTTTCCATCGTTTAGCAAAACGGACATAATTTTTTATATAATTATTTATTCTAAAAATCATTTTTTATAATCATTTGTATAACATTAAACTTTAATATAAAAACACAGTATTTTGAATAAAAACAGAAATATTTACAATTCAATACTTCGAGTATAATCATATTCGATTGTTGGAATAACTGCTTGCACAAATTTGAGAAAAATAAGAAGATATTGATGAACACCGAGAACTTTTCCATTACCAGCTAATTGTTCGATCAGACGTTTCATAACTTCTGCATGACGACATGGATGAATGGAAGCCATTTGAACATTGACCAAATGAGGATGACTTTCAATTGTAATAGTTTTATTTGCATGATCTTCAGAAAAATCTTCGTTCATTTGTTCAACAGTAAGATATTTTCGATCTTCATTATATCCTAATAACCACAATCTTGGAACCTATAAATTAATTACAATTATTAAAAAATAATGGTAAAAAACTTTATTACTTGATAATATTTATCATAGGTAATATGTAAATCATAAGTACGGGTTCTTAAAATATCTTGTTCATCACCTCCATCATTTTCTTGCTTCTTTTCCGGAACAAAACGAAACGGATCGTCTTCTGCGTCCCCTCCTTCCATAAAAGCATCCATGTCAACAGCAGGAGCATCGTCATCGTCTTCATCATTTTCAAAAGATTTTACAGGTATTGGTTCTTCATCAAGAGTTGTTTCAATATCTTTTGGTCCTTGATTTGCTTCAGGTGCAAAATGATGTGTATCAACCCATTCATCTCCAGTTTCACCCGTTCCATCACTGAGAATCTATAAAATTTAAAACAATATATTATAGTAATGTTGAACGATACCTTTTCAAGATTAGAATCATATTCCATTTGTTTACATCGACGATGACAAGGAACATGCTTGGTAATCAAATATTGCTTGTCGACAGGTAAGTAATTTCGCGTTCTAAAAATAAATAAATATACTCAAGATATTTGGAAATATATTTTTTAGTTACCTTGCATCATCAACAGCTTTTGACCAAGACCATGTGGGACAATGATGAACTAAAAAATCACCCGCAGCAACAAATTCTTCTGGCGTTAAAACACCCGTTTCTTTAAATTTTGATTCTTTCAAAACCGGAGTTAAAAATTCTCCTACACTTAAGGCAGCACTTTTAAAGCTATTTACAAGATTATCCATGAGTAACGGTAGACGCAGGAAAGGTGGTTCTGTAGTTACAAGAGGCACCTAAAAGTTTGGTTAATTAAACATTTTCTAAAATAATGCTAACAACACACGATACACACAAAGGCAAAGCATGAAAAAATACAATGGTGCATAAATATGGTTAGATTTTGACCACGTTCGCGTTTACTAAATCCGTTTAACCAACAATTTATTGGTAGCACTTCAAACTTGAGTATTTAAAGTTTAAATTTAAATTTCAGACAAAAAATAAAAGAATCACAAAATAACTAAATAAAGGGCAGCAAAAAAGGATTATATAATCATGTATACCTAATTTTAGTAATTCGAACTCATCCTTAAAGAAGTTAAAATAATTCGCATAAAGAGCTTTAAATAGACATTAATTTTTTAAACCAAAATTTAAAAAAATGTTAAATTTAAAAGAGAAAGAATTTCCAAACTGCCGATCTAAAGTGTGAAAGTGATGATAGAATGATATTTAGTGCACATAAAAGAAAAGCTAGACATTACAAAAGTGATGTTTTTAAAAAAAATTTTAAAAAAAGACTAACATTGTCGAAAAATAAAGAAAGAGATTACTTACTAAAATATAATTTAACTAATTACGGTAGCTTAAAATAAAAGGTTTAACAATATATAATTCAACATGTTTTATAACAACTATAATACCAGCAAAAGGTATACAATAATAAAAATTAAACAGGAGAAAGGGAGAGAAGATTAATGCAGCAGTTGCAAGGTACAAGAATGACTTCTTCTCGTTCACTAGAATGCATATAAACGGGATGGTGACATGGACAGGCTAGAAGGGGATTTTTGATGGAAAGTGCCGACGACAACCGGTATAATTGTAGAATAGTGGACAATCTGATATTCAAAAACTTTTCTGGAAAAATTATTGACCGATCTCAAATGAATGAGGCTTTTGAAATTTTTCAATTTAACTTTTTTCGAGCAAAATTTTCACGAGGAATCTTTCGCGTTAAGAAAAACACTGAATCGAGTATAATACTTTGAAGTTTGAAGTTTAAAGAAACCTTTTTTAAAGATAACATCTTATGCAAATACATGCGCATATATGATACTGAGTAAATTTTTTGAACTTGGAGATACTTACGGTTTATCAAAAAATAATTTTTTTGCATTGTTGTGTCAATTAAGAGTTTGATCAACTAGTAATAAAAAATGCATTGTAAATGAAATCTTACTGTATCTTCAACATTATCTATCAGTTTTTTTATCATTTTTTCCACTAAACAACTAAACATAAATGAATCATATGTTCTAAAATGTTTACGGGGGTGGTTTGCAGCTTCCTTGATAAAAAAACAAAAAGCGAGATCAAACGATTAAATAACTTTGGCTGTTTTGCTTTGTTGTGTGTGATTCACATATTTTGTTGTTTTTCAGTTTTAATTTTTTCAACGGCAATGCATTTGCAAAAATGAGACGGAGAAGAAAAGAAATCGAGGCAATGAGAAGGGCGGTTTTGGGACAGCTGGCAGAAAAAAAATAACCCATCACACAAATTTTTCCGCAATTCTTGTTTGTTGCCCTTGCAAAAAAGAAAAAAGTCTTTTTTAATGCATTCATTGGAGAGAAAACAACGCTTTGATAGTTGCCTTTTTTTTAAACTTTCTAAAACTGCGCAAATGTTGAAAAAATATTCATTTTTGGGCGTATACGTTTTGATTGAAAAATTTTTTGAATCGTGTTTTAAATTTTTAGTAATTTTGAGATGGCAACAACAACAACAGTTACACGGCGCACGATTACTACAACTGGTGGTGGCACCACATCTTCAACTACCGTGATTCCATTATGGACAATTAAACTGATTTGTGCTGTTAGTTTCAAGGCGTTTTTTAAATAAAAGATTTATATGATTTTTTCAGGTTTTAAGCGTTGTCATTTTGATCTTAATCTTTATTCAAAAAGCTCATGTTTGGCAAGGATTTGCTAGCACTTTCATTTTTATTACATTAACATGTGGATTTATCCTTGGCTGGAGTACTCAAGCTGTTCTTACACGATTTTTAGCATTTTATCGTGTTGATGTTGTTTTACATTCAATCATTGTTACCCTTACCGTAATCTCTACAATTCTTTGTGTCGTTTTTCTTTTTGATCAACGAGATTATTCTCGAAGTGATGCATATTCGTACATGATTGGAATTACGGTAATACTGCTAAAATTTCCTTTTGATTACAAATTTTAAATTTCTTATTTAGATATGTATGGGTATAAGCATGCTTATTACTTTCTTGCTCATTGGATGCCTCTGGCGAGGAAATTACGCCATCGTTGATACTCATTAAACAGTAATCTCCGCCCAAATATCTTTGAACATTTTAAGCTTTTTTCTTTACTACAATTACTCTGACATTTCTTTTCATTTTTGATTATTTCAATCCATTTGCCAAATCTTTTTCATTTTATATATTAATAAAAAAGTACCCGTTTATTTAATTATAACGAACAACAATACTACACAAAACGATTAGCAAAAACTTAACGAATCAAATTTTTTCAAAAAAGATCAATTTAATATTTAACGATGACTGAGGATATTCTGTAAAAAAATTTATGATGTGTTAGGAAATAATTTATAAAAACAACAACAAACAAAAAATTGTAAAAAAAAATTTTTTGAGATCTCTTTTACTCATAACCATTATTATGTTCACCAGTATGTCCTCTTTGAATTGCTTCAGCAGCCATTTGCTCTTCATATTCCATTTGATCATCATATCCTTCTACCATTGGAACATCGCCGCCTTGATACACAACATCACCTTCATCAAGAAATTCATCCAATACATTTCCTGTATCTTCACCAGGTTGATAATAGATTTGTTGTGGATAACTTGAATAATATGGCCCAGGAGTATATTCATAAGTTAAAGGATGTTCAATAATTTCTGATTTTACATTTTCTGGTAACTTCTGTTCAAAATTTCCTGGATAATCCATATTTATGCTCATTTGTACGGGCTCAGGTTCAGCTTTAACAGGTTGCAATGGTGACTCAACAATAATAACTTCTTGATCTAATGGAGATTCTTCAATTTTCGGAGTTTCAGCAACAACAATAGATTCTTTTGGTATGCTAAAATGACAAAAATAACTTTTGTTAATATTTTATTATTCTTCCTACCTTGAAGGTTCTTCTTCATCATCAAAGAATGTTTCATCAACATTATATGCATTGTCATCTCTCATAACATGATCATTCAAATCTTCTGTAATAATCCAAGGATAATCAACTTCTATTTTCTTTGTATGAATATCATTATGAGTATCTTTAACAACACGTTCAATAAAATCCATAACATGATCCTAAAATGAAACAAACATAGCTTGTATGTCTTTAAGCATTCTCAAACTTACAAGAATCATTCTGCTAATACAAGCTTGAGTGATGCCATAACTTGCTAATAAACTTGGTTCAACAATCAAAGATGAATCACCCTTTCCAACAACACAAAGCCCACTTGAAATATTGAAATTATTTAACATTTCAGCAGTGGCTGGCACTTCACCACTATCTTCACCGGAAACAACAATTGTTGGACAATATGTCAATAAAATTTTATCTCCAATTTTCTAAAACAAAACAAATTTTTTTACTACAAAAAGAAATTCAAAAAATTTTGTTTACCCCTCGACTACCAAGTTTTGAATGAACTGGCATTGCCATATCGATAATTCCACTAACTCCATCGATATCAATTACAGCTTCATGAACTAATAAACATGTAACACCCCAAGATGCAATAAAAATTCTATCATTTGGTCTTCTTTTAACAACATCAATAATTTTATTTTTAATAAAATTAATTGCAAAATCACATGCATCAGATACAGTAAAATTTTCGGGTAAATTGTCATCATCTTTTATAATAATTTTTTCAATCGTACATCCCATATTTGTTAAACCACTGAAAAAAATGCTTCAGTGATAAATAAGCATCAAAAATAAAAGAAACAACATACACAAAAAGTTGTTCATGTGCATGATAAACAGCATTTGTCATGTCAGTTTGTAATTTAATTCCAGGTGAAATGAGCATCAAAAATGTTTCATGATTGGATAATTTACGATCAAGATGTGTTAACATTCGGCTAAATGGATCACGAATTTTTTCTTCAAGCATATCCCGAATATGACCATTTACAGTAACATTTGTAAGATCAGTTGGATTTGCTGATGTAATAAGAACATTTGTTAATGTTGTACCCTAAAGTTATATAGTGAAGGAAAAAAACGTAATATAACAGCAATTGCAAAACATACAGCAGCTTGAAGAAATTTTAATAACATAAGATAAGAAGCTAAATATTGTTCTTCAAGATGTCTTATTAACCATTCATGAGCTTGAACCAATTCATATGAAAAATGTAAAAAAATTTTGCTACGAAGTAATGTAGCATTTTGAAGTGAATATAGGTAAAAGCTTGCTAATGGATTGACATGTTTCTGTACAGCAATTTCCATGCAACATTGCTTTTGTAAAATTTCATAAAATATCTTTAAACTAATTCCAGTGGCATTTTTTTCATCCAAAAATGTTTGAATATGATTTGGAATTTCTTCAAATGATACACGATCAATATTTTTAAACATTTGAATAAAAATTCTTGCGAATTTCATAGTACTCGATGTTAAATTGTATTTAACATTCTTAGAAGGTTCTTCTATTCCATCAGCATATAATTCTTCTTTGGCATCAAAAAATACTTCAGAATCAATAATATCTTGGCTGAAATTACTGTATATTAAAAATATTATAAAATTTTAATACGCTTACGTTAAAATTTCTCTTAAAAAATATTCATCTTCAAATCGTGTTTCTAAATGCTCAAAAGATTTTTCAAGATGTGGGTGCAAAGATTTAAGATATCCAATTTGATCTGCAATCCTAAGATTGAATGGAATAATAATGCATAATAAAAACGAACCGTCGAAAATTGCACTATCATCAATTTCGAAACTTTCAGGAACATCAATATCCTCTTCAATAGATATGGGATCATCTAAAGTTATCCAAATTGACTAAATTAGGATTTTTTATAACAAACCTTCAATAGAAATAGATTCAACAGAAGGATAAATAAATGCATTTTCGGTTTCAACAGAAGGATAAATAAATGCATTTTCGGTTAATGAAACTGCTTGTTCTTCTTCCGGCAAAGAGAGGCTTTTTCTTTTAATATCTTTTGATACTAAAGATGGAGCAAAATCTGATACTTGTTTAGATTTATGTCGTTGAGGTCTTTCGGGTAAATATGCTGCTAAATGAGCTGGTAAATCATTTTGAGTCGGCTGCAATGGTGGAGATTTCACTGGTGACGGTACCATTGGTTTTGAATAATCAAAAGAAGGTCGTCCACGTTCAATTTTTAAATCTCCAGCTCTTTCTAATAAATTCATGAGATCTGCAACTGAAGATGGAATTGGAGTCATTGGTGTTGCAGTAGGTGGAATAGATGTTGGAGGAATTGAAGGAGGTTTATTAACTTTTGAACGCTTTCTGGAAGCATGTGAACTTGATGGCAAAGCTTCTTCATGTCCTGGATATTCTTTTGATGCAGGAGGTTTCCGAGTTCTTCCAGAAAAAGATGGCCTTTCAATGATAACCGGAGGAGATTTTGTTGGTAAAGCTGGAAGAGACGGTCGATGCTTTAATAAAGAAATTTTAAGTGGAGAAACCTGCAATATGTTATTGTATAAGCATATACGTAAATAATAGTTTACTTTTTCAGAAATTGGTTTAGCTTTTTCAGGGCTACATGTTCCATTTTTTAATTCATCCGTTTCTGCACTATCATTTACCACAGCAGTTTGAGTTTCTGGAATTGCAGTTACAATGGCTACTGGATCTGCAACCTTTTCGGAATCATCTTCTTTATTTTTATCCTTCAATTTTTCTGTCAAAGAATCAGCCTTTTTATCAACCGTTAAAAATGCGTTATCATTTTCAATTTCTTTAAATGGAAATGCTTCACCTTCTGTAACTTTAGGTGGGGATGTGCTGTTAATAGGAATTTCTTCGTCAACAGGTATATCCTTATCCTTTTCTTCAATTAACTTTGTAACTTTAGATGGGGATGTGCTGCTAATAGGAATTTCTTCATCAACAGGTATATCCTTATCTTTTTCTTCAATTAATGATTCATGAAAATGATTTTGGGAAGAAGATGTTGTTGCTGCCAATGAAGGAGCTTGTGAAGACTCAGGTACTGATATTGTTTCCGGAGGTCGAAGATATCTTTTTAAAGCTAATAATCCTGCCCTTGGTTGTACAAAATCAGCCTGTTTTGATGCTTTTGGAGTCTTAAATCAAAAATATTAAAAATTATTACAGAATTTTATAATTATCATACTTGTTCTTCAGCCTTTTTATGATTTTGCGCAGCATTTTTATTCGATTTAATACCATTTGAGGATGGTGGAGTCTATAATAATTTTTGAGGTAAAATTTTAAGAATTATTTTATATTCTTACTTCAATAAGAGGTTTTTTTAATTTTAATCTTTTGCGTTTTGCTTCTGGAGTTGATTTCTAAAATATATCAGAAATAATTAAACCATAAATATTACTTTTATGATAACCTCATCAATTAATACAGATGATGATTCAACTGTTGATTTATTAAGAATATCATTTTTTGATGGATTTGGTACCTGCAATTTAAAAAGAAGCTAAAAATTAAATTTATAATGTTTATTATTGTACATACTTCAAGAGTTGCTGGTAAGCTTTTTCGTGAAGCTGAAGCTTTCTTTTCAGATGCATTTGATTTTCGCTTATTCGTTGAAGATTTTGATACCGGAGTAGCTTTTTTTGATTGTGATGTGCTAGCAGGCTCAGGAGAAAACGCAACTCGTTTTGTAACTTGCCTTCGACTTCTTCCTGCTGCAGCAGTATTTTCCATCAATAATCTATAAATGACGATATGTTTTTATACGCACTTAAAAAAATATATGACAGATAAACGACGATTAAAAGCTTTTTCATTCATACTCAGTCGTAAATGTTAATAACGTTTTTAAAGGTTAACGGTAAGAGTTGGCATAAATTATTTCAATACGTTAAATTTCAGCAATTATATTAGACAAGGAAAGACTCAAATTGCTGCAAATTACTCGTTTTAAAACTCTAGTTTGATAAAAAAAATGAATAAAAAGCAAATATGATTTTCAGAAAAGAAGAAATCAAAAGGAGGGCTAAAAGGAGTTTGTTTTACGTAAATTATAAAGGAAAAAAATGTTCAAAAGCCTTTGTTACACTTTGCCAAAATTTAGAGAATTTTTTAAAATAAGCATAACTTTTTTCGCCGATCTTTTTTATAAAAAACAAAAATTTAAAAAAGTTTATGCGATTATAAGAAATTTTAATTAAACTCACACAATATCCTCAATATTGCAATCTTGCGTTTTTGCAACTGAAGAATACAACGAGCTTGAGCTCGTTATATCCTTCCTCTTCCTAGGTTATTGAAGAGCTATGGAATGAATTTTCGTGGTGGGGGCCATTTTTGTGATTAACCGGTAATAATAAAAATTATTTGCTCGGTGAGCTGAAGCGACACTTTTATCATCTACTGACTTAAATAACAAAACAAAATTTATGAAAGCGTGAAGCAATTTAAACGAAAAATGCTTGAGGATCAAACATTCAGACGGATTTTTCGAATTATCCAATGCATACATTGAAGAATTACAAATATTTACTTGCCCTTTCCTATTTTGATTAGTTGAGACGGAGGATGTGGTTACAGCTTTATTGTTCGATGATGAAGCATTTTGATTTGGTGAAAATAATCTTTGAGATGCTGTAAATTGTTGAATTTCTGGTGTAGAAGGTTCTTCATTCATTTGTCGAGGAAATTCGAAGTTAACCTGTACAAATACAGATAAGCGTAAAGGGGCAGTCGCACTTGATACAACTATTTTTCTTATGAAAGTTATTGAAAATCAGGGAAATGCGTTGTTCTTTTTTTTTCATTCCTTGTTGATTGATGAAAAGAAAATGCAAAAGAATTTTTTTTGTCAAGGGGAATGAAAAAAGAACAATGCATTTCCCTGATTTTCATTAACTTTCATAAGAAAAAAAGTTGTATCAAGTGCGACTGCCCCTTTAAGAGGGCAATAAAAGTTTAACATTACTTGATTGGTTTGAAATGGTATCGAAGAAGTAACGATTTCCATGAATTTGGTTTTCTTTGGTAAATCTTTAAGTATCTCGTCTTCAGCCCTTTCAATTGTATTTTCATATGCTGCAATATGGAGTGATAGGGTGCTGTTTTTTAAATTTGAGCCTGTATTTTTGTCATCTTTCCAACGCTTTTTGTCCTCTTCTTTGACTTCTTTATTCAACTCAAGATATTTTGGCGTTCGAAATGGATCCTCTTTTGTTGATTTATTCATTTCCTTACCATTTTCATGATAATTATTTAGGGTAACATTATAACCTGACATAACATTTATTGCTGCAATTCCAATAGAGCATTTATATTATCTTTAGAACTTATTTTGCTATATTTTCCATGTTTGTATCTACATTTATTGTATACGATAATTTTTAAAAGTGTTTTTAGAAAATTATTATAGAACTGCAGCTATATTTTTTACCAGAATATTTGGTATTGTTTGAATTGCTAAATGATTGTACATGAGATTCATTGTTTAAACATTTCTTATTCAGATTTAAATTAACATTATTGAATTGATTATTATCAGTACGAGATAGGCTGCATTTTTGCTGCTGCTTTTTAGAAGACCACCCATCTTCTTTTGTTTTCATCTGTAAAAGGATAAAACCGTTAAGAAAAAAATTTATTTTTTATTGAATTTGAAAATAAAAAATTGAACAGAAAATTTTGAAAAGAAATTCTTGTTTTATTTAGGCAGCCGGAAAAAAACGGAATAAAAATGGTAAACAAAATCGTAGTGTAATAAGAATGATGAAATCGGAAAAAGTGAAAATTTCTTATTGCGAAACACACACCAGGGCCAGCGGCTCAACAACTTCAACGATCCAGGATCTTATAATAACGTTTTCTTCTCAAATTTTGTTGTTTTTAATACGCTGACGATGATGAAACTTTGCTTGCTAAAAGTTTTCCCTTTCGATTTTGAATCGCATAATTTTTGTCTCTTTTAAAAAAAGGTGCAATGATTCATTTTCGGCATTTATGTCAAAAAGTGCAGCTCCTTCACTTTTTTCTATCTTGTTCGAATCGAACAAAATTTCGAAAGTATTCGTTGCATTTAACCGACTTTTTTTTCTCCCCTATTCACTTTCAAAAAATGCACTTCTTTGGGAACCATCGTAAAAAGTCATTTATAAATTTAATCATCATTTTTAGAAATTGAGAGTTGTTTTATTAGATCAAAAATCATTGTCATTCAGAGAACAAAGTAGCTCTTCTGTGTGAATTTCTTGACTTGGAAGTGAGACAAAAATATTTTAACGACTATTGTTGAAATCACGTTTTCGTTTAAAAAAAGTTGAGATTTTATTATTCGTGTTTGTTTATGGGGGAGTCTCACCTTTTTTTGATTATCTATTATTTTTCGTTTCATTCGTCTCTTTTGCTTTATTACCGTAACACTTAATGAATGTCTTAGGCAACCCTTTTTTTAACTTTTCATTTTCAACGGCATTATATAGTTTACTGAAGCCATAAATATTAATAAGTTATTATTGTCGAATAAATCAATTCTGCAATTACGCATGTAATTTTTTGGATACCTGTAATTAAATTTCATATAATTATCAAAAAAGGAAATTTTAAATTAAATTTTGCTTAAAAATACTCAATTTTTAATTAAGCTACTTAAAATAAATGTTGCAATATAAATTCTTTAGCAAATTTTATCAGAAGGTTAAGACATTCGTAGTTTTAAGCTTCATTCCTTTTTTGTTCGATGTCTACATCTTTTTCTCACTTCACTAACACTTTAGTGCCACATTCTTTTTGCTCTCAAATTTCCTTTTTTTTCCATTATATTTCTTTTTGCATTTTCTTAGCTGAATTTTTAGTCATGAGGAAAAAATATAGTTTTTTTTAGTAAATGTTTTTATGTTTATGTTTTTCTTTTATTTTGATAAAAATCGTTTTTTGTTCAAATTTATCACTTTTATTATGTTCTTTTTTGTCGCCTTCTTTTTAGAAGACTTTTTTTCGTTATAATAAATTACTTTTTTTAAACAAGTAGTTTTTATAAACGATACTAGACCGCCTGAAATTAGAATCAAAAGATTTTTCAAAGATTTATGGCCTTTATTCGTTACATTTTTGATCCCATGTTGTTGCGCAGATGTTATCAAAACTTATTTTTGTCATCATCTCTTTTTCTTATTTCTTCTTAAAAAAACACATTTGCATAGAAATGCAACATCTTATTTCTTTCTTTTTCTTCCTTCTTTTCTTTAAAAGTTTAAAGAAGAAAAAGAAGCTTTTTTCTTTCTTCTGAAAATTGGATTGATTTCTTTGCATGTGTTTCTTTAAGCTTAAAGTAAAACATTTTTAAAGCAAAATTTAGAATTGTAAGATTAGATCATATTTTTTTGACGTACAATCTATCTATCTTTTAAGCATGTATATTGTTTTATTTTGTGCTTCTTTTTTTCAGCACTACCATGGTTTGGTTCAGTGGAAACAGCAGCAGCAGGGGACAGTTTGTTATTGTGATTATTTGTGCAAGAAATAAGCCGTTTTATTACGTAAAAATTTTTTTTTGAAGCAGCAATGCTGAAACATCATTGACGTGTTCCTTCTTTTTCTTTTAAGACTGGTTGATCTTTTGTCCCCCCCCCCCTTCTTCTTTTATAAAATAATATTTGTCCCACACGTGCTTCTCTCTTTGCTTTCACTGTATTATTCGAGACGCTTTCATATTTTATAAAAGCAAATTCTTCTTTTTCATTTTTTGATAAGAAATTTATTTTTTAGGTGTAATTCATTGTCCCTTTTGCTTTTTTTTATCATGACAAAACAAGAAGTTCCAAAAGTTGGAGAGAATGATGGTGAAGTGGCTGTCAAGAATCCACACTTGAATGAACAAATTGACGACGTTCTTTATCATTTTGGTCTTGCAAGAAGTGATACAAATTTTCCTGAACTTTTTGGTGATGTCAAGGTTTGTTTTTTTTATTGCTTTTGATTTCATACTGTAAGTGCTTCAATTTTAGTATGTATGTACTGGTGGTTCCCCAACTCGTATTAAAATGTATGCTGAACTTTTTTCTGCAGATTCTGGACTACTTTTAAGTCAAAATTTATCACGTTCTGATCGTTTTGTTATGTTTAAAACTGGTCCCGTTCTCTGGGTAAATGTAAGTTTTAAATTTAAATTTTATGATCTTTCTGAGCAACCTATGAATGAATACGGTAGCATAGTTTTTTTTTATTTTTATACAGTAAATATACCCTGATATGAGCTTAAAAATGAGCATAATTGAGTAATTAGAGTTTCACTGTTTAGACGCTCACTTCATCTCTTTTTTACAGTTTTTTAAATAATTCCATAAACTTAACTCTTTTTTATAGCATGGTATGGGTGTTCCATCAATGAGTATTATGTTGAATGAATGCATTAAACTTCTTCATTACGCTCATGCAAGTGATGTCTCATTCATTCGTATTGGAACAAGTGGTGGAATTGATGTATTACCTGGCACTGTTGTCGTATCAAATGCAACTCTCAATGGACTCCTTGAAGAAGCTCATACACAATATATCAATGGAAAAATTGTTAAACGTGAAGCCAAACTTAATCTTCAATTAGCTCAAGAATTATACAACAGCGGTGTTTCTTCTGATTTGCCAGTTGTTCAAGGAAAGACTCTTTGCGCTGATGATTTTTATGAAGGTTTGTTTTATTCTTTTTTTAAAAAAAATGCTGAATAATTAAAAGAGCTCATCTTTTGAATACTTTTTATCTGGTTACCCTGAGCAAGCAATAACAAGAAAGCAGTTTTGCTCAAAATTCGTACGTAAATACTCTTGTTGCCTGATCAGGGTAACCAGATAAATAGTTTCAATCAAGCAATTCGTTTTTTTTAAAATTTCTTTTCTGACAAATTAACCTTAAAGTAAAATGCCCTAAACACTTAAAATTTTAGGTCAAATGCGATTAGATGGAGCTTTTTGCGAATATGATGTCAATGAAAAAGCAGGATTCATTGCTCGTTTGAAAGATAATGGAGTTCGAAATATTGAAATGGAAGCTACCGGTTTTGCTTCATTTACAAATCGAGCAAATGTCAAAGGTTAGTTTTCTTCTTTGATTCCTACTGTAGATAAGTGAAAACATATTGTATCTTTTAGGTGCTATCATTTGTGTTGCTTTATTAAACCGTCTCAATGGTGATCAGGTTACTCTTGATAAAGAAACTTACATCGATTATGAACTTCGACCATTCAAACTTGTTTCATCATTTCTTCGGGGTAAAATTGCTCAAATGGCTTAACAATGTTTTTGTTTATGATATGTTAAAGGGACAATAAATGATTTAATAAAAAATATATAATTTGTTGAAAATCTATCTATATTGTTGGTATTTATTCATTAACAACATTTATTGACACAAATAGATTAAAATGTCACATTGAAAAAGGTTTTACACAATAGAAACAAAAAAGAGAGTACTGTAATTTTACAAATCTTGACAAGCTTTTGTGCTTCCACGATATGCAGCAATGCACATTAATTTTTGTCGAATACGATTTTTTGGAGTATTTGATATTTCATTTTCTGTTGTTTCAAGAGAATGAGA
Source organism: Panagrolaimus sp. LJ2414 (assembly GCA_024447195.1). NCBI lineage: Eukaryota > Metazoa > Nematoda > Chromadorea > Rhabditida > Panagrolaimidae > Panagrolaimus > Panagrolaimus sp. LJ2414. The sequence goes on along the minus strand of JAMRXY010000280.1, from coordinate 3,161,027 downwards.
AGTTGGGAATGAATTCATTCGTTCTTCAATTACACCACCATTAAAAGGTTCAGCTTTTGTTAAGGGTTGCCAAGTTCGAAGAAAATTAAAATTAAATCGTTTTACATTTTGTGGATAATAAACTTGAAAATCTTCAAGGTACTGTGGTCGGGCATCTATAAAACAGTAATTAAATACAGTATATTTAATGGAGAAAAAATAACCTGTGGAAAGTATTAATATAAATGTCAAAATGATTGCTACAGTAGCTGAATATCTGTGTAATGACGGCATTTTTTAAAAAAAAGAGAGATTTCTAAAAATAAGCACCGTATTTTGATGAAAATTTTTTGTTACATAAAAAGAAGTAATGAAAAAACTTTTTAAAAACCGCGAAGGAAAAGCATAATTATTTGTGAAAGAAAAAGAAAAAGGGAACTAAAATAACAACGCAATTTCCGGTAAACAATAATCTTTAAAAAATGAAAAAAAGTCTTATCTATGGATTCTTGTCATGTCATTCCTACAATAATAAATTGGACCAAAAGCGTCAAAAAAACGTGCCGCTTCTGCGCTTCCACGCAAAAAACAATAAACGACAGAATTTTTGACATTTTTGAAGCAAGCGACCGTATATAACAAAATTATCGTTCACATCAATGGCTGCAAATTAATTTTTTAAAAGTCAAATCCTAAAAAGTCATTGATGATCATTTAAAAATTGACAAATGACGTCTCCTAAAAAAAGCTCTGTATAAATAGTATTTTTAAAAGTTCAAAAACAATTTTTTTACAATATAAAGTAGTATTATTTTTACCCTTTTGTTTTGAACAAACATTTAATAAAAAAATAGGAGAAAAAGTGAGAACTTCAGCTCTTTTTTTTCTTATATATTTTTAGTTGATGAAAATGAATAAAATAAAGCACCCAAGTGTAAGTTTTAATAATTTATATCCTATCCCTTTATATCCCCCCTTATTTTTTTTTCTTCCAACTTTATTTTTTGGAATCTTTTGTTTTTTTAAAGTTTATGATGTCAAGCAAAAAAACTTAAACCACCACCTACGGAAAAATGTTTATAAACAAACGTAAAATATAAAAAAGGTAAAAATTTATGGAATAAAACTACCTACATACAATGTACAGAATGAATGAAATCATGTTTAAAAATAGCAAACAAAAAAGGTTTTTAAGAGGACATCTGAAAAGAAAAGAAAAAAGTAATTTGAAGAGAATAAAAATTGGCAAGAATAGAATAATTTTAATATATACTTTTGCGCACATCTTTTTTTTTATGGGATTTCGGGATTAAGATATTTCCAAGTAACGAAGAAATAAATAGAATAGAATTTGTAATTACATAATTTTTATTCCATTTTTGCAAGAAAATATAGTTTTATGCAAAAAAACCTTTGGTGTTCATTATTTTTGATTGCAGGTGTTTTTTTAGCATTTGAATAATTAGAAAAATGGTATTCTTTGTAGAATGCATATGTGTGTTTTGAATAATTTACAACATAATTTCAATTCTGTGAATTTCACATGCATTTCAACAATATTTTCTTTTGTTTTCCCTTAATATTTGAAAAACCATTTCTTTTGTTCTTTAAAGACTGCGCGTTATCTTTACACACGTTTTATTTTTTTTCCCCCCTTCTCTTTTTTTTGATCAATCTTCGAACCGAATTTGTACGCGGAACGAACCTGCATGAAAAAAGAATAGATAGATGAAAAGGCAATATTATTATTATTATTATTATGCAGCAGCAGCATCGAAGCTTCGGAGAAAAAGAGACGGGACCTCCAACAGAATACTTCTTTTTTTCTTCTTCTTCTTCAAAAGTAAAAAGAGAAATAAATACTCCCGCAGACAACAACACCTCTCTTTTTTCTCTATCATCCGAATCATTTGACCAATGACGAAATGGTTGAACGATGGTTACCCGTTTACCCGGCACGTATCATCGCATTTTTTCTATGAAAAAAAGATCATAAAATTTTTATAATCGTTTTTTCATAAATTTAATTTTGGTATATCGTAAATTCAAGTTTTATGTAATCTTTTTCTCATATTTTTTATTATTAATTTTAATAAAGTTTGAACAAAAAAATGAGACCACTTTTTTTCTAAAATAATAATTAAAAGCATTATTCATTAACACTCAATCATAACATTAAAGTGCAATTTCAACAATGTATAAAAACCTTTCCTTTCTTTCTTTTTTTCGTTTCAGAGTCCGATTTTTCTTATTTGCTTCTGCTACGATGCGTCCAACACATGTTTATGAACTACGGTGGAGAGAGCATTCATTATCAATCAAATTCTAAAAACCCCGTGCAAAAAGGCGTCCACTGCATTTGAAAAAAAAGGGGGAAAGAAAAAAGAAATTTCCACACTTTTATGAACAAGTTCTCTTTTTTATAAGTTTAAAAAATATCAAATTCTATTGATACCACCATAATCATAAATTAATCTTATTATTATTATTGTTTAAAAGTGCGATAAAAAAGAGTTAAATAAACTAAAACAAAATGTGAAACATAAAATTTTTGGAGAATAAAGGAGAAAAAAAGATGAATATGATGACATTGCTAATTTCCATTTTCATCAAAAAGTAACATTTAAAAATTTGAGGCAATTAAGAATGTCAAAGAAACAATAATAATAACATTCAACAAATCTTTTATGAACCATTGATTATTTTTTTCTTCGTCGTTATCTACTCTTTTTTTCCAATAAAAAATCAGTTATTTGAATCGAATGTCGTCGGAAAGGGGTGCTGGAATCGGGTAAAAATGATATATAACGGGTGAAGTTTTTTGTTTTGAAAAACAAAGTTGTTTATGGTGTAAAATTTTTAAAAAATAGAAAAAAACATTTTCAAATTTTCATTTTTAATCTTTTTTTTGGTGCGATTATTTTTATGATTTTTGCAATTGGAGCAATTTTTTTGTTCAATTTTATCATACAATTATTTTCAATTATTGCTCTCTTTCTCTCTTTTATTTTAATCTTTTTAGACTAATAAAGCTGTATCCGCTTTTACAATAAAAATTACTTTCGCTATTATATTTTAAAAAGATTTAGTCTAATAAGTTCTGATGTCACTTATTTTTTTTATCCATTTTTGCAAGTCCATTACTAATTAGTAAAACGTAAAACCAATTAAATATTTTTAAAAACTTACAGTAAAAATGAAAAAAGGAACTTGAAATTTTTTAGAGTAAAAAACTTTATCGTGTTGAAAATCTTATTTTTTTTGTTTCCGAAAATTTTTAAAGGCAATTGATTTTTGAAAAATCATTTTTTAAAATTACCGAGAGTGCTGAAAGTTTTTTAAATTTTTTGCTTGTTCAAACAGTTTTTTTCCGTAATGGAATCATTTCATTCTTTTTTGTTGTGCCTTTGAACTTTTTTTAATGAAAAGAATTTTGAGCACAACTACGGTATCATCACACAAAAGTTAAAAAATCACTTTTACACTCCCTTTTTCTTTATTTTTGTTTTTTACAACTTGTTCAATAACAAAAAAAAGTCATTCTACGTGGCGTTTTTTATTTGCAGATACTTCCGTTTGACTTTTTTTTCCAACCAAATTTCAATAAGATTTACCACGTAAAATGTTTGACAAAAGTACTAAACTCTTCATTGATCACATACCAAAAATTTTTGAAAGTTATCTTAACTTTTGTAACGATTTTTGTTATAAAACAGGAAGCTTAAGGAATCATTTTATTTTATTAATTAAGGAAGTTTAGAGAAAATTATGTTTCAGTGAATTTTTATCACAAGAAAGATAGTAGAAACCATTTTCAAGTCAAAGTTCATTTTTGTTCTTTCCTTTTTCTTCTTCTTTTTAATTTTTGTCTTTTCTTCATGCACATTTTTACAAAAGACAAAAGGGGGCAGAAACTAACTGGCCAAAATATGAGTGCATTTGAGTGCAAAAGCACGCGACTGCACCGACACCCTTTTTTATTTCTAACGGGCGGAGCATTAATGCGCGTTAAAAAATGAAAGAAAAAAATACATAACAATCAAGCTCTCTCGAATATGCATGTCGAGAAAAAAAATCTTTCCTTTTTTTGTCAGAAAGAGAAAAAAATCAAAGGCAGACAGTTGATCAAAGTTATCTCTATTTCTCTTAAAGAAGATGTTGCAGTTGTGAACATTATGATGAAGTTGATTATGATCATGGTAGCAGCAGAAGTAGTTGTAGTAACATCTAACATCATCAAAAAAGGGGCAGTAGTAAGTTTCTACAAAAGCAGTGCAACATTTTTGAGCACATATGTACCATTGTCGCGCACACTTTTTTTTCATTTATTATTATATTCTTCGTTAGTTTCGATATCATTTTTTGGGACAAGAAGAATAAAAATATATATATTGGAAGCCCGATGATAGAAGGGGGGGGGGGAGAGACGCACATCAAAAACATTGCCTTGATTTGATATATTTTGCTTTTGATTCTTCACGTATTCATGTTGAACGAAAAATGATCGGATGATAGGTGACAGTTTAGAAAAAAAAATATGTTTCTCGTTTCCTTTTCTCAATCTCACTATTTTTCTCTCTCTCTCTCTCGTACTTGAATATGAAATTATATATTTTTTTGTTTTATATGGTATTATTTACTACTAAAAAAATTTTGAAATAGTATTTAAAAAATGCAACGAAATTTCATTTTTAATGTTTTGTTTTTGTGCTTTTTAAAACTCATTTTGAAAAAGTTTTCTCTTTTGATTACGAAAAAAACTTGTCAAAAAAGGCAGTCTAAAAAATCTTTGCGCAGCGGTGTATATTTTTTTCTTTTATCAAATTCTTTTAACAAAAAAAGCTTACTGTTGTTCTATTTTTTATTGCTATATAATAGAATCGGAAAATCTGCTCTTTTATTTGATTGAAATGATAATTTTTCTTTCTTTCTTTTTTTATTACCTTTATAAACCAGGTTGCATTTTTAACCTGTCTATCAACAATTTCCTTCCCTTTTTTAAAAGCGTTTTTTTCTTCTTTGATTTTTTTTTCTGAACTCATTTTAATTCTTTTTCCTCTCATAAAAAACACAATTTTTCTAATTTACATATTTTTTAAAATATTATTTTTTCAAAAAACCGATTGAGACCATTTTTACCAGAAAAAAATTGTTTTTATTTTGTTAATACAAATTTAAGAAGAAAGAGCATTGAATTCACATGAAAAAATTATAGGGGAAAAAAACTACGTATCAATAAAAATTCAGTTTTCACGTCGCATCTTTTGACAAGAAACCTGTGTTGGTACGTTGTTGACAAGACCGGTACGTCTGTAGTGCGGTTACACCCGAAGGAAAAAAAATATATGTAGAAGGAGAAAAAAGTAGGGGGGAAGAAACAATGCAAGCTTTTATTTACTGAGCATTTTTGTCTAACGTTGATTCGAAAATTCTAAAAAAGAGAAAAAAATTTATATTTTTTTAAACCTTGGTCCTATGTTCTGTTACTTTTTGGGTTTTTTCCTTGATCTTTCCTCTTTTGAGTTTTTTCTTCTACTTTTATGTACTTTTTACTTGCTTCTGGTAAAAAAAGGAAATCAGAAGTGAAAAAAAAAGAAGAAAAAAGAAAAATTCATCTTCAAAGTCGAAGTCGCTGCGGTCAGAGTGTAATATGTGCACCGGACGTGCTCTGATAGAGTGCGGCGCATCGGGGCATCAAGCTTTTCTGAATGTTCTCATTAGTCGGTATACATTTTCATTACAAATGAAAATCAATTAATTTTGACGTCAAACATTAAGAAGAAGAAAAAGAAGAACGTTTGACAGAAATTTTGGGTGAATAAAAAAAACTATAGCATCCGGCCCTTTTTTCGATGATATATTGGAAGGAGGCATATGATATTTTTTTATTTACGGTTTATACGGTAAAAATAAAAAATATACCATCAATATAATTAATTGCAAAAAGAAGAAAGTAAATATTTTTTTCGAATGGAAAAGTGCAAATCATTTTTTTCTTTATTGATAAAGCATTGTTAAAGATGTATTAAAAGTACTATGCTTTTTGAGTGTTATCATCGCGTTTCGATCAACGTTTTTTAAAGTCTTTGCAAATGTCAGGTTCTACGTTATAAATGTTTCAACATTTTTCTCTGCGCAAAATTTTTTCTCCCGCAAAACATTTAAAAAAATTTTCCTATTAAAAAAGGGTTTTTTCCGAAAGATCAATTTTCAAAAAGCCTTACCCCCCTTTCTTTTCATAATATTTTTGCCTGCAACAAATAGTTGAAATCAAGTAACTTTTTTGATTGTTTTTCTTTCTTCCCCCCTTTTTTTGCTTTTTAAAGCAACTTGCGATTTTTATCCGTGTTTAAAAAAAGGCGCGACAATGATAGTAACTTTTTTATTTTATTCATCATCGTTAAAAAGAGAGATAGAAAAAAGGGAAGAGAAAAAACTCATTTTTATAATATCGAAAAAAATTTTGGTCTTTTAATTTAATGAATTAATGCGCATCGTATTTTTTTCATTTGAAACACTTTATTTTAATAATGATATAACGGAAAATTTTGTGTGACAAATCCTTAAAAGTGGTAAATTTTGGTAGGATTTATGACGTCGGCAATAATCTATCTGGTAGCCGGCCCGTTTCTTTTATTCTTTTGCTCTTTTTATTTCTGCTTACTTCTCTTTTTTTTAAAAATAATTTGACCATTGGGCAGTGCCTTAAATTTTTGTTTTTACGTCATATTATCTCTCTTTGTCTTTTTTTACATATATCCATTTATTCAAATTCAGTGTAAGCTCTTAAATAAACATATCTTTCAATTTATTTTTTTGAATACAGAAGAAATTATTTTTTTAAAGAATATTTTTTTCTCTCTAAAAATAGTTGAAAGAAAAGATCATGTCGAAGGCAAAACTGATAAACTTTTGTCAATGATTTTTCTCAATTTTTCATTTGCAAAGCGGTAAATTATTGAGCTTGCTTTGATAATGAGAACACGAATCTGCTTTTGTCTTTTACGCATTTAAACTTTTATCGTTATGCTATTTTCGGTCGAACTTTGGTCAGTGACAAAGTGGCAAATATTACTGCATGACAATGGAAATATTCGAGAGAAAAAAGGGAGAGAGAGAGGGAATGAAATTGTTATCAATAGTTATCTCTAATCTTTCAAACAGTTAAAAGCATAATTTGCGTCAGAGTTGAACGATAATCTATTAAAAGTTGTTGCAAAAAAAAATAAAAACATAAAATATCTAAACAAAGTTGAAGCCCTTACCTTATCTTTCACATTAAATAAATATCTTATCCCTTTCATTTGTAATACAGAAAATGGCTTCCGCGCTATCGTGTACTTACTTTTCGTGTATGTTTTTTTTAAACTAATTATAAATTTTTTAAATTTATATCATGTATATTTTTGTTTTTTTCAAACTAAATTTTAATATTATTTTTAGGCATTTTTGCCAATAAAATCCATCAAAGTGTATTGCATCTGATATTTGCGTGTGTTTCTCGGGAACGAGAATTAGGGCCTTTGCGCTCACACACACCGTAAAAAAAGAAGAAATTATCGAACTTGAAAACTGCAGGAAAAAAACGAATATTTCTGTATAATATTTTTTTTCTTGTTATACCTTTAAAGATAAAAGACGAAAAAATCATTGAAACAAAAATGAGGTAAGTTTTTGTTTGTCATTTTAGTTAAAAGTTTATGATAGCTTTAAAAGATTGTAAACCCCGCCCATTTCTTTTTATTGGCTAAAAGAAAGTTTCTTTTTTTTGTTGAAGTCTGTAAAAACACAGAAAGCTTTTCCTCCCTTAAAAGGAAAAAATGCCAATGATAAGCTTTTTTAGAGACTATTAATAGACAAAAACAAAAATGTTAAGTTAAGAAAAATTAAAGTTTATTGACAAAAGAGCAATTTTTGCAAGCTTCTTCATTCTTTTATTTTTAACTTTTTTTATAACTGTCTTCTTTCTTTTTTTTAAAAAAAAATTATTTTTTTCTGTCTACTTGCTATCATTTGTCACTCATATTATTCGAGTTATACTTAATTGCGACACTTAAGCTTTATTACGTTTTGCTTTTGATTTTTTGCGGTTTTTTTGAAGAAAAAAATATGTAACAAATGACGACAAAAAGTAACTAACTAAAACACAGAAGAATGTTTCCAATGTGATTTCTTAAAGCTCATGTCAAATTTTACCCTTGTTTTAGTTTAAAAATTTTTTTTAAGTTTTGCTAATTTTTCTTAGTTTTTTTCTTGTAGCAATTTTTTTTGAAACAAACAAAGAAATCTTTTCAAAAACTTCCTGGTACTTTTTTTTGCTTATTTAAAACTTTTCATCAAATTCTTTTTTTCTGTTCCAAGTCTGAAAAAATGCCTCATAATCAACAACAACTGTGCTCGGGGTCTAAAATTAATTTGAGTTTGAAAAAAAGTGATTTTTTTAAAAAATGGTAAACAAGCATGTTTTTGTTCTATTATTTATAATATATACATATATAAATATATTTTATATCCCCACCTATTAATTTCAAGGTTCATGAGCCTCTTTTTTATTTGACACCAAATTATTTCTTTATGATAATTTCGTAAGCGTCAACAAACTATGAAAAGCAACAACAGAAAACCAAACTTGATGTGTTGCGCTATAAAAGTTTAAAAACTCAAAAATTACTTTTTAAGCAACCACCAAATTTTTCGTTCAAAAAAAGGATATTACTTTTTGATGCTTTTTGGAGAAAAAAAAGAAAGAAAAAATACAATCAAATTTATGCAATTTTCTAAATGATCTTTGTTTTGATAAAAGAAAATATTTTTTTGCATCAATTCTTTAGACATAGGTTGTTTTTCATGTCTTTAAGCCTATCAATCAAGTCTAAAAAAATCCAAGTTCCTTAATCTTGTTTAAAAGTTTGTCTATGGGAACTCCCGCAAGCGTTTGCTGTTCTTGCATATTCTTCTTCTTCTTTTTTGTTTTATCTATCGATGTCTCTATGTAATCACTAGATTATTTTTCATGCTAAGGTATGTATTTTAAGGCAAAAACACAGAAGTAAGCTTTAAAAAATTGTCTCAAAGATATATGTCGCAAAACTTTTGTCGTTTTGCTATATATTTTTTGCATGTTTTTCTTCTTCTTTAAAGTGAGGTTTAAAAAAGCAAAAGTGTGTACCTTTTTTTTAAAAAAAAGCCGGAAGAGAAAAAGAGGATAGATCGCCGTCTGACAAGTTATCACACAAAAAGACAAAAACAATTTTCTTAATGAAAGGAATTTCTTTTGGGTTAAAAGCTTCTGAAATATAAAAACATAAATGCTTTTTTGCAGTTATTTTTTTTTTGTCTTCAAAAATAATTTTGGCCAACTTTTTTACTTATTTTTTATAGCCCCCCTTATATATGTCGCTTTCTGAAAAATTATAAAAAAAAAATTTTAAAAAGACTGACTAATACGGTAATGGTAATAAAAATTTAATTCATAGCTTTGGTAATGCATTATTTAAATATAAAGAAAGAACAAAAGCGAAAGTGAGAGAAAGTAAGAAAGTCAGTAAGAGCAATACAGTTTTACGTACTTTTGCTCTTCGAATACTCTCTTTTTAAATATGGTAGCACCGTGTTTTTTTTATCTTAAAAGAACATGCACCTGTTTGAAAGCAAGTAAGAAAAAAAAATATGAGAGGATAGAATTTGCTCGCAGCCGTAGCCAAATTAGTTTAACAGAGAGATGCTTTTAAGGGCGTCATTTTCTTCTTCTTCCCCTCTCTTAGCCTTATGAAATTATGCTTTTACAAAACCGCTTCTTTATGTTACTTGAAACTTCAGCTATTTCGAAATCAAAATAAAGCAACTTTTAAAATATTATTAAAAAACGTTTTCTGCAGTAATATTTTACCTAACATAATATGGAAATGTTTTAAGTTGTTTTTTTGTGTTATCTTATTTCTTTATGGCAAATGTAAACCAGATAATTTTAATAAGTTTTTAACATTTAAAAAATGATTGCAAATGTTGAAAGAAACATTCAAAAAGAGTAAAAACATTTTTATTAATATTATTCCATCGTTTCAAAGATTTGTTTGTATTTTGGTTACATCTTGTTAGCCTGCCACCATTCATTCAGTTAGTTTATCAAGCTTTTTCTTTCTTTCTTCTTCCTCATTTTTTGTAAGTTTCTAAAAGTTCACGTTGTCATTCCACTTCAAAAAGAATAATAATAAAAAAGAAATGTTAAGTACTGTGTCTTTTTAAAAAATAACAAAGAGAAGAAGAAAGTGAGCGCGCGTACTTATTTTGTACTCTTTGTAACACTCCAATCCATTTTTTACAAAAAATTCAATTTCTTTGTTAGAAAAAGAGTTTGCAATATCACACATTGATCAAGACACAATTTTCAATTTTTTCAAAAAATGATATAAATTTTTTTGTAATGGATTGAATTTTGCTTTTTTTAAAGTCAGAAATTGCAAACATTGTGCTTTGTGAGTTAAATAAACAGCATTCACTTTTTTGATCTCAAAAGGTCAATCTTTTTTGAAAATCATTAAATTTTTAAAAAAATAAAAAGTCTTTTAAAACATCAAAATTGTTGTAAAAGATTCTTTCGAAAGGTAGTTTTTAACACACTAATAACAACTGTTAAAATCTAAATTATTAAACAGAGTTTAGAAAAAAGTTTTATAAAAGTTTTTTAAATTTTTTAAAGTTGTTAAATATTTTTAAAGAGGCAAATGTATTTTTAGAAATTTAAAAATACGGGGGTTTTACAACAAAAACTATTTGTTTCTAAACTAAGATATGTGCTCTGTTTTTAGAATTCTTTAATTTTAAATCGATGCACTTAGTTACTGACAAAAAGTACACCAAAAAGGCGTTGTTCAAAACACACACAAAAAAAAGTTGATGTTTGAGAATTTTTAAAAATCGCAAGTCTGTGTTGCTCAGACATAAAAAGCTCGTCATTGCTTTTTCGCTCTTTTGCTCTTTTTCAAATTACAATAACAAACTTCAAAAAACTTAATTACTTATTAAAAAATTTTGAGTACTCATATTTTAAGAAGTAATGTATTATTTTTTTAATTCTTCGTTAGATCTTTCTTACACTTTTTCATTTAACATTTTGGGGTACGGTAACCAGACATTATTTCTTCTTCCTCTTCTTCTTCAAAAAATATATCCGGAAATCTTAAAAGCTATATTTTGATAAAAAAATAATAGAAAAAATTCTTTTATTTTAGAATCTTAAGTAATCTTCTTCTTCATATTCCTTTTTTCATATATATTTTCTGTTTTTCTCAAAAAAAGAAGAATCTTCTTTCATTTTTCTAAAGAAATGATTACGGTATCAGTTTGTCATCTTCTGTTTATTATTACTTTTCTTGACGTTAGCTTTTCCTCTTTATTACAATGAATTTCAATGATCCTATTTTATTGATCATCATGATTATTCATGTATATTCAGAAGACACTTCCCGGTTAAAAAATAATAAAAAAACGCCTCTTTAATATTTTACAGCCTCCAAAATATTGAAATATATTTTAAAAGCATTGATTTTGCTATCTTGTAAGGTTATTTCTATGTTTTTTTTTCACTGAGCAAAAGAGATGAACGAAAGCGCTATAGTTCATTTTTTTAGAAAGTAAAAACAATTATGGTAATAAATTTATTTGAGTAAATTTTTGAACTTGAAATTTACTGTCAAAATTTGGAGCTCAAAAAACATTTGCCTTTGATGTAGCTAAGTTTCTTTTTCGTAACCTTTGTTGATCTTCAAAAGCTTTGAAGAATGATGGGTGGATGAGATGGATTGAGTGAGACGTAAAAAAACATTAAAAACGATTTGCGTCAACAAAAGTAAAAGATCCGAGTGCAATTGTTTTTGTCTATGTATCGTTTGTTGCCCCGATGAGGATGTTCTTTGCTAATTGCTGTTTTTTTTCTTGTTGTTTTCAATAAAGCTTAGATTTATTACTCATAAAAAAATGTAGTTCTTTTTTTTTACTCGGAGGTGAAACAATTTTTGTTTATCTTAACTATAACACAAATTCCTGAACTTGAACACTTAAAAAAATTGGCTGCAATGGTATTGTCATTTTTTGCACGTTTTTACTTGAGCAATTTTTAGAAGTTTTACAACTTTACAAAAGAAACATTTTTAGCTTTTCTATTCTTCTCTGGGGGGTTTTTTAAAGCTTTTTTGTTTGGTTTTCCTCCCTATCTACGTCAAAAAATTCTGTAATCTTGTGATTTTTTAAAAATTTTAAAAACAATTTTTTCTTCTTCTAAATAAGCAACACTTGAATTTTGCGCGCGATTTTTATTTTTGCAGGCAATGAATTTTGGGCAAATAGCTTCATTTCATACGGTACCTATAAAAATGCTATAAATAATTTAAAAATTGTGTAATACAAAACTAATAAAAATTTTTAAGCATTTTTTTAAATAATGAAACGCAAAGCTTAGGTGGCATACAAATTTTTTTGTTGACGTTCGTTTTTTTAAATTGTCTTTGAAAAGCTAAAATGCCAAAGCCGTTCTTATTTTTTTCAGCATCAGCGTTTTAAACGTTAGCGTGTTAAGGATTTTACCTATTTTTGGGAAAACTTTTTTGATACCTGCGATGATGATGATGTAAGCATTTTATCGTATTGCTTCTTATTTTGGCATCTGAAATCATTTTAATTTGCGTGTTACTTGCACAGAAAATTGGGTTTTTGCATGTTCTTTTATTATTAAATGTCAGAAGTGCGTTTTTTTCGATAGCAAAAAGGTTAGAATTGGCGCAGATTCCGTGTTAAACAACTTAAAACTTTTGAGTATTTAATCTTCACCAAAAACTCTATGAAAATTTAAAAATTTAAAAAACCTACTGTGTTTTTTAGCGACCTCGTACTTACGTCTTCTGATCTTCCTTCAGTAATTCCTGTTGAATTACCAGCTGGAACTCAAATTGTTGTTGAAGCGCAAGTTTTGACATCAGACGTTGATCGAACAATTGCTGAAGTTCAAGCCCGTGATCGACATCAACAATCAATGACTAACGCCGCGAATCTTCCACCACCATCAATGATTGGAGGAATGTCTGGTAATGGTGGAATGCTTGAAAGATCCCAACCAATGAGAACATTATTCTGTCGAAAATGTGAAGGACATGGACAGCAAGTTGTCCTCAAAGGTCATGCATCTTCATGTCCATTCAACAATTGCTCATGCAAAACTGTAAGTTATTTTTTTGTTTTAATAATGTAATGTAATAAATAAATAAAATAAATTTAAGTGCGCAAATGTAATGTCAATGCGTGCAAATGCAATAATTCGACGATATCGTACTCGAACAACTGAATGTGGACTTGTCTTAAAGCCAGTTCACTTTAAAAATGGAAATACACGCTTACGGGTTTTCCCAAAATTTATTAGCGGTACGAATTTATCTTTTTCGGAAACTAACAAATGATAATTAAAGTTTCAGAAGAAGAGTGTTTGCCAATTCCAACTGACAAAGCTGCACAACAAGCTGCAGCTTTACTTGCCGCTGCCCAAGGCAAAAGTGCATCAATTACTCCACCATCTGGTGACATTCCATCACCGAAAAATTCAATCATTGGAAATTTGTTCAATAATAATGGAATAGATGTTCCAACACAAAATTTTAATAGTTCTCAAAGAATGATGTCTGAAGATGTTACACCATTGTGCAAAACGAACAGCATGAGAAATTTAACAAAGCGTCCTGGAATGGTTGAAGAAGATTGCAATTCTCCACCAAAACGAGCTCATTCTCATTCACCTGTTATGATGGATACCAGTCTTCCGCCATCATCATCTTCAAACAATCTTCAAAGCTATAATAATCAAAATGGAGATCTTGGTGCAAATCTTTCCCTGTTAACTGCTGATTCTCGAACTACCTCTACCCAAAGTTTACCCTTTGCTTCCCTCTCTTTTGCACCGCCTCCAACAACTGTGGTAACAACTTCTCCAATAATGACTCCATCAATGGCATCTAATTCATCAATGCTTGATTTGCTTTTAAAGCAACAACAAAATCCAAATACGGATTTAATTGCACTTCTCACACAAAATAATCTTTTACCAACACCGAATTCACAAACGGGTCAAAATTACGGTAATAATATGTTTATGCAAATGCAGGTAAGATTAATTAAATTACACCAAACAACAACAATGTAACATTTCATATGTTTTTAGCAACCACAACCTCAACAACAGCAACAACAAACCCCAACAACCCAATCAAATATGCAAATTAATGATACAGTAACATTATTTTCGCTTTTACAAACTCAACAACATGCTTTCAATTTACAAAATGGTCTTCTACCAACAACAAATCCACCGATCTCAAATTATTCAAATGTTTCACCAATATATGCTGGACAACTAGGTTCCCAACAATCCTCCGCTTTTACCTTTCCATCAAATGTTGGAACAGTTCGCCGCAATTCAAGTGATACCGAAAATCAACTCATGACGTCATCCGAAAATATCTTTAATGGTAAATTTTTGTTGCATCTAAAACAAAATAAATTTGAATAATAATTTTTTAGATGTAAATAAAAAAGCCGAAAGATTTACCGATTTTCTGATGCTATCCCCAGAAGGCCGAGCAAGATTAAGTGAAACAAAATTTCAAAGATTTTTGAAAACTGTTCGAGAATTAGAAAAGCAAATGTTACATGACGATGATGAAGAAACCAATACCCCACAAGCTTATTATTAACTTTTTTCATTGAAATTTAATTTTTTATCTATTAATTTGATTATTAAGATTTTAACCTTAATTTAAATTATTATTATTTGTTAATTTACAAAAGAATTGTTTAATCCTCTAATTAAGGTTACATATAATTAGCTTCAAAAACGATAAGAATTTTGAAAGGGCACTGCTGCTCTCTGTTTTAAAACTACTACCATTTTCATATTTTTCCTTAAAAAAAGAATATTTCCATTTCGCAATTTTTATTGCGGCAAATTATTATGATCTCACTTTTTTTCATCCTTTTTTTTCTATGACTGTCTAAAATTATAATAACATATACATTGTTATAAAATTTAGTATTGCCTTTTACTATTATTATTGTCATCATAAAAATTAGCATAAATACTTTTTTTTCTAACTTTCTTTTTTTCATTCATTCTATTGAAATTTTGGGATACGTGTTTTTTGTAAAATTTTTTTATAATTTTCTTTTTGTGAATGTGATGTAAAAAATAAAAAGCACTTGAAAACCATCATCATTTGAATTATAATTATTTTTGCATCAGCAACAGCATTAACAAACGAACAATACATGTGATAAATCTCGGAGGTGTTTTTGCTTTTGATTTCTCCCAAAAAAAGAAAGAAGGCATTCTCATTTTTTAATAGAAAAAGAAACTTGTGCAAATTCAAATTTTTGGTCATTGTTTATGGCAATTCTTCGGTTTTATGTAGATTGGGTTACGCTCATCCAAATGACCTTATACTGCAGGAGTAACCCAATCAACTGCAGCCTAGTCGAAAAATGGGGAAATACATTTTCTCTGTGACTATAATTTTTTTCTTTTATTTCTTTTTTAAATGGACACGTAAAAAATTTAATTTAACAATTATTGTTTAAATATAATTAATTAATGAATCAATTAATTAAATACGGCAATGCAATTTAAATTTAAATTAAATTTCTTTTTCAAAATTTTTTGTGATCTGGTCTGGTAATTATGGAAGAAGAATGGATTGGAAAATTTTATGGTGTATCTGAAAGAAACAGTATCAACGTAACATTTCAATCAAAAACTCATCCTGGAATGATATATGAATATAATTGATCATTGTTGTTGGAGAAGAACTCCTCATCATGTTAAAGGGAAAAAAATTCGAAGAGAAGTTAGAAATAAGGTTAGACAATCTGGTTTAACTGGTGGTGATTGTTTGGATATGCTGCATGATACTGCATTGTGATTGTGAAGGAAAAGGATGAATTAGCATACAGTGCTCCACAAAACTATAACCCACCTCAAAATTTAAGAATTTAAAATTTTTTAGAGGCCTAATCGTTTCATACACTTCAGATTCGGATTCAGCATGTTCGAAAACCTATAAATACGGGAAATAGTCCAAAGCTTTCACCAGTTGTTGATTTTTCCGGCAAAATGCCAAAAATTGCTTCCACAAAACTATAACCCACCCCTTAAAAAATTAGCATACGATAAGTTTTAAAGAAACCAACTATCAGAGGTTGTTAAGTATGCTTATTTAAGCTAATCTGTGAAGAAAATATCAAAAAATATTCATTGGCACCGATTTGCCACCATATTGAAAATGCCATTTTTGCCGTTTTTGGCGATTTTTACGTGCCTATAAAATGGCTCACAATAAGTTTCAGAACAAGCTACATATGCCATTTTGTAGCCCATACTAAACTTAACATGTCCACAAAGTTTCATAGCTCGATCTCTAACACACGCTTCAAATTCGAATTTCAAAATTCGTGTTTTTGAACCTTTTTTAACATTTTTCTGGAAAAACGAAAAATTTTGCATTTTTTGGTTTTTTTGAAATTCGGATTTGAAGCGTGTGTTAGAGATCGAGCTATGAAACTTTGTGGACATGTTAAGTTTAGTATGGGCTACAAAATGGCATATGTAGCTTGTTCTGAAACTTATTGTGAGCCATTTTATAGGCACGTAAAAATCGCCAAAAACGGCAAAAATGGCATTTTCAATATGGTGGCAAATCGGTGCCAATGAATATTTTTTGATATTTTCTTCACAGATTAGCTTAAATAAGCATACTTAACAACCTCTGATAGTTGGTTTCTTTAAAACTTATCGTATGCTAATTTTTTAAGGGGTGGGTTATAGTTTTGTGGAAGCAATTTTTGGCATTTTGCCGGAAAAATCAACAACTGGTGAAAGCTTTGGACTATTTCCCGTATTTATAGGTTTTCGAACATGCTGAATCCGAATCTGAAGTGTATGAAACGATTAGGCCTCTAAAAAATTTTAAATTCTTAAATTTTGAGGTGGGTTATAGTTTTGTGGAGCACTGTATGAAGATCTCTTTAATGCGTTAAAAATTGAAATGAATCATGATATGGGAATTGAAAAAGAACTAAGATGATCATGAAATGGCTGCAGTTAATGCTGCTTCAACTGTTTTTCCAACTTATGATATTAAATTGTGCAATTGGCACTATCCCAAAAATCTTCGTGAATATGCTTCATCAAAATGCAGTATTCATTTATTCAATGATAATGCTTTCAGAAAATGGTTAAAAACTTTAATTGGTGCAAGCCATTTGCCATTGGAATGGATGGAACAAGTCGTTGATCATTTATTATCTCATCCACCAACCATACATCAAGCTTTAATGATTCATTTTAATAAATTTGTTGATAAGGTTAGACAATCTGGTTTAACTGGTGGTGATTGTTTGGATATGCTGCACCAACCATACATCAAGCTTTAATGATTCATTTTAATAAATTTGTCGAATCCAGATATATTAGAAGAAAGAATGCAATGAAAGTATTATTCGAAGCTCATCAAAATCCTGGTATTCAAGAACTTATGCTTTATTCTCATCCAAATATACCTTAAAGATACAATGGCAAATGAGAGGTCAACTTTAGGCCAATTTCTTTTCCCCCAAGGTGACATTAAGTACAGCCCTTCTCAGACAAATGAAAAATCAAGCAAAAAGTCCATATAAAAGCAATGCAAAAAAACCAAATTTTTTATTGTATTTGGCAAATCTTCGACTGGATTGGTTGTTTTATCTTGTTTTCTTGGACATTATTATTCGCAAAAGAAAATGAGCTGCTTGCAAATGTTACTTTTGTGCACTGTAGTTCCATTGAATCATTGCACGAGTCAACATTTGTAAGAATCTTTTTCTACTTATGATATCTGTATACACCTGCCTCTTGGTTCTGACGAACATTATCTTGTTTGCAAGAGTTTAATATATGTCTTGCACGAGTTAATGTTTGTAACGAGCCATCTTATTTTATTTATTTTGCTCTAATTTAGTGTCCAAGATTTTTCAAGGTAACGTCTCTGTGCCAAAACAGTTTGAAAATCTTTTGCACGAGTCTTTAACTTGGAAAAATTTGGTTACTGTCATCAAAAAAGGCTTTAAAACTTTTAGGAACAAAGCTTGATGCGAGATTACAATAAAATTTCTTGCACGAGTTTTTGTTTCTAATAGCTTAAAAGTAATATAATTTTTTATTAATAGTAACCAAAATAATAATAGAATTCAAACGACGATGAAAAGAAAGATCGTAAATTTTTTTAGTTTTCAATTTATTGCCTCTTTATTTAAATAAAAATTCGTATTTTGTGAGCCTAAACATAAAATGAGAAAACAGCGTTTTTTCGCAATAAAATGTAACATAAATTTTGGTCTTCATAAATTATGGAACGCTTGTCTAACAAAAATATTAACAATGTAAGTTAAAAATTAATAACCAATCTGCACTGAAAAAAGTAAAGTTTGTTGTCTCTTTTTGCAGTTAATTTAAAAACAATAATTAGAGGATTGATGTTTTTTCTACTTTGTTTGGATTTGCAAAAAGAGACAGTTTTTTATTGAAAAAGTTGCGAGAAATAGAAATAACGCCACTATCAGTTCTTCGTTTCGTACAAAATCCTTTTTCGGTATGGATGTATAAAAATTTATGCCATTATAAAATATATTGTTATTTCTTAATCAGAAAATATGTGTCAGTTTATTCCTTTACTAATATCAAACTACAGTCAATACTTGAGTTTAATTCAGATTTTTTATGCATTTCTGCTGTTTTATATTTAGTCATTTTAATGGTTATACTAGTGTATAACCATTAAAATGATATTAGGGATCATTTTGAGGTTTGCCAAAAACCTAAAATCTGCAAAAATGACGTTTTCCATGATGTTTGTGGTAACTGATAGTGATTTATCAAATGAGGGGCAAAAAATAGCAATCTAATTGTAAAACCCCACCTTTAACTTAAACATGACAGTCATTTTAAAACCAAAGTCAAAAAAATCATCAATACCTTCAACATCATGAAAATGCTATAACTCTGTTATTTGGTCAAATATAAACCAGAAAAATTAGAAATTTTTACTAGTAAGAAGAAAATATTTTGAATTGACCGCCTAAATTACTGTTGGTCCATTGACCGCGGTCAGTTGACTGCACAACACTGCTAAAATTTCGTTTTCGATTTTTTTGAGGGTCATGGACGCCGAAACCAAAAAATTTTATTTCTCTAATAGTTAGCCTTTATAACAAGACACATTTTAAGAAGAAAAAATTTTCTAGTTAGGAACTCCTTGACGGCTTTCTGAAGGTTAGAAATTTTCCGACTTCTGAATTCAAGGCTTCCGGCACGAAAGAAAAAAATTCCGAGACATAAAATGTAGCCCAAATCGAGGGCTACATTTTATATAGAAGGCCGCTGCCACTTTATCCGGTGAAAGTGGCAGCGGCCTTCTTTTAAAATCCGATAAATATGATTATGTTTTGAATCATAAATATGACTATTTTGATGAAAATGAAGAATATCAAATTGAAATGCAAGTCAGTATCTGGAGCGAAATTGATCAAGTTCCAAAAATTTGTAATCCAATGGATTTGTGTGAACGGTTAAAACAAACGTCTGATGAAGATTTTAATATTCTTGTTGGTGGGATGAAACAAATTATTGCAAATAATTTAAAAAATTTAAGACTGAAATTTTTTTTTGTACTGTGTTATATTATAAATAAAAGGTTTCGTATTAACCAAAAATAAAAAATAGCGAATGTAAACTGAAAAAAACTTCTTACTAGAGAGGTTTTCAGAAAATGCTGAAATTGGGGTTCCATATTTTGTCTATCGATAGTTAGAGAAAATTTATTTCCGAATAGCAAGCGATGAGAATCTCAAAATTCATTTTTTCATCAAATTTTGGTATTATTTTGATTTCTCATTTATGAAACTGTACTGTAAACATAACTTGGATCATGGGACAAAATAAAAATGCGTTCCGTTTTATCTAAAAATGATCATCGCCTACTACTTCAAGCACTCCACAATATTATTGACTTCAACTAAACTTCGGGAAGAAATATTGATAAAGATCTGGCTGGAAACTTTCATAAACATTTATTTTCAGAAAATAAAACAATGAAATTTTTTGTTAAATTTTATACACTGAGAGTAAAAATTTAAAAACTACAAAATGTTATGGTAACTATCATTATCGTTATAACAATAAAAACCATTTAACATTCAAAAATTAATAAAAAAATTTTGTTTCTTACAAAGGTATACAAAGGTTTACAAAGGGTTTACAAAGTGACAACGGTATATTGGAAACTCCGAGTGGGAAGCGAACCCACACGGTGTGGAACAAGAGCCGAAGCATCCTACCACTGCTCCACCGTGTCATTTTCGACGACGGTGAAAAATGTTTATGAGCCGATGCAAAGGAATGTACGAAAATTCAAATCTTCTTTGCAAAAATTTCTACCGGCTTATGCAAATATATTTGAA
Source organism: Panagrolaimus sp. LJ2414 (assembly GCA_024447195.1). Classification (NCBI taxonomy): domain Eukaryota; kingdom Metazoa; phylum Nematoda; class Chromadorea; order Rhabditida; family Panagrolaimidae; genus Panagrolaimus; species Panagrolaimus sp. LJ2414. The sequence goes on along the minus strand of JAMRXY010000280.1, from coordinate 3,140,522 downwards.
AGGTAATTAATTAAAAAATGTGAACCAATATGATTAATAATTATTGTAACCATTAAAACAGCTATTAAACAATCACGAAAATTGTATTTTTTTGATTCAATTACAAAAATTGTTTTGAAATATAAAAAACAGTTATCATTTTCTTCTTTTAGTCACTTTTTTTCCATTTATATCAGTCCAAAAAATTGTTTATAAAATATTACATGATAAAAAATAATGAGTAGTTTTTAATGAGCAACAATTTGAAAATTCCAGTGCAAGTAATTTTAAATTGTTAGGAAAAGTGTGCTTTGTAAAAAATGAAAAAAAGTTTTTTACCATGTTCCTGTAATTGGGCCTGTAAAAGGTTAATTTTTTACAACTTTTAAAACAACTGTTAATACAGCCCCGAAGTTTGTATTATCGTTAACATGAAATTCACATACAACAATATTATTAACAAATTAATTGATCAAATAAGTTTTAAATAATGTTCACATTTAAATTTAAAAAATTGAAAATAGTAGTTTCATTTATTTTTTATCGCTAGCTTTGAAATGCCTTAATTATTAAAAAAACCTTTTTATGCAAAAATAAACAAAACTAAACAACTTTCATAAGCTGCCATTATTGTTATTTTCCAAAACAATGAACTTTTTTTGTTAAATTTTATACAGTGAGAGTAAAAATTTAAAAAATTACAAAATGTTATGGTAAGAATCATTATCGATAATAAAATTAAAAACCATTTAATATTTAAAAATTTATAAAAAATTTTGTTTCTTCACGAATTACAAAGGTGTACAAACTGTTACAAAGATATACAAATGATTTACAAAGTGACAACGGGGGGTATCGAACCCACACGGTGTGGACAAGAGCCAACGGCTCTGACCACTACTCCACCGTGTCATTTTCGACGGCGTTGAAAAATGTTTATGAGCCGATGCACAGGAAAGAATGAAGACTCAAATTTGTATTTTCTTATGCAAATACAAATATTCGGTAAATATACAATTGAAAAATGTTAAACAATAAAATTAATAAGTTTTGTAAATATTAAAAGCACTATTAATAAAAAAAATAGTGCTTTTAAGTTATCGCTTAAATGAAATTCAAGTTTAAAAAAAATATTAACAGATATTTTTAAGTAATTAATCAAACATTTTCTGAACAGTTTACTTTGAAATTTAAAAAAATTCAAATTTCATTTAAATTATAATTATCGCTGAAGATGATGTGATAATGGCCCATCCCGTAAAAACAAAATTTTTATCATAATAATTTATTGGTGTAAAATAAATCTTTGTTTCATACCAGTAACAAAAACAATAAATTAAAATTCATAAATATAAAGTTAGCATTCTATGCAGTTAAGTGACAACAATATGCACGGGATTATTTTTAAGATTTAAAAGTGTTTGATATGAATTCAATGTAATCATAACAGCCAATTGAACATCACCACTATTTTTGCAACATGGTACCATTTGAACAACACTAGGATATATTTCAACAAGTTTATCATAGAGTGATTCAATAACATTTTCTGGTTGAGTTGTTAATCCTTCAATGAGAGCAGAGATTGCACGCAACACAGAAATTACTTCAAAGACACGTTGAGATAAAAGTGGAATACGACCATTGTTTTGTTCATCACGAGCATAACCATTAATGACCTGTAAAAATGCAGTATTATTACAATTTTTTTATTAAAAAGTTTAAGAATTTCACTTGTTTACATCGAACCAACAAAGATGATATTGCATGAGCACCAAGAGATTGTGGAAGTTTGCCATTTTTCTTGTTATCAACGATCTCCAAAATTTCACCAGGAACTTGTGTTTGTGACAAGGAGAGCAAGGCATCAAAGCTGACTTTGCATAAATCAGTTCGCTGTTCACACAAGTCTGAAGCTAAACGTAATAACATAAAAAATTAACCCATGAACCCAGTGCAAAGCGGTGTTAAGAAGTTAGCAAAACCACAAACAATTAAGCTAAAGTAAAATATATTTTTAAAGAAATGTCTAACCTAATGTATCATTGGGATCAAGAGTAATGATTGAAGCTTTGTTAAGAATTTCAATAACTCGCTGCATAAATTCCCATGGAAGAACTGCAGCATGTGGTAAAATTTCAATTCGAATAAGTTCAATAAATTGACAATCAACAAATTCAAAACGCTTTCTTTCATCAGCATTTAAGGGCTTTTTGTTTCGATTTTTACAAAACAAAAATTTGTCAATTACGGTAATAAATGGAAGCCAAAATGATTTAAATTTATCCAAATTTTCACGAGCAATTGGAATACCAATACGAGAAACTGCCATAAATGCTGTAGCAGCAGTCATCCAAATGGAAGAAGTCGGACAATTATACCGTATAACAAGAGGATCAGAAATTCCCTAAAAAAATTACTATGGAAACAATAGTATAATAATATCTTCTTACTCGAACAATACTAGTCAAAACTTCTCCATCAATTACTTCTTCCAAGGAACAAACTTTTGCATAAAATTCAATAACAAATTTCAAACAAAGTTCAGCAAAAGGTACAAGAGATACAGCTTGCATGGGTGATGGAATATCTTTCTTTACCATAACAAAATCAGTTTGAGGAGATCGTAATGAAAACTTTGTAAAATCTAATAATAAATGAAAAAGATCAGGAAGTGAATCGGAATGATTTGTTTCTTTATGACTCATTTCTTTTGCAAGAATTCTGATACATTCAAATAAAGCTTCATGTGTAGGACTTAATTCAGGATTTGCGGTTGTTAAAGTGAATGGAGTTTGATCAGAAGATCGAGGAGCTGAAGCAATCTTTCGAAAGATTAAAAGAAGTTCATTGTATCGAAGATCGTCAACATCAATAACATCTCGAACTCTTGCAAATAAAGATGGAAATATTCGAAGATATGTTGTCCAATGGAAAGGACTTGGGATAAATCGACAAGCCGTTGATTCTTCTGTTCCAAAAATTTTTGCAGTTGTTAAAGTTTTACCAATTTTTACCCATGACTAAAAAGTATCTTTTGATATTACCTTAACAAAATTTAAAATGATTCACCTTCCATGAAACGAGCCAATAAGCATTAGGTAATGAAGGAGCAAATTCTATCATTCGAAAATATCCAGATACGGTATTTGCATTTTCATATTCACGTTCAGATTGGGTTATATCTGAAACTTCTTGAGTTGCACTAAGTGAAGCTTGCGTATCATCCGAACATGTTTGGGTTCGATCAGATCCATCTTTTTTAGCTTTTCGAACAACTTTTGGCGAAGATTTTTGTTCAATTTTACCAAAGTGAAATTCAAAAAAATCTTTTATGGCAGCAAGAGACATTTCAGGATTATTTAACATTGCGGTGTATTCAATATATTGTATCATACGAGACCAATTTTCAAAGAAATTTTCTGAAAATGTTTCATTGAATACGTGTTGATATAAAAAAATCAAAAACCTTCAGATTTTAAGACAAATCTTTGAGCATTAAAAATTCTAACAACTCCAAAAAGAGTTCGAACAGTTGTTTCAGCCCATTGCTTTGCAGGAGTATCTCGAGAATGATGAACTAGGAATTTTTGATTTCCAGATGTTGAATCATCACTTCGTTCATGTGAAGCATTTTTAGTAAAAACACGAACTTTTTCCAACAATGAAAATAAAATCTAAAACAAATACATTTACTGTAAAAGATGATTTTTTATTAAAAACTTACATCAGAAAGCATAATTTGCCATGAATGAGATGTAAGATCATCTGAATGAGAAGCAACAGTTTGAAGCAAGGTATCACATGCACTTTTTCGTACAGCTGGTCTTGTATCAACACAAAGTTCACCAAGACATTCAAAAAGTACAAGCCATATTTGTTGAGTCTTTGCTTCACCATGATGCTTGCATCGAATACGAATTTGATCAGAAACATGCCATAAAAGACCAATTGCAGATAAAGATATATTGATGGATTTCGTTTGTTTACTGAATGTTGCAATTGTATTTAAATACATTTTTAAACATTTGAAGGGAAGAACTTCTAAAAATTCTTTTCCAGTTTGGCTTACACCATTATATGCATATTCAATAAGACTTTCAGTGCTTCTAAAAATTTAAACATATTATCTAAAAATAATTCAACAAAAAAAACGATTACTGTTCGTCTTGACCAATTTGATATGTAATATCAATAAGAATTTCCCATACTTCACTAGATAATGTATTACTTGCAACTTCCAAAATATTTAAAACACAATCAAGTTGTCTTTGTTTAACATCCAAAAAGGATACTTCATTTAATTTTGACATTGGTGTCATTATAAGGATTTGCTGCTTCTAAATTAAGGATGTTATTTTAATATAAAGAAATAAAAGATATACTGTATCGTTATCTTTTGAAGCAATGTGTTGTCGCATTGCAGACATTACAAGTTGTGTCAAAGCAACAGAACCCCATTCACGAAGTTGTGTGTGAGAATGTCCACAAACTTCAACAAGATGTGCAGTAATAGGTCGCCAAAAAACATCCAATCGATAAAGATTAACAATTGCAGTTTGAAGAAGTTTTGCAATAGCAAAAAATGAAATTTCACGTGAACTTTTTTGAGCAACTTTCATTTGATTTGATGATAATTCACATAATGAAGCAATGACATGATGAAGGCCAACATCATCAAATTTGTTTGAATGTTCAACCAATTTATTGAGCATAATATTCTAAAAAAAGATAACGATGAAAAAAATGCACGTAAGAATTACAGTATTACAAAAGATGGTAGTTCGCCCACTACTGCTGTAGTTAATACAGTTGAAGGTAAGCTATTAATATTTGTCAAGCCACCAGCTTCAGAACCAGATGCATCAGTTCGAAAGTCACCATTTGGTAATGGTTTTATTCCAACAATCCATGTAAAATGTTGCAAAGTTGCTAAAATCATATCCCAAGTTGAAGTTAAATATTCACCATTGGCATCAGCAGATAAAACCAAAGTCCGAGCAACTTTCATATTTTTTGCAGTAAGCTGAAAATGCATCTTAATTACATAATCTATATTAGAAAAAACGAAAACATACAGAAAAATTTTCATTTTGAGCAGCAGCACTTGATGATACAAAAGTAGGACAAATTGTTCCAACTGCAATTACTTGATCCAATTTTGCTCCAACCATTTCAATATTATCAACAGTATGAAGATGGTCCTTTAAAAAGAGCACATCTCCAACTGCATGTGTTTGGCCAGCATTTGAAGCAATTGTAGGATTTGTATTAATAAATCGATCATAATACCCATTTGGCAAAGAATAACGACATAATCCACGAAGAGAAGCATCTTTAATTTCAGGATTATTACTTTTACAAGCAAGAATAACAATTGTTGATAAACAATTTAACAAGGATTCTGTAACAGAATCTTCAACACTAAAACAAAAATATTGAATATCAAAAGAATAAAAAAAATTATAGTACCTTGAAACTAAAAGCTGCACTAAACCATGAAGAAGACTATTAGCAGCACATTGAAAGATTTCGGTGGAAACTTTTTGATGAAGTTCAATTTCATTTTGTGCAGTAATAGGTTGCTTTGTAGGTGAATTAATCTCTTCAACAACTGCATAAATACTGTGTGTAACATCAATTAAACACGCATATGCAAGAGAAATACAATATCCAAGTGGAATTACACCAGCTTCATGCTTTTCCAACCAATCAAGTAAAATCCACCGTTTTGCAGAAACATTTTCATGAATTGGAATAAAAGTTTCACCACACAAAAAACCTGGTTGATTTTGATCGGTAGTTTCCAAAGGTTCATCATCAATAGCTAAATTACGGTATTTAAAATGGGTTTTAGGTTAAAAGGGCAAAACAAAACCTTTTCGAAGTGCTCGACAATTGTAATTTGTAACACCACGAACAATTAATTCAATAATCTTGGGACCATTTGGACGAAAATGAAAATTAGCACAAAGCCAGCGCAAAAGTTCAGGTTGACCAACTATTTTATGAATAACTTCCAAAGCGGCTGCGGATTGCCATTCAGCTTGTCTTGATGCCAAAAGATGCAAGACAAATTGAATAAAAGTTTCAGCATGATACTCAATTATTTCATGATAATTTTTTACCATTGCTAATCCAATTCTTAGGCATCGCATCAAAACTGGAAATGGAGGCTTTTCATACGCTTTATCAACAGGTGAATTTGAATCCTAAGAAAGCAGAGATTAATGAGAATTAGTTACTTCATATAAACAAAAATATACCTTTTTGCCAGTAAGAATATACAACAATTGTGGGCAAACAATATCACGTAAAACAATGGCATGCTCAATATGACGAAAGAAGACAGATGGATAATTCTTCAAGATTGATTCAAGTAATTCCAAAGCAAGAGTCATTGTAAATCTTTTTACTCCAATAAGCCATGAAGTTGCTTGACGACGAATTAAGCTCATTAAATCTTTTAACAATTGGAAGCTATCAGCAGCGCAAACACCCATATTGGAATCATTTAATTGTGTTAAGTCAACATTAGAAGATAACGGAAATTGTAAAACCGGTAAACTTTTTATACCATCTTCTTGAACAACTCGTTCAAATGTACAGCTAAATAATTGCCGAACAGCAGCAGAAGCAGCATTTATAACAGACGGATCTTTTGAAAAATTCAATTTAATTGCAATTACAATACATTTTGATAGTGCTGAACCAGTGACAAGCGAATCAGCACTAACAAATAAAGTAATCGTCTGAAGAACTTTTAATTCTTCACATTCAGCTTCAGTTAAATTTGAAAGCTCTCGTACAATTACAGGCGCAGAAGTTTCATTTACAATTCCAAATTGAAGTGCACGTTGAATAGCTTGTAAAGCAATTTGAACGAGCTTTGGAGTTTTTGTTGAACAAGCAAGAATAAGTGGATGAAGAATTTCATTACATCCATTCTGTAAATTTGAATGAAGTGCTTTTGTGTCAGATGTTGTGGAAATATTTCGTAATTTTACAATTGCAGCTTCTGCCGCCTAAAAAAATAAAAATGTAATAAATTAAGAATAATTAAAAAGAAACAAACATCTTTGACACTTTCATGCTTCCGACGAGCTTCAGTTGAAAGTAAACGTAAATCATTTAGTAAAGCATCAACAAATTTCTGCGGATCTTGGGCAATAATACCACCGGATGAACTGGACATAAAAAATGATAATATATTAGAACAACAGTAATAACAACAAATGTAAAAAAGAGCTGACGAGCAAAAATTTTAACAGCAAATTGCCAACTCAAAGGAAAAATGAACAAAACGCCAAAAAGCAATATCAGAAAATTTTTTTAAAAATGGCATGGAAAAACAGCTGTTTAAAGCATTTTTAAAACGATATTTTGGAGGACATAAAAGTAAAGTGTAGCAGATTTACAAAATAAAAACTGAAACCACAAACTTATGGGTTTTACTACTCTCAAGGAAAGTTGGCCCGCCGCTTTTTGAACGGGACTTATCCCATCAGATAGCCCTAGGGTAGTTATACTTAACCCTAAAATATCTCTGGTGGTTAGCCTTTTATTGAGCTAATTTATGGAACAAAAAAAACAAACTTTGCATCATCCAATTTAACCGTTTTTAGACGTTCTTTGCTTTTTGAAAAGAGATTCTTTGGACTGAATAATTTTCGGGATGTCTTGAAATGCATCACTTCGGGTTCGGAAACTTTTTCTTCTTGTTGTCTCGGATATTCGAATGGATTTTTCTATAAAAATGTTCGATAAAAACATAAAAATAAAAAGTAGTACTCGGTTACAGCAAACAATAAAAAAAGAATTAATGCAATATTCAAATTTCATAATTCTTTTTTTGCGATCATGCGCATGGATTGTAAGATATTTCGTAATAAGTTCATAAAAAAAATTTATATAAAGCCGTAAAAACGCGTTTTGTGAGGAAAACAAAGCTTTATGAGCTCAAAAGAGCACCGGTTTTCAAGTTAGTCTATAACTTGATGTCTATGTTTCCTGAAATTAAATCTTTTAATTGATGGCCGATAGCCAGATCTGATTGTAAGTGGCTGAAACTTCCCTAAAATGTTCACAAAATATTGTTTTTTAACATGTAAATCACCAAACGTGACTTACATTCCTTATCTATGTTTAATGTTCCAAATTTTTATCGATGTAGAGGTAATGCACTGTTTTATTTTGAAAAAACGAACGCAAAAAGGAACCGCTTTTGAAATTTTTTTTATCCTGTCTTATGTAAAAAAAACTCTGGAGAATTTGATTTTGCAAAAAAAACTTGCACTATTGGACTATACTAAAAGGCCTAAAGGGTCAAAACGCACAAAAACCGGCCAAAATTAATTTTTGAGGCATTCCGATGTGCAAAAGTACCTAAAATAAGAACTTTTTTGAAATTTTTTTAGTGATTCTTATTCAGCTCGATGAAACGAACACATCCCTATCACATTTGTATGCGTAACTTCAAAGGTGAAAATCCAAAATTGGCATAATTAATAGGTAATGTAGGTCGAAAATTAGCATATACCCAAAATCTCAACTGTTTCGAATTCCTCGACCAGAAAACCAATTTATACCGAAAATTAGCATAAATGGGCACCAACTTGAAATCCGATGTCCTCCCGTGCTTCAAAACATCACAAAATGCGTATTAATTCCAATTACTTCGATTTCACAAGATTTTGACAATTCCATCAAATTTTTCCATTTTTCCTTTCTCTTCTCCAAATCATCGTTTAATAATAACTTTAATGGTTCATCAGAATTTTGATCATTTTCAATATTATTTTCATAAGCAGAAATATGAAGGGAAAGGGTGCTGCATGTGGTATTTGAATCAATTTTAGCTTGTTTTTGATCATTTCTTTCATCTCTTGAACGATAAGATGCCAAAGATTTATATGTTTTCCAAGATTTCGGAGAAGTCATTTTTGCTTTTGAATGATAATTAAAAGAACAATCTTTTCCTAATGATTTTTTATAGCTGCACTGTTCAATAGACATTTTCTATCTGTGCCAGAAATTGGTTTACAACAACGATTCTTGTATTTTAATGATAAACTTTAACACATATTTTTAAAAAAGATGTTATTCTATTGAAATTGCAGAATACTGCTTACCAGATATTTCTTTTTTATCATTGTCAGACATGCTTTTTAAATGTACAGGCTTTATATTTGAACATTGATGGTGATTTTGGTTTGAATTAAGACTAAGATTGCTGTATTCTGCATCGACATTATGACTGAGATTTCTGCCAAAAGAAAATTCCTGCTGCTCATTCTTGGCTGACAAGGCGTTATCTTGTGTTTTCATCGAAAATAATATAAATGATGTTAGTAATTTATCTGATTTTATACAAAGTTTTAAAATAACAGATTTATAAAATACAGAAAAATTATTTGATTCTCTTTTCAAATTTTTAACCAAACGAAGAATATTCTTGCATTTTTTCGCATTTTAAAACTCTCGAAAGCATCAAAAATCAAAACGTTAGAATGACGCAACCGCTGAAGCTTTAAAAGATAACCATCAGTTTTTTGGCCAAAAGCTACGATAAACATCTCTCTTTTCATTATATCAGTCACTGTATCAGAAACTGAATAGACTGTTGGAACAAATGTTCAAAAATTAAAGATAAGAATGACGCAATTTTCAAGCTTAAATGGGTACCGTATTTATTACATATATATGACAACTCTTTATATAAACCAACAAGTTGTGTGTTGTTAGTAACAACAATAGGATATAATAAGCATAATTAAATTAAAAAGAAACAGCACAAAATTACTTCTTAAAAATTTTATCAAATGCAGCATCCTTCAATCCCAAAGCATCCATTAACCCGCTTTCAATTGCTTCAGTTTTATCCCAGCCACTGAGATCACCACATGCCAATAAAGGAACATATTTTCTTTGAATTGGAGTATATTCAGCTAATGTTTGTTCTGAAACACATAATATAGATCAAAACATTCAAGTATTAAAAAGGTATACCATAATCTTTTGATAAAATGGGATTTTTAAGACATGGAGTAAAATCTTCAATAGGTTTGTAATCCTTACAAATAAGAAAATGTTCACAACTATCTGGGCGACTTGAAGGAGGTTTATAGCAATCAACAAAAGAAAAGAACAATTTCATTTGAGCCAAAATAAGGTTAACATGGCGAGCTTTAAAAATCTGAAACATTGACCTTAATTTAGGTTAACCGAAAAAAGAGACAATACCTTGGAAACAAAAGATCCACCAGGGCGTAAAACATTTAAAGCTGTGCTGAAAGCAGCATAAAGAAGTTGTCCTTGCATAAATTCATCAAAATTATGGAATCCAGTAACTAGAATGAGGCAATACAATTAGAAAACTGAAAATAAACATTACCATCAGGTGCTCCATCACAAACAACAAGACCAGCTTTATGACCACCAAGAGCTTGGATAATAAATTTGATAGTTCTTTCCTACAACACTGATATAAAACCTAAATAAAAAGTGAATTTATGTACCTCAGTAATATCACCTTTGATAACGAATACACCTGGAATAGGTGACATATCTTGCAAATCAACAGCAACAACACGATGTCGAAGAGGAACCACTTTTCCATAACCATCACATTGAAGTCCATTCGGAAAGAGAAACATTGAATCCTTATTCTTTACCGCTTCTTTTCGATCTTCATTAATATAATCTTCTAATTTAACAGCGCATACTTGAGACCATGATCCTGGTGCTGAACAAAGATCAACAACGGTATCAACACCTTAAATAAATAAATTAACACATACAAACTAAATGTACAATAATCACAAACCTTCAAATATGTTATATTTTTCATCACAATGCAGAAGTTTAAAAGCACTTCGAGCACGGTACCCAGTTTCTTTTGCTTTTCGATAGTAAACATCACGTTGATCAGAATTCGTTTTACCCATAACTTATTTTAAGAAATATTAAGATGTAAAAACACTATCGAAAATGTGCATTAATATTCAAAAATGCAAGCAACACGAAGAAATTTTAACTTTGAAGAACACCTTCCTATTTTTCACGATTGGCAAACGACACATTTTGCAAATCATTCAAATTTTTTACAGTATGCAAAAAACTTTCTGGAAAAAAATTGTGGAATTATTTTAAAAAATTAAATTTATTTATTAATTTTTTTAAAGGAAAATTTATTGAATTAGTTTTATGTGATGGATGTAAAACATGTATGATTTGATTGATAAATGCAAAAAATATAATATTAACAATCCTTATTTAACTTTTATTTGGCAAGGTTTAAACAAAAAAACATAATATTTTTAAAATACTAAATGCCTTATTCAAAAAAATATTTTGAGATCAAAAGAAACGAAAGTTTAATTAAAAGATGAAGAGAGCAATTAATTAATTAAAACACTCATAATATATGAGATATGAATAAAAGAAAATATTATGTGACTAATGGAGGAGATGATACTGGTGAAGGTGTTGCAAAAAGACTCCACCCGGTTCGAGGAATTAATGCAAGAGCCCAATCAATAAAGCGTTCAGATAACGAAACAATATTAACACATAAAGCTTCAAGAACTTCAACAGTTTGTTGGGGATATTGATTGTAGAGTACTGAAGTAATTATTAATGCGATACATGTTAACATCATTAAAGCAGTAGCAAATGGAAAATCTTGTTTTGGATATACAGATAATTTATGCCAAGTCGGAAGTAATTCACGATCTGCAGCTTCTGTGCATTGTGGATATGGATAAAATAGATGACCCTTTTCAAGTGGGGAAGGAATCATTCGAAATGCTATAAAAATATTTGGTAATATTATTACCGTATAGGTTTTCTTCAAGCTTACTTCCTTCCCATGTATGTTGAAGTAATTGAAGTGCTCCATCAACTCGTTTCCAATGTTGTAAATGCCAAAATGCATATGCAATTGCTTCCGAATCACCACGTTTTAAGATATGCTCTGGTGGTAATATTAATGGCTTCATTTCAAGTAAATATTTTGGTACATGGGGATTAAATTCTACTGCTCGATGAATTGCTTCTATTGCATTTTGTTCTGCAGAAGAAAGAGATCTCTTTCCCATTTGCTCGGGTTGAAATCGATCCGCTACCATTCGGGCTTTTAAAAGTGCAGAAGTAAAACAAATTGTTGCAGATTTTGGTAAACTAATATCTTAAAAGATAAAAGAAATAAAATTAAAATTTTTAATTTTTTTTAAATACCATCATATCTTGCTAAAACAGCTTGAGCATCTGCATATGCTTGTTGCTCCAAAAGAACTTCAATTAAATTTTCATGAATATTCATGACATTTAATTGTGGAAATTCTTTTATTAAATCCCGCATCATCTTTACGGCTTCACGTAATCTATTTTGCCTTCTTGCACACATTGCTAATCTTCGACGAATAAAAACAAGAATATTTACATCTCGACCTTTTTGACATGGATCATGATCATATTGTCCATGAGCTTGCATAGATCGATAATTTGTTTCAGCTATTTTTAATGCCTTCCTGTAAAAGTTGAACTTATTTAAAAAGGGCGAAAAGAAATTTTGCGAGTACCGTAATTTTTCTTCAATATCAACAATTGTCGTACATTCTTCTTCAGCTAACAATATTAAAGCCGGAACACAATCAGAATTAATTTCTAATGCTTTATTGGCAGCTTTAATTCTAGATGCGCTATCTCGTTCTCTCCAAGCAAGTGACATAACTAAAATTTTATATGTGTGTTTGAAAACCTTATTTCTACTCTTATTTTTTTTACCTTCATAATCTTCCCGACCTGCATCACTATCACAAGTAAAAAAGCTTTGATGATCTTGTGCAGATAAATTTAAATCATAAAATGTTAAAGGTTCATGCTTAGTTATTTGTGCATATCGTTGATATTCAGCTCCTCGAAATAATGCTGTTGGATTTCTCCATACTTTACATTCTGTAAAAAAAATTAATTGTAAAATTCTCCAAAGTTTTATTGCCATAGAAACTTACCAGGTACTGTACGACTTGATTCAATTGCATCATCCACATCACTACCGTCTTCACTTCCATTATCTGCATTATTACTAAACCAAAAAATGTCATCAATAAATGACCAAAAATAAGATGTTGTTGTATTTTTTAATGAAGAGTTAGCATTTATTTCGCTTTCCATTGGCTTCCAGGTGCTCAATAATAACTAACAAAATGCTTTACTAACTTTCCTTCTTTTTTTCCTTCTTTCTTTTTTCTCTCCAAAAAAGCTATTAAAAAGTAAAAACTGCGCAGTAAAAATATAAAATTAAAGCATAATATTTATTGACTATTTTTTACTACACCATTAAGTTGTTTTTTTTTTCAGCTCACCTTTTCACTTGAGCACGCTCACATACATTCTCAAAAATTAATTGGTATTCACCAAGGAATATGGCTGACTACTATTACTACTACTTTTACTGACTCAATACTCAATTTTTATAGAAGATTTTTAGGAACTTGAAAAAGGCAAAAAAAGATTTTATCTCTTTAAAATACAGTAATGCACAAGCTGTTAAAAAATACAGTAATTTGTTTCAGTATAAATATGTTTTTTTAGAAATTTCATAAAAAAAACTTGTTTTTCTTGTTTTGTAATGCTTTACTTTTATGCATAAGCAATTATCTTTTCAAGTTAACACCTGATGTAAATTAAAGCGTAAACTTATTTCGCATTTTGCTTTCATTTATTTTATTTTATGCTTTCGGGTAACCTAGCATTTTTCTGAAAAATTTTTCTTTTGCGTTCTATTAAAGTTAAAATCTTTTTTAATTTCTCTTCAACGCTTCTTTCCTTCTTTTATAAATTTGGTAGTAAAAAAATCTTTTTGCTTACTTTTTAAAATACCACCACTCAAAAATAAGAATAACACCGGATACTAAACTGGATGTCCCTGTTAATGCAACATAAAATTTTGGAGTCAAATTATTGAAATATCCAGATACTGTAAATTATTATGTTTATTTTTTAATAGTCAAATAAAATTTATTTTACCACTTTCCACAGATTCTGCGATTTTTAATGGACCACGAAATAAATAAGCAAATCCAATGACAACACAGCAATACATTATCCATGAACATCCTGTTAGGCGATCCCAAACTTTTCTTATGCGTTCCTGCCACATCTCATAATAACATTAAATTTACTTTTTACTGTAACGGTAATTTTAATGTTATTATTTTCATACTCAAGTTTCATTAAATTTTCAAGCATATATATTATTATCATTATTCAAATTCGGACTTTTATAAACAACAAAAAATTCATAATTAAAAACTTAAAAAACTTGTTCAAACCTAGCTATTCTTAATTCGTACTCTTTTGAAGTTACTTCGTAAATTCAAAAAACGATGTATAGGTATAAACGTAAAAAATAGTATTTAATTTACTTAAAGTTCTTAAAAGTGTTTAACAAAGGATTCCAAAAATACATGTCTATAAATATAAAGTTTATTTCAGGAAAAGATTTTAAATGGGGAAGATTTGAACAAATTTTTTTTTACACTTGGCTTGTAAACAAAACTAAAAGATGAAATTCATTATCCTAATCCATTTTTTTAAATTTTTTTAATAAAGCATGCAAAAAATTAATTAAACAATTGGAGTCAATATTTTTCAACAATGTAAAAGCAAAATCCTTAAATTCGTGAAAATGTTTTCGTGCTAAGAATTTAATTATAAGTAATCATTAAAACTTTTAAATTTATTTAAATTTTCTCTTTTAAAACATATCTGAATTTATTAAAAAATTAAGTCAAGGAATTTTTATTCTGTGCTTTATTGTTTATTTGGTTTCTCCCAACGTATGGCTTTTTACAAAGTTGAGGCACATAATTGAATTTAATAACCATATACACTTATTCAATAAGGTTCAAACATTTATTTATAACACTTAACTGCAAAAGAATAAATAAACAAAAATAACAAAAAAAAATTTTAATATTCAAAAACAAAATGTTAATTTAAATGAAAAATTGTACCCAACACAGAAAAAAAGAAGTTTCATAAGTTAATCAAAAATTCAAGTATTAAATAAAAGAATCCTTTTCATTAATTTTATGGAAAGCACAAGTTTTAAAAAAGATTAAATTATTAATTTGATAAAAAAAAATTAAGGATTTATCCACACATTTTCAAAAAATAAAATAAAACATAAATAAATTGAACAATTTTCTACGAACAGAAAATTAGGCCTTAACCGGGCCGGCTAAGCGCATTTTCAATAACAAATTTTCTGAATTGGACGGAAAATTTGAAAAAATAAATATTAATTTAGAATAGATTTATAGATAGAAACATATTTAAAACAAAAAAAAAGTTTAAAAAGGAAAAAATGAAGTAGTAGTTAAAAGAATAGACAATTTGATGCAAAAACATAATTTAGATTAGAAAAAAGTGACAAGTGAAATTCTGTTAATAAATTGACTGAGAGAATTGATACCCGTTTAAAAGTGTTAGAATGACAATAAAAAAGATAAGATTAACATAAAAATTTATATAAAAAACCTAAAACCGGAAAAAAAGAGATCTGAGAGTTAAAACAAGAATAAACTAGAAGGCATTAATGAATGATTATGAAGTTTATATGAAAGAGGTTAGAAGAGAGAAAAAAAATATACAAAAAATAAGAAAATAATCACTTCAGCCGATTTAATGCAAGTGTCCAGCTAAAAAAAGGATACGTCAAATACAGTAAGCATGGAGGGGAAAATACTTACAGAGGTTCACACTTTTCATCAACATAAAATTCAACGACAGAATTTTTACGCCCAGTTTGTTGGCTCAATTTGAAGTGAACACGGCAATCTTTTGGACTTTCTGTTGTAATATATGAACACCCTTGAACATTAAAATGTTTAGCTGGAATTGGATCCTAAAAAATTAAAATATGTCAGTAAATAAATAATAAAAACCGAAATAAAAGCTTACATATCGAGCAGCATAAATAAAAAAATCATGATCAGCAGTCAAACGAGCATATCTTGTGCCACTTCTAAATTTAATAAAAACTCCTTCAAATGATTTCCAAATAAAAAAACAAACTTTGTGAATATTGTTCCAGAAGCAATATACTTTTCTTTATTGCTATAGTCATCTCCACGAATTCTTTTGCCAGAGGGAGGTGGCTTAAATAATTCTTTAATAGGTGTTTCCTTGCCATCTGAGAATCGAATACTTTCAGCATTTACAACTTCAATATTTTCTGGCATTTTTCCATTATGCACTAGAAAATTTCTTTTATAGTATTCTAAGATTTGTTTTAAAATAAACATACATAATTCAAAAAGCTCATCATAGCATGGAGGACACACTCTTGAAGCTTCAGAATCACCTTTGAGTAATAATGCATTAGCACTACAACTCTCGCAAATAACATATCCGCATTTGCGACAATGATGCCTTCGATTGATGAGATGAAAACGGCAAGCACAGTCTTTCATCATACACATTGTAGCATCATCATCAGCAACCCACAAAGGAGAAAATTCAAGCTTTTTTTCAATTGGTTTAAAAATTTTTGGTGATGATCGTAGTTGATTTTGAGCTTGAAGAATTTCCTGTACCCAGCTATCTCTTTCATCTTTTGAAAGGCACTTTATGGCAGTGGATTTCTTGGTGCTGTAAAGATTGAACCATTTGTCACGTTCAACGCCATCATCGATTTCGATTACCATCTTATGCAAATTTATTCTCCAAATTGCAGGATCATCCAAATGACAAATAAATAATGTATCATTAAACTGAAACATGGAAAAGATCAATAAAAATAAAATTTAGAATAGTTAAAAATCTTACTAAAATTAATTGCCGTTCAGCCAAATCTCTTCTTGTTTGTCGCACCACTTTATCTTCTTTGATGAAACTCCTACCAGTCAAAAAAACATCAAAATTTAAAGTTTGAAACTTTTCAGAAATGATGTTAAGAAAATTATTTTCTTCAGTTTCACCAAAATTTGAATTCATCGATCCGTATACATTATTTAGCTTGATAAGAACAAGCTTGATTACAGCAATTTCATTAACAGCTGCAGGATGTACAAATTGTTGATATTTTTCCATAAATGCTTTGTACCGAAAGAAGTTTTGATGGATCATATCCCATTGTTTCATTATGGAGATCATTCCTTTAAAAGTTTCAGCAGGTTTGTAGGTCATATGTTCAAAATGACTATTATTGATAACATCAGGATGATTGAGAATTTCCATTTCAAACTGTTCAGTTGCATGTTGAATTTCTGCATTCCGTTCAATAATTAATTGAAAATCTTGACAAAGTTTAGCTTTCTTGCTGAGAAAACTTTCACAAAGTCGAAGATCTTCAGCATGTTTATGCATAACAATTGCCAAACTTGGTTGTCGAGAATCCCACAATCGACAAATTCGGACAAAATCCTTCAATAATCTTTCATGAACTTGCAGAACCGGTTCAAGCTTTTCAATAAATTGATTAAAAATCATATTAAAATTTATTGAATCTTTGCAGCTTTTGATTGTGTAATCTTTAAGATATTCAGGATAATCCTAAAATTGTATACAGTAATATAGCGATATACTATTATAGCAGGGCCGCAACTTGCGTGTGGGGGCATGACTTTTTATTAATATTTGATTTTAAGTGCATATTTTTGCGAAAACAATAAAATATTTGCGGCACTGAGTTATAAAAAAACCTACCTTGATCATCAAAGTTAGAATTTTAACAAAAGATTCTTCATTAATGGCCATTTCAGCGACAACTATTTCGGAATTTATTAAACGTTCCATTTCACTTTCATTCACATTTGAATATTTTTGAACTGTTCTGAAGCAATTACTGTTAAATCATCTCAGTATTTATGTATATAAAGCTTACGAAGGACGGGGTACTGTAGGAGCGTCCTGCATGACAACGCCATTTTGATCATTAACAGTATTTTCATCATTGGTATTTTCAATATCCTAAAGTATAAAAAATGTATATCAAATAATATTTAAAAAAAGATAAAAAAAACTTACGTTATCTTTATCTTCATACATCCCGGCACAACTTTGATTTTCTTTTACTTGTTCCAATAAAACGTCTTTTTCCATTTGATTTATAATGGAGGTATGAAGCGTTTCTGCTTTTGAGCTTACACCATTTATACTTGTTCTTCTTTCATGAACATAAAAATCATCTTCCTCCATTTCCGGAGAAGAGTCCTCTGAACTGTTTGAATCATCAAGCTTGTCTGTTGCGGTCAGGGAGGAAGGAACATTTTCAGACATTCTCGTAGACATGAGTTAAAAAATAGATTGCAATTCGTAAACAATTACTCACCAAAACAGGCATATTTTCCTTTTCTTTTTAGAGATAACGATCTGAAAACCTGTGGTTAAAAAAAGGTTTCTTTTTTTGTGAATTTCATAAACAAGAAAAGAAACTAGCATTTGCTTTCGAAAAGTCAAGGGTCAAAAAACTATCAAAAAGATCAAAGCATTTTTTTCAAATACAAAATTAAATATTATGAATTAGCATATCTGCAGGCCGGGCTCGGGTTGAGATTTTTTTGAATTAATTTTTTGTTGCTATTATGCGATATTAAAAATACACGATGTTTCGGCCCTAAAGTCTAAACTCTTTTTTTCATTTACATTACTGTATCTTAAACTAATTGGTGGGCCATCTTCAATCAAATCCAGTTAGTGATTTGTAGAACGAAAAATATGACAAATATTAAAAACGTTGCAATTACAAAAATAATAAGTGTGAATTCATTGATGATAAATTACTTTTGTTTTTGACGTTTTGTGATTTGCATTTATTTATGACATAAAGTTTATGTAGTTGTGTTTAAGTAGAATTAGATTTCGGTGTTTTTGAACTTCGTTAAAAGGGTCTTTTTGGATATAAGTATGCTTTCAATGTTCTTCGAGGTTTGAAATTAGTAAACAACATTCATTCATAAAAATAGGCACTTTTCCCTCCTTCGAAGAAACGCTTTTTTTTTCGGTAGACTAACTGTGTGAAAAAACCGCAGTCTAAAAAACATTCTTTTTTTGCAAATTTCATAAACAAGAAAAAAGCGTTTCCGGTCCGTCAAAAAATCTGAGTAAAAAATTCATTTTTTTCGAAAAATTTCATTTATGAATTTGTAAACAAGAAAAGAAACATGCATTTTCTTTCAAAAGGTCAGGGGTCAAAAAACTATCAGAAGATCAAAGCATCTTTTTATATACAAAATTAAAGATTATGAATAAAACACATTACCAAGTCGACTTTTCAAATTTATATATAAAGTTGTTTTACTTTACTAAAATCTATATGTATTTTATGCATAAACCATAACTCATTTTATTGCATTTTACGTCCTCAACAACATCAAAAAAGATAAAAAAAATATAATCGGCTTCGAGAAATCCAAAATGAAAAATTGTAGTTTTCTTCTTTAAAAATTGAGGATACTGCCCATTAATTTCGACAGATCAGTTTGGTGAAATAAGGTGAAGTTTAGCGTTTTACATATGTTGTTCCCCATAAAAGCACTACATTTTTTAAAAGCAGAATTGAGTTTTTCCATAAAATGCACCAAGCAATTGAATGAAGAAAAAACAATACGTTTTCTTAACGAATGTGCCCTACATCCGCATTACTTCCGATTAAGATAATTATCAAACTAGGATAATAGATACAAGTGTTGAAGAAAAAAATTAAGTTACAATATGCATTTTAGAAAAATTTATAACAAAAGTTATTTTCGGCAAAAAACTTGATCTCGCACCTTTGGCGGGCCATAACTCCGGGCATATTCTTCAGATATTTTTCCGAACGAGAATTGTTGTAAACACTTTGATGAAAATACTAGGAAAGTTTAAAGGAAAAATTTTAAAAACTAAAAAGATTTTTATGATTTCGACCTCCCCCGAGGGATCTGAGTGGATTTCATAATTCCATAAATCCAAATGCCACTACGGTATTTTTTATGTTTATATTTTTTAAATGGGATAATTTGTTTCGTTTTGTATTATATTGTATGTGGTAATAAATATCATTATACGGTATATATTGTAACTAGCTTTCACAAGGCCTATTAAAATTAGGGGATAGAGAACAAGAAAAATTTTGTAATAACGGGATGTTACATTTTTGTAACACCTTTTTTAAGTCAATGTAACACTCTGTCCCAAGGTGGGCGGTGAAACAAAAGTGTTTCACTTTGGTAACATTTTTGACTTCTTTCATTAACACTTTTATTATGCACTTTTTAGCATTTCCATTATGCATTTGTTTTTTACACATGTTCTGCGTATCTTTTTAAACGTTTCTCAATTTTACTATTGCTCTCCCAAATCAATTTCGTTTTTTGTGCCTTCCACAAGAAAACCAGCTATAGTTGTTTTTTTTCCTTCTTTTGATTCAGATAAGAATAAATAAAACTATGAAGTTTGCGAACGACATATTTAAAGAATTCCTACTTTATTGTATTTTTTATCGTTCACCTAAGCATGGCAACGGGCTGACTTTTTGGAGGCCAGGCCCGGTTTGTTTTTTTGTAAATTTTCACGTGGTCCCCCTTTGGGAATTTTCAAAAATCAAAGCCCGGCCCGTCAAAAAGAAAGCCCGGCTGATTGCTCGTCGGGTTCATGCCACTGTGCTCTAACAAATGCTATTAATCTTAACATATTTTCTTGAAGTAAATAGAAACTTAATTATTAAAAAATGATTCAAAGCAAAATTCATATGATTCTTTAAGAGAAATAGATCAATCTTTTTAATTTTTAACTGTTGAATACTCGAGTGCGACTTAAAAGTTTTCTGTTTTGGCGTTTTGTTCGCAATGCAGTTGAGGAATTTTAATTTCATTGATATCATTAATTTTTTATCTGTGTAAATTCAAATGTTTAGACTTAGTTCAAAAAATCGAATACTTTTACATTTTTCCTGAATCATTATATTTATTAAAAAATAATTATATTAAAAACTCTATGTTTATTGTTGTTTATTGTTGTATGAACTTTTTGAATTTTTATTTATATTTAAAGCCTATCCTCTTTAATTCTTTTAAATTTATATTTATTTTTGCCTGTTCTAGATTGTAAAATTTTTACTGTACTTAATTTGTTATTTCAGAGATTGGTGTTTAAGCTGCACATGTCATTACGGCTTCAGAATATCACGCATTTCAAGCTTTTAGGACAGCTTCGATATGCTGTAAGTTTGTAAAATTTATGCTGTAATGTTTAATTAAAAATTTAGGCAACTAACAATTTATTAAAATCAACAAATGAACCTCTTTCAAATGTGGCACCTATAACCCTGACTTACAAGAAAACAAAGTCAGATGAATGGACAAAAATGTCACACAATGGTCTTATTAATGGATATTTACAAGTAAGATTGAAGTAAAATTATTATTTTATATTAAGAATTAAAATTTAGCTATCAAAACATCGATTATCGTTACTTATTGCTTCAACAGCTGCTGGGGGATATATGGTTGCTCCTGGATATGTAAATGCCAGTACGTTAGCTGCATGCACAATTGGAACAATTTTGATGTCTGCATCCGCAAATGCCTGTAATCATTTACTGGAAGCTCCATATGATGCTCAAATGAAAAGAACACAGTCAAGAGTATTAGTTGTTCATAGATTTACACCTTTGCATGCGTTAACATTTGCTGGAATTACTGCAATTACTGGTTCTGCAATACTTTGGACAGGTTTAATTTAGTTTTCATATACGCTTTTAACATTTTTTAAATTTTAGGATGTAATCCACTTACTGCTGCATTAGGAATATTAAATCTTGGACTTTATGCTGGAGTTTATACACCTTTAAAACGGTATCATATTGGATGTACTTGGGCTGGCGCCGTTGTTGGGGCAATTCC
Organism: Panagrolaimus sp. LJ2414; assembly: GCA_024447195.1. NCBI lineage: Eukaryota > Metazoa > Nematoda > Chromadorea > Rhabditida > Panagrolaimidae > Panagrolaimus > Panagrolaimus sp. LJ2414. The sequence continues at coordinate 3,118,650 of JAMRXY010000280.1, read as the reverse complement.
ACCTTTAATGGGATATGCTGCACTCACTGGTACACTTGATCCTGCAGCCTTTGTATTAGCAACTATTTTATATTGTTGGCAATTTCCTCATTTCAATGGCCTTAGCTGGAATTTGCGAGGTGATTACAGTAGAGCAGGATATCGAGTTATGTGTGTTACAGATGAAGGAATTTGTCGAAGAACAACGATAAGGTTTGTTTTGTCCAGTTATGCTAATTTTATAAAATAAATTTTTTAGACATGCCCTAGCACTCTTAGGATTGTGTTCAGTTGCTGCTCCTTTAACACATTTAACACAATTAAATTTTGCAGTTTTTTCTGTTCCTTTAAATGCTGTCTTAATTTATTTGTCATATTTGTTTTACAAAACTCCTGATGCCAAAACTTCAAGAAATTTATTCCGTTTCAGTCTGCTATATTTACCATTGATTCTTGTTTTAATGGTTATGAGTGCTCGTGGTGTACCAAGTGTAAGTTTTTTTGTAATGTTTACTGTATCTTTCTTATTTACATTTTTAAAAATTTTATCATTTTAGGATGCCAGTGGTATGCGAACACTTTCAACATCATCTCATCAATATCTTCCTGGCAGTCTTAAACCTGTTTTATCTCCTGTTGAATTATCGGTGATATCTTCAAGAAAATTGTAAAATTAATTAGTTGTAGTGTAGTTCAATAAATTTTCGATGATTAGAAAAAATATATTTTGTAACGTTTCCTTTTTCCAGTTGAATTTACGGTGTGTTGTCTTCAAGAAAACCTTAAACATTTAAAAAAAATTGTATCGAAAAATTTTGTTGATGAAAAAATAAAATGAATAAATGATTTATTAAAAACATTACTTATCAAAAACTCTTTTTAAAATACAATTTTTGAAGGGTTTCTAATTGACGGCGTTTTTTTATAATTTCTGCTTGCTCAATTTGGCGCTGAATCCTTTTAATTTTTGATCGATTCTTCCATGCACGAATCTTTATGATAAAATTACTTTCATTTTCTCCGGGTTGTTTTGCAAAAATACCAGGGAACCAGTATTCTTTTGTCACCCAACAAATCACAAATGACCATAAGGATAGCAAAATCCACCCTGAAATGCATAATTTTAAAAGATAATCAAATATACATGTTGATTGATTACCTAAATGTCGCATTTTTTCTTCAGCTTGTCTCTGAGCTTCTTCATAATCAACAAAATTCAACGACGTTGCCATCTGTAAACAAAAAAGAAACTCAAAAATGTCATTTTTAAATAATTTCCTAAACAGAGATGTCTTGTAACCTAAAACCTTTAAAAGGTCTTTCAATTTGGTGAAATTAAATTCTTTCTGCCATCCAAAAAGAGAAAACTATAAAAGGTGTTGAATCTAAAAAACGTTATTGTCTATCAAATTTAAAACTCAAATGGAATATTATTTATGACTTTAAAAGTATTTCACAGAGGCCTTTCCTTTTCCCACAAATATTTGCGGGGAATGGATCCCATTTAATTACAGTAATATTTAACATTTTTTCATTGATCATGGTAAAATGTGACACAAATATAACAAAAACATTTCAGATAGTCAGACAAGATTAGATTTAATATTTAACGTCTGTAGGTTGTAAGGCTATTTTTGATAGAACATAATTTCTTAAACAAAGAAGAAACTATTACAAATCACAAAATACATAAATCTTTTGTTTTATTATTAATTTTGCAAAATTTTAAATAAAATGTCGTGGAAAATGTACTATTCCCAATATTTGAAATTCCAACAAATTGAGTAAAAACGTCAGTTTCATTTTCCCAATCAATTTCTTTATCAGAATCAATTTTGGTTTTACATTTTTGTAAATTATGTTAGTTTTCTATCATAAAAAAACTTTAAAAAAAACTTACCAAAAGCTGATGACTGAATGTTTTGGAAAGAATTTGCAAGTAAAAGTTTGAAATTTTTTGAATTCTTTCAACACATCTTTTAAAAACCCCTCGAATGGGATGGTGTTCTTTCTGCATAGAAAACTATTTTTAAAAAAATCATTGGAATAATTGTGATATTGATATGTAAAAAAACAAGTTATTATTATTATTAACAAACCGTATAAGAATTTCAACATCTTTTAGGCATTCAAGGTATGTGTCCCCAAAAATGGCGAGATTCGTTGATCTCTTGTTCAAGCGGACGCTGACTCTTTTGTATTAGTTTGCAAAATTTGCAGTAACCAAGAATGTAACTATTTGTCTGAAAAGGGCTATAGATACATGTAGCAGAGCAATGAAAGTTTAACTCTTGTTCAAAAAATTCAAACATGAGATTTTGTAAAAATTTTGTATCCGGAAATATTCTTTTTTCAAGCTCAGAAAAATACAAAATTTTTCAAACATAACATAGTTCTCACGTTTTGAAGAATTCTTAAAATTGAATTCAGGTTTAGTGCCCAGCTACAAATTTGATTAAGAAAAGTCATAAAAAACTTATTCTTACGTTTTTGGTGTACAAAAACTTTAACTCATGTCTTTAAAAATTGCAACGAATAAAATGCTGTGTTTCGTTTTTTTAGCTAGACGAAAAGCTGTTTTCATTTTTTATTCCAGTTTTGATAAAATTGTGTTTTTGATTACAATAATCAAAAAACATCTCGTGTTTAAAGTTTGGACGTTTATTTATACATATCACTCACTACATTTTTGCATTCTGTTTATCATTATTCATTTTTTGTCAAACATTGTTTTTTTCTATCTTTCTTTTACTCGCCAAAAACATCATTAGATCAGAAATCATTAGAGACACTTTACTTGATGACATTTTTTTCTATCATTCCACAAAAAAATGATATTGTTACTTCCCCCCTCGTCAACGACAATATGTAAAATGACAACATTTTGAAACATTTTTTGCAGCCATAAAAATGTTTTAATTAATTCCATAAATTTCAAAAAAATACGGGCAAAGTAGCTTTTTTAAAAAAGTACAAAAAAACACTAAAAGCATTCTCTAAATGTTAACAAAAAAAACTTTAATTTTCCCATGATGTTCCTGGATACGATAAAGTATTTTTCTTACAAAAAAAACTTGGATTTTTCGAACAAGACCATGAGAAAAGTAAGACACCAACAATTTTGACCCATTATTGTTCACTTATTCTTGTTTATTATGATAATATATGTTTTTTTCTTCAAAAAAACATTTCATCAGGATGCTTCTGAAAAAAACAGTGCTAAAAGTGTTGATGTTTTTGTGATTTTCTTTTCATTCTGATAAGCATCAAGAAGCTCTTAAATTTTTTAAGATTCAATCATCCGTGGTTCTTATAAATATATATTTTTCGGGCATTCATTTGACATTATAAAAAAATTTTTTTAATTTATCGTCGGATACTTTTTAGATATTAATTATAACGAATGTCTTTAAAAAGAAAAAAGAAGGGATGGACGCTTTTTTCTTTGATGTTTCTTGTTTTATCGTTGTCATTTGATGTGTGAAGTTTTTAAAAGGATATAACCCGCGCACAAATAATAAAGAAAGATATATTTGATTCATCTTCATGGCGGTTGAGAGCCAAAAAATGTGGTTTAGGACTCTTTAGACCTTTTCCTTTTCTAATGTTTATTATTGCAATAAAACGGATTAATCTTTGAGAAAGAAATGCCATTGTTTTTGTATTTTCTTTTTTTTTCCGAGGTCAATCAATGAGCTAACTTTACCCGCGCAAACTGACTGTTTTTTACAATTCCTTCGTGCCATTGATAATAACAAAATTATTTTTTGTCGTTTCTGTTGTTATTGTTTTCTTCTGTTCTTCCAGAATTATATTTTTTTCTCTCATCGTTTTTTAATAAATATTATTAATGTTTCTTTAATTATTAACCTATTGCCTTGATTATTATGTCATGAGATTTATCTATAAATTTATAAATGATTCTTCTGCGGAGGAGTATAGAAATCTGTGTGAATCATTCGTTCATTTTTCTCCCTTTTTTCCATATTTTTTAAAATCACAGATACTATTTATTTGCTTTTTTCGTGCCATAAAAAGGCTGTTTGATTTGATCGTTGATCTAAGAGCGGCATAGACTTGCTGCTAAATTTATAACCAAAAAAAGTTATTGAGAAATGCATTTGGCGATTTGACATAATCATATATTTATGGGGTTAATAAAATGCACGACAGAAAAAAAGTGTTTGATGTTGAACAGTTTGCATTATTAATGAAAATAGTTTGAAATGTTTGAGCCTTTTTTTGGTATAAAGTGATTTCCGGGAAAGGGATTTACATTTTCGGGCTTCAATCATATGATGATGAGGGAAAAAATTCGAAAACTTTAAAGAGAAACCCCGTACATAAGCCTTTCGCAGTTGTCGTTTTTATCATTTGCTATACATTCTTCTCGTTTTTACGTTTTTTAAACGTTAAACTACAGTAGTAGTCGTACTCGCCAAACCCGAATAAAATAGAGTTTTCCAAAAACATTTTTTTGATTTTATTCCCTGAATTCTGTTTTGCTTTTTATTCTTCGTGCGAGTTAAATATTATTTTTTACTTATTACTTTTTTTTAATACAAAAGGAATCTGAATTCTTTTAAAGATTTCTCTTTTTTTTCAGTTTTTCGTCGGTCCTTTTTAACCGCCGAATTAATTGTTGCCTGACTGTAAGAAAGTCAGTCGTTCGTCTTCCCAAGCTGAGGCCCGCCTCATTTACTTCGTCTGATCCTCGTGGAATGAAAAACATCCAAAATGTAAGCGACAAAACTACTCTCTCTGGTGAGAGTATCGCCGGGCGCCGCAGCTCTGCTAGCGGCGCTGGCATTGAAATCATCGTTGATGAAGGAGAGGATGTTGGTGGTGGTATAGGTGGTTCAAATGGTCATTATGAAAAAAATTATTTGAATGAAAAATCACCCCAAAAATGGACTAACATTGAACTTGGAAATCCTGAATTTACCAAGGTAAGACTTTTTTTTTAATTTACAACATTAAACTATTATGACGTGTTTGACGACAACTTTTTTTGAACATTAATGTTTGTTTATTTTTAAACAGCCATCTAAAACAAAACAAGCTTGCCTTTTTGAATACCATAATCAATTCATCTTTTTTGGACTAATCATTCTTTAATTTTTTTTTCTCCCAATAAAAATGCGTCTCTGAACCTGACCTTGCGTGTACGCAATTTGTACAAAGTCTTTTTTGTGCGCTTTTTGAAACCCTTAGGATTGCGCGTACTTGATTTAGTTGTAATACTTTTGACTATCAATTGTATTAGAAAAAATACGAGAAAAAAGATTGTTTTATTCATTCAATGATTTTGCAGAAATCTTCTTATGCTTCGAAAAATGATGGTACTTTTCCTGATGGACACACTGATCCTGCTGCTCAGCTTGATGAACTTAAAAAGTTGATGGAAGCTCGTGGAGCTGAAGCTATTGTCAAAGTAAGAAAAAACTTTATTTTTCGATTTTTTTTAATTACCATATTTCTTTTAGCTTGATAATGATTACGGTGGCGTTGATGGTTTATGTAATAAATTGGCTGTTGATCCTGTCAAGGGTTTACCTAAAAATCCAAAAGTATTACAACGTCGTCGCCAAAAATACGGTGCTAATGTCATTCCGAAAGGAAAACCAAAACCATTTTGGAAATTAGTTTGGGATGCAAGCAAGGTAAACTTTGTCATTTTTTTGGTGATTGATGTTTTACGGTCGGTCTATTTTTTAGGATCCAACATTACTCGTTTTGATTTTGTCTGGTGTTGTTTCTCTTGCTTTGTCATTTTACGAACCCACGCAAGAAGTTGCTGATGTAATCCCTTCTGTCGATCCCTTTGGATTATTTTCTAGTGATGATACCGATACCAAAAATGAACCACTTTTTGTAACCAATAATACCAATTTTCTTGAAAGTAAGTTTTTTAACTTAATTTTTTTTTCTTCTGAATTTTAGTTAATTATTTTTTAGACGAAACCACTCTTGCTCCACATGTAACAGAAAAGAAAGGTGATCATGGATCAGCATGGATTGAAGGAGTTGCCATTTTGCTTTGTGTTGTTGTCGTTGTTTTGGTCACTGCGATTAATGATTACTCGAAAGAACGACAATTTCAAGGTTTGTTTGATTTTTGATAAGAAAGTTAAAAAAACGTTTGTTTATTTGTAGGCTTGCAAAATAAAATAGAAACTGGTCATCAATTTTCTGTTATCAGAGATGGTGAAGCTTTTGATGTTCCTGTTGCTGATCTTGTCGTTGGAGATGTTGTTCGTGTGAAATATGGTGACTTAATTCCAGCTGATGGCATTTTACTTTCAAGTAATGACCTTAAACTTGATGAATCTTCTTTAACGGGTGAATCTGATCATGTTAAAAAGAATATTGACAATGATCCCGTCATTCTTTCTGGTACTTATGCCATGGAAGGTAGTGGAAAAATGGTTATTACTGCTGTTGGTGTCAATTCCCAAACGGGTATTATTATGACTCTTTTGGCAGGTGGTAACGGTACCGATTCAAGTTCTTCTTCAAGTTGTAAGTTTTTTTCTTTTTTGAATTCTTTAAGACAATCCCTTTTTTAGCTTCTTCATCATCTTCTGATACTGGTTCAACAGGAAGCGGAAGTAGTAAAAGTTCTTCTTCTGATGATGGTGACATCACTTCGAAATCTGTTCTACAAACAAAACTTTCTTCACTTGCCTTACAAATTATTTATTGTGGTACTACGATTGCTCTTATTGCACTTATTGTTTTAGTTGTTCGATATTCTGTTGAACATTATGTTGTTCAAAAGCATCCTTTTACATTTGCGGATCTTCATAACGGTGTCAAATTCTTCATAATTGCTGTAACAATTTTGGTTATTTCTATTCCAGAAGGTCTTCCATTGGCTATTGCACTTTCCCTCACCTATTCTGTCAAAAAGGTATTTTATTGTTTTCATAATTAATTGCCCGTCTTAAAAATTGGTTTTAATTTTTTTAGATGATGAAAGATAATAATCTTGTTCGCCATATGGACGCGTGTGAGACAATGGGAAATGCAACAACAATTTGTTCTGACAAAACTGGTACATTAACAACAAATCAAATGACAGTAGTTCAAAGTTACATAAATGGAAGATATTTTGAAGATCAACGTTCACAACCAACCGCAGAAATGTTGCCAGAAAAAATTCGAATTACACTTTGTGAAGCAATTTCCATTAATTCTGCATACAATTCAATGATAATTGCTCCAGCGAAACAAGGCGAACGAGCACAACAAGTCGGAAATAAAACAGAATGTGGTCTTCTTGGATTTGTTACTCAAATTGGTGGAAGTTATGATGCAATTCGAAAACAACACCCTGAAGAAAGTCTATACAAAGTTTACACCTTCAATTCCTCAAGGAAATCTATGATGTCTGTGATAAAACTCGTTGAAAATGGCCAAGAAATTGGTTACCGAGTGTTTGCAAAAGGTGCTTCTGAAATTTTGTTATCGAAATGTTCATACTTCATGGGTGCTGAAGGAGAGATTAAATCATTTTCTGAAAAAGAACGTTCAAAAATTATGACATCTGTCATTGAAGCAATGGCTGAAAATGGACTTCGGACAATTTGTGTTGCTTACAAGGATTACGTTTATTCAAGTGCTCGTCCGGCTGATGAACATGAAATTGGCATTGATTCTGATAAAGAAATTGATTGGGAAAATGAAACTGACGTTTTTACTCAATTTGTTGGAATTTCAATTTGTGGTATCCAAGATCCAGTACGGCCTGAAGTTCCAGAAGCTATTAAACGTTGCACAAAAGCAGGTATTGCAGTTAGAATGGTTACGGGTGATAACATTAATACTGCACGAGCTATTGCTCTTCAATGTGGAATCTTACAGCCTGGTGATGATTATTTAGTCCTTGAAGGAAAAGAATTCAATAATCGAATCCGTGGTCCAGACGGTCAAGTCAGTCAAGAATTATTGGATAAAGTTTGGCCCCGACTTCGTGTTTTGGCTCGTGCTCAACCTGTTGACAAATATAATCTTGTTAAAGGTATTATTGATAGTAAAACAACAACCCAACGTGAAATTGTTGCTGTTACCGGTGATGGTACAAATGATGGTCCAGCTCTTAAAAAAGCTGATGTCGGATTTGCTATGGGTATTGCTGGTACAGATGTTGCAAAAGAAGCTTCTGATATTATTCTTACCGACGACAACTTTACATCAATTGTTAAAGCAGTAATGTGGGGAAGAAATGTTTATGATTCAATAAGTAAATTCTTACAATTTCAACTTACCGTAAATGTCGTTGCTGTCTTTACTGCATTTATTGGTGCTTGTACAGTTTCCGATTCTCCATTGAGAGCAGTTCATATGCTTTGGATTAACTTAATTATGGATACTCTTGCATCGCTTGCATTAGCAACTGAATCACCAACCGATGAACTTTTGGATCGAAAACCATATGGACGAAAGAAGTCTCTGATTTCTCGAACGATGGTCAAAAATATTTTACTTCATGCTATTTATCAACTTACCGTACTTTTGGTATTTTTATACAAAGGTCCACAAATTTTTGGTGTCAAATCTGGTATTAATGCTCCTCTCTTTTCACCTCCAACAAAACATTTTACTATTGTTTTCAATACATTTGTGATGATGACTCTTTTTAATGAAATTAATTGCCGTAAAGTTCATGGTGAACGAAATGTTTTCAAGGTAAACATTTAAAATGTTATGAAAGTAATGTTATTAAATTTATTTTTCAGTATTTATCATCGAATCATATGTTTATTGGAATCTGGATTTCAACTTTCATTGGACAAATTTTAATTGTACAATTTGGTGGTGCTTGGTTCTCTACTGCTCCTCTCACTGTTCCGCAATGGATTGTTTGCTTGGGTTTTGGTATTTCTGAACTTGCTTTTGGACAACTTGTTGCAACAATTCCTGCAAAGAAATTACCTAAAAATCTTCGATTTGGAAGTGGTGATGCTGTTCCAACTGACCTTATTATGGATCGTCATGAACATCACAAAAATATGCAAATGCAACAATCACGTAAAAATCGTCGTGGCTTATCACTTTGGATGAGAGCTGTTGCAATTGTTGGCCTTCATGTAAGCATTTTTTCTTCTATTTTTACTTTTATTTCTAATTCTTTAATTACAGTATCGTGTTATTAATGCATTCCGACGAAATATGCGAGAAAAATCATTGGGAGATACTGCACCAAAGATGACCTCAACAGCTGCAGAAAAATGGCGTCAAAGTTATCGTCGTTACCGACATCGAAAACATTTGGAAAAGAAACTTGCTCGTCAACGTGTAAATTCTGAAGGTGAAGGTGGAAATATATCTGGTGCAGATGACAAGCCAACAAAATTAACAACTCATCGTGAACGAAAAATTCATCGACATATTCGAGAGATTGCCCGTCCCCATTCTGTTGATAAACAAGCAAATACAAGCAATACTGATATCAATGATGTTCCTTCAAATCCACCGCCACCACCTCCAAAAGGCGATATCAATGTTTAATTATTTGTTTTCTTTTTATTGTTGTAAATTTTTTTGAGAAAGACGAGAGTACTCGATGGATTCAATTGATTTTTGATTGATTTCTCTCTCTTTTTCTTTAACGAAATCGAGTCTCGCAAAATTGCTTTGAATTTGTTTTACATTTTATTAAATTTTTATACTCTTCGAATTGTTTTTATATAAATTTAGTTGTTACTTTTTGATGTTGTTATTGCTATGCTTATGAAATAAATGCAATGAATTTTATTTAAAAATTTAAAAACACATTTAATTTTTTTGAAAGTTAAAAAAATAGGACAATTTTAAAGTTGGAATTACAATAATTTTTAAGAACGATTTTTGTCTTGTTCTTTAGCAAAATTCCAAAATAACCGAGAACCCATTGCACCTGCGATAAACATTCCTGCATTGGCATAGAGAAGTCGGATTGTAAGATATCCATCAGCTCCAATATGATTAACAAATACGAGTAAATCATTTTGAAGATATTCTTGGAACATTCGCCGCTTTTTGGAACGTTTTTTCTGAAATTTGTATTTTGTTATTTCTTTCTGTATTACTGTAAGTTTACCATAGCTTCTTGTTTTTCTTTAACATCCTTTTCTTTTGCTTCAATGTAATGTTGCATTGCAGCTTCAATTTCATCAGTATTTCCCTGTTTTTCAGCAGTTTTAAGTTGTTTCAATTTATTTGTAACATGTTGTGAATGATGACGCGATTTCCCTTCCCAATGAAATTCAGAATCAAGTTCAGGTAAAACATAATCAAGTGCGGGCTTTAACATATCATTCAAAAAACTTTCACGATTCCCTGATAGAAGAAGATAAATAAATCGAGCGAGGTTGATGATGTTGGCGAAAAGAAGGAATACAAGTCCATACCAAACAACAATATAAATCTTTTCAATGTACATATTTGTGAGAAGAACACATTGAGTAATTTTTGGTGCCATAACCGTTTCATCAAATATTCCACTTTCACGAATATTAAACCGGCAAATTGTAAGTCGAGGAAAATGTCCAGTGTTTCGCCAATCTTCTCCACGAGTAAGAGCTCGAATTGTATCAGTACCCAAGAAGCTTGTGCTATCATCGGCAACGAAGTTTGACATTGTGATGAGCTAAAAATTATTGAATACACTGTAGTTCATAATATTTTAAAAAGTCTTACAGCAGTTAAAGCACAAATGATATTCAAAACTTTCATTAAAATATACCAGGCTGTTAAATAATATGAACTAAACATTCTTGCCCATACCCTGTAATTTATATCTGATTAGTTTCTTATTAATTAATTCATAATGCTAACCTTTTGATAACAGTAGAATCCTTGGAGAAACAGCGATAACGATTTTTTAAAATTTTTCCAATGTGAATAGTGCTGAATTTAATGAATTCTCGGCTTGGTTTTCCATTTTTCTTTGTTTTACTTCCTTCAGTTAAAATTGTTTGCATATAAAAACCTTAAATGGGGTATTTTAAAAATTTATTTTTTAAATCCATTTAAAACTGACTTGATGACCAATTTACAAATGACCAAAGGGATCGAGGAAGGGTAAATAAGACGCCAAGAATTGTCAAAATGAAAGGGGTCCACTGTAAATTGCGAAAATTTTAATAATAAACGAAAATAAACATGAAAAAACGCTTGCCTGATAATAAGTAACTTTTTTCAAATTTTCATAGCCATCTTCTTTCGGAAGAGTTTCATTAAGTGGCACAAAATAAGTTCCTTCAATAAAGCAATAATCAGAAGCATATTCAGACCAGCTACCAATCCAATTAGGTTTATCCCAGCATTGCATTGGATTTCCACCCAAGTTATTACCAAAGATTGTGATACCTGCTGCAATTAAAATATATGCCGCAACACGATTATTGAGTCGATCAACCATATCTTCATCATATCGAGGCTTTGTAGCTCGGGTTAAAAGATTTGCAAAACCCAATATAATCATTTTGCAATATTTTGCACCTTGAAACAAGAACAAGCAATGCAAAAAATGATAAGAAAAACTATTTTTGAAAAAAAATTTGATCAAACAAGAAAAAAAAGCAATCCGGAAGCTCAAAGTGTTGTTGCAACAAAACGGATTTAACAGAGATAAAAAAGATAATACAAAATATTCAAGATGATAGTTTTGAAAGCTTCTTTTTGTTTGTTGTAACATTAAACAAGAATATAAAAACAAACACTTTTTTTTATCAATTTATACCAATGCTTTTTTTTTTATTAAAAATCAATCATCTTTAAACAAAATTATTTACAATACAGTAATAAAAAAGAATTATTATTTTCATTGACTTGAGATCGATTTTGAGGAAGGTTTATACGAAACTTGTTTAAGAAGCCGTTTTGTCATTGAATTATTGCCATTATTGTGTCGTACTATTACCCAATTTGTCTATAAGAAATTTTTTAATAAAAATTATCAAAATTATAATTTACTCTAAGATCTTTGAATTGTTTTGTAAAAAAGAAATACAGCATTGGATTTGCGAATGAATTTACATTGAATAAGATATTAACGAAATCTTTTGCGAAAATGAAACAAGGAAATTGCTCATATTTTTGATGATTAACAAATCGTATTATCAATCCACCTGTAACATCACTTTTTTTAATTAAAAATCCTTTTAAGATTATTAAACTCTACCAGTATGACATAAAAAAAATAGAACAACAATAGAAATTAGCAACCAAATAGATCGACGTTCTTTTGCCATTCTTCGTTTATGTCCAACTGATTGTACACGTTTTGACGAGGCAATATAAGTTAAAATTCTCATATTTAAAACAGATATTAAAATTAATGGTATTAAATAAACTGCAATTGGATAAAGAACTTGATGCATCTAAAAAGATATTTATTATTTAAGGGGGATGAATGAAATCATTTTTATGAATTAATAATTTATATTATAAAAACTGTTTAAAAATGAATAGATAAAATTGCGTGACCCTTTTTTAACTATAAAAAACCCTAATTTTTGCTTTAAATCAAAGTTCAATTAAACCGTTTATTCAGACGTTTTCTCAAAGTTTAATTTTTGCAACTAAAATTACGTTATTCGCTTGAGTTTGTTTCAGTCTATTTACAAATTATATATCACACAATTGAACACTACTTTTAAATGATATATTTAGTATGCTACATTGGCTCTCCTGAGCTTAATTATAAAAATAGAGGTGCTAATGTTGTTTGGTTTTTTGAAAGTATGCTATTATTATATTTTTTTCTTGCAAAATGAAACATACGATAAAGCGGTAATCTTCATTTGCCCATAGGGGAGATGGTTCATGAATTAAAAACCATCTCGAAGTTCCATCGATTCGATGTAAAGACCATGAATATTGAAACCAGACAGGTGCATTAAATATTAAAGCCATAATTGCAATAAGTATTAAAGGTAAAGCTGTTTTTGAAGATGTTTCATTCATTGCTGAAAGGGGTTTTACAATTGCCCGATGGCGTTGTACTGTAATATAACACATTGTCCAAATTGATGCGCAATTTGATGCGAGTAATCCACCCGCCAATGTCCCCGTTGCCACATATGCCGTTTGTGCAACAAATCCCCATGGATCCATTTCTAAATGGTCATGAAGAGCTGGCAAAAATAATACAAATAATGAAAATAATAATTGTAAGCTATCACAAACTGATAAAACAATTAAAGTTGGAACAAGGGGATGAGATCGCCTAAAGATTTTTATTATTCTTTTTTTTATTAGTTTTCAAAATTTGCTTAAATTTTTCATTTATTTTTTATGTTTTGTTCTGTTTTTTTTTTCTTTTTTCCCCTTTGTAAATATTTGCAAAAACGTGATGGCTATTGCAAATGAAGATTCTTTGCCAAACAAAAAAAAAGAAATAATGGCATAGAATTTTTGATACCCGCAACTTCTCATTTTTTTTCTTTTTCAAAGATATGAGAAATATGAACGTTATGAATGCATTTTATAAAGGTCTTGTTGACGTGTGGAAATCTAAGTCCCATATTTTTGGATTCATATTTAAAAAAATAAGTTTTTTTTCTGCATTACTATGCTACTTTATTTTCGATAATGAGAAAGCTGCATAACCATATCCTTAAGCAAACAAAAAGACCCAATGATATTTCAAACAATAAAAAAATGTTTTTCCGGTAGAAAAAAAGCCTTGGTTCAATTGTGTTTTTTTCGATTCTTTTAAAAATTAAAGACGCGACATACCTACGAGAAAAAACACATAAACATGCAAGATTTAAAAATAGTCCAATCAGGCAAATTGATGGCAGTAAATATAAATCAAGTACATGCCCCAAAGGCCGCCATGGATATGTTTGATTACATGACAGCATTGCTTATTTTTTGGCAATTTTTCTATAAAAATGTTACTGTAATTGGAAACAACAAAAAAGGACACAAAAGATAAAACTTTGCAGCTGCATATATAAGTACTTTAAAATGCATAAAAATGAAAGAAAAGTCAAGTTAGAAAAAAATAAAACACGTGTGATTTATAAATTACGTTTGTAATAACAGAAAAAAGGAAAGACCAAATCGAATTCCTATCAATAAATAAATAAAAACTTTGTCTAATTATGACTTCTTTTTTCCCCTTCTTCTCTTTTTTCTGCATTTAAAACATAAAAGGTTACTATTTGCTGAAACTGAAATAGATGAAAAAGGCGTGGCATATTTTAAACAGCAGTTTAAACGTCAGATAACGGCACACAAAAAAGCAATATGTATATTTTTAAAAATCTTTTTTTTCTTTTTGCCATATAAAGACAAAGCTTTTTTGTTTTAAAAATTGCGAGGGCAAAAAAAGCGAATATTAAAAAAATACAAAAATATTCTTAAAAACTACATTTTTTTTCCTGTTGTAGGATCCAAACAAAATTTCATTAAAAAAGTATTGGAAAAAACAATATTACTCAGCTAATATTGAACAAAGCTGAAACAAATCCGGGGTAAATAATGTGCAAAAGTAAAGCTTTTCAAAGTCATTTACTTTGAAGGAATTACTGAAAAAACGCCATTGTTAAAAGTTAAAGAAGGACAAAAAGGGGATGAATAAATGGCATTCTTTAAAACAACAAAAATATGACATAGTAGGGGCATTAAAAGAAAGAAGAACAAAAACGATTTTTTTTGTGAAAATAAGAAAGCAAAAAACAATAGTCTTTTAAAAAACATTCGAAAAGCATTTCTTTAATTGAAAAGATATGACGGTAAAAACCAACTGAATCTCGCAAATACGTATTTATAATATCGAATTCATTGTGAGAAAAAGTTTATTCAATTTATTTAACACGTCGTTTTTTACCTTTTTTTCAGAAAGTCATATTACTGCCTTAAAAGGAAATAGGAAAAACGGTGGTTATTTAATCAAATTTATTTGATATAGCAAAGGGTCAAGGAATTTTATGCATTTAGAAGAAAGGAGAGCAAAAAAAGAAAACATTTGTTTCCTTATTTAGAAATATATCCAAAGGCATGAAAAAATAATGGTAAACGTAATTAATTCAAATTTCAATTGGTTAACTTTTTTGACATGGCTCTTGCAAATTGTTTTATTCCAGATGGATATTCTCTTTTACTCAAGTTGAAGCAAGAAAAAGGCCCAAACAAAACAAAAAATGTAGCAAAAAAGTAAAAAACAAAACAAAAAGCATTGATTGCAAAAAACCATTTATCAGAAACATTTCAAATTGAATTTACATTAACTTTTCTTAATCTTTCCGGTGAAATAAAAAAATGATTCAAAAAAGTATCAATCTTTAAGCATCAAAATGCTGCAGGGTTACTACCTAAACAAAACATTGGCGTAATCTCTTTTTATTACTTGTCTCAAAAGAACGATAAGAAACAATATTATTTTTTTGACGTTGTAGCAGCAGCAGTCTTTATAGTTTTTTATGATATTAAAGTTTAAAAGAAAAGGTGTTAAAAATTTGAAGCAACCAGTTACCACTTCCTTTTATTTTAATTGTTTTTTATTGAATTTGATCAAAAATTTTTAAAATGTTGTGTCAAATTACCATTTAATTTTTTTTTTCAATAAATTTATTCAAGTTTTTTATTTCAATGAATTTAGATAACTTTATAAAAATCGAGGAATATAAAAAGGAACGATTCTTTCAACTCTGAAAATGATAAAAAAAGAATAGAAGCCATGTACAAAAAAAGAAATATTCAAATATAAAAATCTTTTACTCGAAAATAAAAAAAACAGGGAAACATGGTAAAGGCAACTTGTGGTGGTGTGTTTTTTAGAAAATTTTCTAACTAACTATAATTTTTTTTAAATTTGAAAAGTCTAGGCTAGACAATAAAAAAGAAAAAGCAAAAGCAAAATCTTTCATTCAAAATAAAAACTTTTTTGGGTTCAGATTTTGCGGACTAGGAAAAAAGACAACACTTTTTAAAAAAAGAACAAAGATTTAAAAATAGTAAACAATAATTGCATCTGATATAAAGAAACATTAATAGAAATTTAACAAGCATTTCATTTTTTTATAAAAAAAGTTAAACGTATTATTTCTTTCAAAGGCACATTTGCGATTCAATTTCGAGTAATATAAAAAAAAAGAAACATGTGTAAAGAAAATTTTAGATGAAAAAGAAGAGAGCATCGAATGAATAGCGGCAGTAATAATTTGCCAGTGGTAATTAAAAAAAGCAAGATAGATAGATATATATGAAGAATAAAAAAGAGTATTTTTGTTTTCAAAATATTTAGAAATTTGACCACATTGGTTTACGAATCCATCGTAAACGAAGGCCACTATTTGTACGAATTCGAATTGATGCAGCTTCTGCAGCTCGTACACTATCTTTAACTGATTGCATAAGATTTTGAGCATTGAGGACAAGATTTTGCATGGCTTCTTCATCTTCTTCGGTACCTAAATTAATACAATTAATGTTTAATAAATTATATTAGTAAAAATAAAGTGCACAGCAGGCTCAAAAATAAAATGTTTTTAAAAAATAATGATAATTTACATAAATGTTCAATTTTAATTCACACAAGTTATATCGATTAATTTGTTTAAACATTTTAATAATTTAATTAGTTAAACTCAAAATCAGATTTTAAAAATTCGTTTTTTAGTGGGTTATTGTTTAAAAAGTTAGAATTTTTACACGCTTAAAATTTAAAATATATTTACCGTCCATCGGCTGTCCATATGGACCGATGACCACTAAAAAAGGGATTGATTTAAAATAAATTTTTTAAAATATTATACTGTTTTTTTGAAATTTTGTTTATCATTCATGACTAAGAAAGCGGAAGCTTAAAAGGAAAATTGAACAAACCTTGAGATCCCAACATTGTTGCTTTAACGGTTGACAAAATTTTAAGTTGTGTGGCAATTGTTGGAATACGTTCAACAACTTGCAATAAAGCCTAAATTATGGGTAAAATAGAAATTTATTGATTTTTGAATAAAAAGACATACTGTACGCATTTTAACATCAGTACATTGACGAGCAAGTTGTACGGCAAGACGTGTAACTTCTTCACTCGAATCTGCGATAGCTTTTGCACAATCAATAAGATCTTTCTTTGTGCCACCTTCACCACGAACAAGTTGTGAAAGACGAGCCATAAGAATTGCCATTCGTTTTGCAGCTGCAACAATTTCGTTTTCTTGTGAAGACCACTGACGGACTTCCTAAAAATTAAATAACTAATTATTTCTTTAGAAAAATACTGAATTTTACTTGGTGAAGACTATGCGCAGCTGAAAGGATGGGTTGTGAGGATGCTTGAGGTAATGGATATCTTTCCCAGAATGCACGAGTTTCTTCTTCTTCATCAACTTCTGGAGGTGGAGGAGGTCGAGGAGGTGGACTAATTTCAACTGGTGGTGGAGGTCTTGGAGGTGCAGGAATTTCTTCTCGAATAAGCATTCGATGATGAACAACTGGTGGAGAAGGAGCTTTTGCGGCAACACTTTCAACCAAGCTGTGAGCACTTTGATAATGATTTGGTGTTGCAGCTTGAGCAGAATGATGATCTTCATAATTACGCCGTTGGAAGGGTGATGTCTGATGTTGGGGTGGTGGGGCATGATGATGTTGGTTTACAGATGGAAGACCAGCAATGGCATCTCCAACTGCTCGAACAGATGAAAGAAGATGATCATTTGCGCCACGCCAATTATCTGCATTATCACGATCTCTTGGATTTACGGCAACTTGTTTGGCATGATTAACCATAGGTGGAATTGCTGAAAACATGGAAAATAATTTTCTTGGGGCGTTTCGAAGACTCTTTAATCGTGAATGCCGTGGAGGCGATCGTTGCCCAAGTGGAGGTGAGGGCGAATCTGTCCCACTTAAAGAACGCTCTAACGTTTCGAGAGACAGCTTGAAAGAAATACGCTAAAAGTTTTTTTTGAAAGGTTAACGAGGGCGGATATTTTTAAATATCAAATTTCAAATTCCACGATAACCAAAAATAGATTGGATTCTCGCAAAAAATGATAAAGTGAAGAAGTCATAAATTTTAGCAAAAGAAAATCAAGCAGTTAAATCAAAGGTAAAATCATCTTTAGAGCACACATGTGCATTGCCGCCGCGATTTTAAAAGCCAAAATGTATTCAAAAAAAGAAGTTCATGCGCCAAAGAAATGCACTTCAGCATCTCAACAAACATTCCGTCTTTGCATCACCAACAAAAGTTAGTTTTTTCTTTTTCATTTGCTTCCGTCATAAACAGGGGGTCGAGACAAGAAAAAAAAGTAGCAGCAGCAACAGCAAAAAAAAGTTGAATAAAAGTAACATGGTTTGCGCAAAGATTCATCTCTTTTTTATATTTCAGGAGGGGGCGAATAATGTGCGCTAGGCTCATCAGGTACTGCTGTTGCTTCTTCTTTCTTACTTTTTTTATCCTTAAAGCAACAACGAATTGTTGTTTATTTGCTAAGGAAGTTCCTCGATACAAAAAATTTTTAACTTTAATACAAAAAATATAAAGAAAAAAGTTGAAGATTTACATTGAAAAAATGAAATTGAGAAGATTTTTTGGCTCCATTAAAAACGTTTTTGTTTCAAAATTTAAATATCGACTTTTTTAAAATAAAAATAAAACGGTTATTCTTTTCGCTTTTTTTATGCAAAAAATTCTCAGATCGACCCGTCACGATTAAAAGGTTACATGATTTGTTGATTGTAACACTTACCAGAATGCAAAGAAGAGGCGGCTTCATTAACTCGTTGAACAAATGAAGGTTCTTCACTATTATCGGCTTCATTCTTGGCAGCCATAATAACTCTGTTACCAAGACGGGCAATTTGTGAAGTATTGTCAACCATTCTTTGAGATTCATTATCACGAATAGCATCTTCACATCTATCGGTATATCTGCGCATAGCCTAAAATTTTATCATTTTGGTATAACTTTTTTCTATTATTTGTAACTAACTGTTTCACTGGCACGAACAAAATCCCCAGTATCAATAGCATCATCAACATAGCTTCGAAGTCGGGTAAGAGCATCGGCATATTCTTTACGAAGATTTTCAAAGTGCTGACTGGCATAATCGGTATCATTGTTAAGTCGGATTTTACCAGCTTTAATAACTTGTGGTGTCATATTTTTAACTTGATTTGTAACTTCAACAAGTCCTTCGATGACCTTCTTGTCACGTGATGGACCACATTTAGCAACCAGGGTACCGGTATTTGTCCAGCGATTACTATGTTCTTGCAAATTAGAAGCCCGATCTTCAAAGTTGCCATTACGATTTGGCATTCCATTGGGTGCATAAACTGCATCAACGAAAAGTTTCAATGGAGTTGTAATATCTGCAAAATCTTCAACAACTTTGTCGGTAAGGACACGTTTCATGAAATCTGCAAGTTCACGAAGTTTGTTACGTAATTGTGAACGGATTGCATTGGCTTCAGGGGTATTGCCTAAGCCACGACGTTCCAAATCAGCAAGTTGATTGGCGAGGCGATCAATATCAGAACAGAGATTCAAAAGTTGATTACGTTCATGTGGTGGAAGTTGATTGGCTAATTGGCGGGCTTCATCAACCATGGATTTAATAGCTTGAAGGCCTTGACCACCATCATCAACACCAGGATTATCAAGCCAACGCAGAGCTTGTTCTAATTTTCCACTTGCTGTATGGGCTGGATGAGCTCCACCTGTACGTTGAGCATTGATTAAAGCATGTGGCAATACACCTTGACTTTCTTTGGTTCCAACAAGGGATTTAAGTTTTTGTGCACAACTTTGAGCAAGTCCTTGATTATCGTATCGACCAGCATTACGAAGTTCACAAATGGAATCAGTAAGGGATTGAATTTCAGAAATTGCATGCCTGATTGCAAATTGATCTTCTGGTAAAGACCGGGATGCAATTTTTTCTGAATATTCCAAGATTCGACGAATTGCTTTTTCTCCAACTGCTCCAGGACGTCCACGTGGATCACCAAGCCAATCAAGGGCAGCAGTAAGTAAACTTTGTGCAGCACTAAGGGCTTTCCGCATAACTGTAACATTATCTGAATCCCATTCATCTTCGTCATAAGTTGTAAGTTGAAGAACACGAATAATTTCATTAACTTCATCAGTCATTCGTTGGGCAAGATAATTTCTATTTTCTGCAGCTTCAGCTAATCCATGTTGTCGATCTTCATTAATTTGAACAAAAATTTTCATTGCACAAACAAGAATTGGTGAAAGGGTTTTCACGGCATCCATACAACGGACAAGAATTTCTCGATGAACTTGATGGGTAAGTTCCAAAACGCGACTTTCAATATCTTTTGACATTCTTGTAAGCCATGGAGTAATATCACGAACAAATTGACTTAAATCATCCATGGTTTCAATGACCTCCGTAACAGTTAAATAATCCAAAACTTTTCGACATCCACGAATAATTTTTCTTACTTCTGATTCATCAAAGCAAAGAAGGAGAGCAGAAGTACCTTGAAGGATCCCTCGAGAGCCATCAATTAACTTTTTGCGTGCAGGACTTGAATATGGATCACCCTTAAGCATATGACAGGCATCTTCAAGTAATCTGCAGGAAACTTCAACACGTTGAAGAGCTGGTGGCATATCTTGTTGTAGAATTCTGTCATCTGATGAATGGCAAGTATCATAACCAACCTAAAGAAATTTGCATTGTAATAATCAGTTTTCAAAGAATAAAACAAACTTTAATAAGATTATCAACTGCCGTTGAAACAAGACCAATTGGTCTGGTAAGATCTGGCATGGCATTTCCATCTTCTGCTTCTTCATGAAGAATGACTAATCGAGAGACCTAAAATATCTCAAAAATAATTTTGCTCCAGTTATATTGATTTTTTGATAAATAGAAAACAAAGAAGTTGAAGGAGTGTAGAATAAGAAAAGAAGAAAAATAAAGCATTAATGAAAAGGTTAGTTAATGTAAGTAAAAGCAAAAGCATTGTTAAATTTTTTTGAAACATTTAGTTTTACATACACAGCCATGGGGACCTTTAGGCATTAAAATTTGGCAAACAGGACAATCATCAACAGTAACCCTTTGACGGATTGTATCAGGATAAATAAATTCAGAATTTGCAAGGGATTTACGGCTTGATGCTCGTGATAATGTGCCATTGTTAAGGTGAATTGTGGGAGTACTTATTGCTGCCATAGAAGATAAATGTCCAGGTAAAGTTAACATTGGCATTGATGGGGCATGAAGCCGTGCTTCAGATAGCGATGAAAGGGCTCTTGGAGTACCTGCTCCGCTAATGACATTTGATGTGGCACCACCAACATTTTCTGGACGATTACGTTGAGCAAAATTTTCCGCAACAGATATAGCAAGATGCAGCTAAAGCAGAAAAAAGCACATAAATTGGACAAACACAAAAGACAACAATAACATTAACAATAACATTTAGTGCATAAATAAAACATGACGTTTACCCAAAAGATTTTGAGATGATATGCTTCAGTAATTTTTGCAATCAATTTAAGACAAAAAATGTAATGACACTTTCAATGAAAGCCTTTTATATCAAATATCTGGTGTTTTTAAATTCACAAAATTATGACAGATTGAATGACAGTAATTGTTTCTATTAAGTTCTTTTGCATCCGCAGACTATATTCATCAATGCAAAACACAATCTGCGTTTAAAAAAATTGCTAAAGCGTTAAACAACAAAGCGTTATAAATCACTCTCTTTTTTCTTCGTATTTAAAGGTCACAAACGGTCACCTATGATGCACCTGTTGCCTTTTATCCAAAGCAATTACTCAAAAAGCTGTTTACAAGAAGCGAAAAAAAGAAAGAAAGAATTGGGAAAAGATATTTATTTTTTTACCTCATTTTCAACTCTTCTAATAGCTTTTTTAGCTTTTGCTAAACAAATTCGACAAAGTAACGCATCTACACTATCATAGGTAACTTTTTTAATTCCATAACACTGGCACATTTTTTGATCATGAAAACGAAGAAGATGAGTAGAAGAAAGAAGAGAACAAAAAAATGATGAATTTTGATGCGCGACGATGGAATTGTTGTTCAAAATAAAGCCGGAATAAGAAACGGGTCTTGTAATCGGATTTAGCGCAAGTCGAGAAATAACTATTTTGAATGAAAGTTTTTACACTGCTGCTTGTTTGTCTTTGTCCGTGATTTCTATTAACCTCATGTGCATTAACTTTTCTTTTTTTTGGTTGATATGTAACTTTTTCTTTGAAAATCAACTGCAAGAAATATGTTTAACATTTTTTTCTTTCTTTTTATAATCAAAATTTTTGAACGATTGGTTTAAAAACTCTGAAAAAGTCAGACAACAACAGGTGACCGCTGTTGACCTTTAGCTTTGAAAAAGGCGACTTTATCGAACTCTGTTCAAAAATATTTTTGGCTTAAACAAAATTCTTTGATCTATCACAAAAAAGATGTTTCCCTTTGAAAGAAACATTCACTTGCAAAAGAAAAAATGCTGCTGCTTTTCTTCAATGGACGATGGATGCTTTATCTCCTGCCGTCCTGTCGTTTCATTCTTTTTCTTTTTTTACATCTCTGCTTTCTACTCTAAATTTATCCAACATTCTTCTTCTCTTGTTTTCACTCACACTTATACGCAGTAAAGTTTTTGCGCTTTTCAATGTTGTACGCACTAAAGAAGTATTTTATCCTGCAGAAGAGATAACGCGATTTGGATCAACAAGGGTGGAAGAAAGAGAACAACGACAGAGAGAAAGAGAAAAATAAAAGCGATCGGACAAATGCAAGTAAGCACTTCCACTCCAAAGGGGGGCTGGACCCCACCTACACCCACATTTTTTTGCTTAAACTTCAAGCATTCTTTAAGGATGCTTTTAGAATTTTTTAGAGACGTTTTGTAACCGTTAAAAAAGTAAAGGAAAAAAAGAGTTATTCCTGATCGATTTGGAAAACACTTTCATGAAAACTCAATTATCACTTGAAAAAATATAAAAAAGAAAATGCATTATAGATAGATAGTGAGTCAATGAAAAAAAAGTTTCTGTTTTTTTCTTTTCTTTTTCTTCGAAAATGTTATGACCAAAATCATGATGATAAAAAGAAAACATTGCAAAAAATGGCAACAAAAAATGTACAGAAACGAAAAAGTTTGTTTTAGATTTTTTAGCATTTCGAACGAAAAAAAAACCAGAAAAATTTTTTTTTCTGAAATTGCAGAATCAATGAAAAAAACTAAAGATTCAACGAAAAAAAGGAATAAGAAAAAAATTTGTAAATCTAATTAATTTAATAAATAGAAAGTAATAAAATTGTGTTGGTCATTAAATTAAAGACAACAACAACTGGACAAATAAAAACAAATAAACAAGAACAAACGAAAAAAACATTGAAAAAACAATAAAATTTCGTTTGCGTAATTAAAAATGCAGATGACAACAAGAATGGCATTTAAAAGCAAAACAAAAGAAATACAAAGCTGCTGCAAAAGCATTTTTAAAAATATGAAAAAAAAAGGCATGATATATGGATTTAAAACCTAAAAAGTAAATTTACCAACCTGTTGAGCTACAGGCTCCAAAATATTTTCAATTGTTTTTGTATGAAAAACCGGCATTTTTTAAATAATTTTGTGGTGATAAAAATTGAGCAAAATTTGTTAATCAATTACTTTTCTTAAATATTTTAAAAGAAATAAAACAATCACCACATATCACGAAAATAATATTGTTATTTAAAAAATAATAATAATTGGAGAATAAATTGAAAATTTGTAAGATGATGTTAATCTTCCTCTCCAACAATGGCAGTGAAAGGGCTTTTTCAATGAAAATAATATCCACGCAAATGTGGATTGATCCGGATAAAAAAAAATATGCTTGATTGGATTGGCTCTTTTCCAGACGTCGGCTCTTGATGAAAGTATTGAGCAGCAGTGAGATGAAGAAGAAGAAGAAAAAATCAAGGAGGGCAAGCTAGGCGAGAAGCAGTCTTTTGTCGACAATGCTCTTCTCGTAGCACCACTTGCTTCAGCGACGACTCTTGTTGCGGCTCGCTTAGGCTGTTGTTGCTGCCGCTGGCGGGTCCGATACAACCACAGGCAGGCAAGACGAAGTAGAAGAAGATGAAGAATAAAGAAGAAGAAGAAAACAGATTGCTCGGAGGCTGTTCTGAGACAACTGCAAGACGAAAGAGAGAACACACCAACAACAAAAGATGCTCGTTGCTCGCTTAGTTAGTAGTAGTAGTTAGTTGCTTTTTCTTGTTGCAGCAGCAGCAATGACGGCAAAAAGGAGATAGATATAAGGCGAAGTGAAGCGGCGACAATTGTAGAGCGGCGTTGCTTTTTCTTCACAACCTGCGATCCAGGAGATAAAATAAGGCGGTACTTTTTTTATATATTTTATTTTATTTTACATGCGCTATTTCGTTGTTCAAGTTCGCGAGAAATTGATGGTAACGCGCCTGCTGTTGTTGTTGCTGTTGCAGCAGCAGCAAATTTCTCTATATATATTTTTTTGGTGGATAAATGTTCGATGATGACTGCCTTGACTTTTTGTTGTTGATTTCCGCTTTGTTTGTCCAGTAAAATAACAACCTGAGTTTGGTTCTAACAAGGTGTGTACTTCCCTACAAAGTAGTAACATTAAAATCTTTTTTCTGCTTTTGAGAAAAAAAAAACATTTTTTAAAAGTTAAACCAAAGCGTTGGTGAAAAAAAGAAAAAAGGGAAATAAAAACAATGTTTGAAGATGATGATTTCAATGTAAGACTTGATTCACGCAATGTTTTTTTAGAATCTTGTAAAAAAATTCGTTCTTGTTTTATTTGTAAAAATGTCAAGAATTTAAAGTTTACAATGAATTTTTTAAAACAAAAAATCAAAAAAGAGAATGATTTAAATTAGCTAAAAAAATGAAAAATTGTGCAAAAATGAAGGGGTCAAATGAATCACAGCTATGATAAGGACAATCACAGTCTAAGGAAATAGGCGATTAAAGCCTTTGAATCAAAGGAAAAAAGAAAAGAAAAAAGCAATGACATTTTTCATGCAAAATAAATATAAAAACTTTTAAAGCAAATAATCATCATAGAAAAAAGAATAAAATTTTGATAGGGCATTCTTCCGGTTAAACTTTTGAGAAAAAAAATTGATTTCAAGTAAGCGTTTTGAAAAAAAATGAAAGAAAGAAAAAGTGCGCGAAAGAACGTTTACAAACGCTTGGGCATCAGCTTTTAGCGCGTCTTGTCCAGCTGGCGGCGGGTGGGTTTTGAAAGTGAAACGAGGCATTGAAAAATGTATGCGCAATAATCAAAAAAAAGAAGAAAGAAAGCGACACACGTCAAAATATAGCCGCCATTTTTTTCGAAAAAAAAATATGACCGAAGCTCCTTCTCTTCAAATTTTTTGATCAAGTCTCCTCTCCTCTATTAGGAAGTCAAAACAATAATAAACAAAACCGTTAAAGCGGAAACTGATGGTGGACAAATAAACGGAAGTGCTTTTTCTTTTATTTTTCTAAAATTTTTTAAACACTTTTTTAAAAGAAAAAAGGGCAAACCCGAAAGCGGTTGGTCAATGTTTTGAAATTTCTTTTTTTGGTCAAAAAAATTTTGAGGCGGAAAAACACGAGTGAGAATGCAAGGTCAACTTTGATGCGGTTAAAAAAAGCGACCGCAATGTTGCGCCAAAAACCCGTTAAAAATGTATTCGTATGGCAACATGGAATTGTATTGTCAATAAATGAAATTGTTTTTACGGACAATCGGGACTCATAAATTCCGATAAACTTTTTTTTCTTCCTTTTATGTTTTGTGATAGAGCGTACAAAAAAGCTTTTTTAGATAGTTTTGTATAAATTCTTTTGTTTGTTTTTCTATCAAATTTTCTCTAATGATTTTAATAAGGCCTAATTGGAAGTAATACTTTTCAAGGGCGGCGGCGGCGTTATTTAGACATGAATGTAACAATGAATAATTAAACTTTATTTTTTTAAAAAAAGGTGACGAAAATTCGAAAATTTAAGAAAAAAATGGATTGGTGATAACCCTAAAACGGGAATATCCGAGCGAAAAAGATGAATCATCAAAAAGATTTAAAAAAGATTTTCTTGGGATAGGATTAAAAGTAAAAGTTGATTGATAACTTTATTTCTCGTACTATCTCGTTTGAATGAAAAATTTTAACATTTTTGCTGAAAATTTTTCTTCTTCTTTTATTTCAAAATTTTAAATGATTTTTAAAAAATTGCTTTTTTATTATTTTAACTTTTGATATCTTTTTTTAAAGTTGTTGATATTGTCAATCTAAAGAGTTTACCTTTTTCTTCAAAAAAAGTGCGAAGGCGTCACTCCTACGACACATTTATTGTTTTCTTTTTTTGTCAATCGATTCCAGAACCAACAAAAACCAATAAATTGATGATTGCCATTGGCAAATTTGCTGATGAACGTAAAGACAACAAAAAAAGATGGATAGATAGAAATGCAGTGTCTTTAAAAACTTGGACAGCTGCAAGATATCGCAGCAAACCACTCGCTGATTGCCAGCCAACGAAAAAAAAATATTGAGCTTGTCTACCGCCTCCACAAAACATTCATTCGAGATTATATTGATGCAAGAAAAATGAAAAAGGGGGCCTCCAGGGCAGCAACATTTCAATGTGCCCACTCATTTTAGATGCAAAAAAGTTGAAAAAGAAAAATGATTTGAAAATGATCCGGAAATAAATGAAAAAAGTTAAATAATTTAATTCCGTTGAAAGGTTGATTAAAAATGATAAACAAACAAAAAAGCAATGTTCGGCAATTTATAAAGAACAAAACAATTTATTTAATTATATTAAAAGCGTAAAGAATGCATCAAGCTTAAAAATTGACTTAAATAAAACAGATGATAATTTTGTAAAAAGGTGCTTTTTTCAGTTGTTAAAGTATTTTCCGTTTTGTTCAGTCCGTTATTTTTGTGAGTGTACGGAAAACCTGGGCTGGATTAACTTCTGGACTGCACTAGGATTTCCTGGACTGGACTGGGATTTCCTGGACTGAACCCTGATTCGTCAAAAAAAAAAATATTAAATTGTTAAATAATGATAAAATAAGTTGTTTTTAACGTCCCCGATGGGTTTTTTTAAAAAATTGGATATCTGAAGAATGTGAAGCCTTCAGATATCATGAAGTCCAGAATTTTGGATTTTTCAAACCTGGACTCGACCTTTGATTCTATCATAGAACTGTAAACTTTATATTTTATGTTTAAAAGCGATAAAATAAGCGATTTTGAGTTCATTTGTGATAACATTCAAAGTTAAGGAAAACCATAAATACTTACGGGAAAATCGTAAGTATTCCATAACTACCCCGTATCAAATGCGCCAAATTCAAATTCTTTTTCTCTGACTTGCAATTTTTTTTATAAAATTTTTTTGGTTAAAAAAATGTTTATTGGGATAGGCAATATGTATTTTTTCTGAAAAAAAAAACACATTAATATTGCGTCATTTTTGACTATTGACGCGTCCTTTTTGTGTTTTTTTACAACCATTCTGCAAAAGAAATTTTTTTTTTTTTAGTCTTTTAAAACATTATATTTATAAATATCGTTGTTTCTTTTCGTTTGTTACTGATTTAAATTTAATTAAACGGTTTTGTAAAATAGAGATTTAGAACATGACAACAAAAGACGAGTTTGGGCCGCTGAAGAAACAATCAATTCTTCAAAATGTTGGTGGAAAAAATCAATTTTCAAATTTCAATTTAAATCAAAATCAAAATCATAAATGTTTAAATGTATCACTTGTTCAATCAAATAGCAAATCAATCAGTAAAAGCAAAGATTTTGGTAAACATAAATGCTTCAGTTCTTTGAATACAATAATTTTAATGAAAATATAGTTCAAGTTGTAAAAATTACTGTATAGTAAAGGAGAATTTTCGACTGGTGTGCTTTTAAAATTGGAGATTATCTCAAAAGTTATTGAAGAACTGTAGCAACATTAAAAATAGATTCACAAACTCTTAATGATGAAAAACGTCTATGGAATAAATCAGCATCAAATACTTTACATTCAAAATCTTTTAAATCCTTTACTGCATTTGATGAAGCAGAAGAAACTGTTAAAACGAAAAGGTGGAAAAATGATTCTTCAAATGCCACAACCACCAGCAGCACTTTATCCCTTCATATCGCAGCATATGAAAATTACATTGAAAGTGGAGATACTGTAACATCGGATAAAGATGAAAGCTTAACAAAGAATTTGATCAAAGGACAAAAACATGAATTAGTCAATTCAGCATTGGTTAGCCAATTTAAAAAAGACGCGAATTAAAATAGATTTTTAAAATATACTAATTACAGGATCCATTTGAATTTCCAAGGCAGCAAACAGATGATGAATCTGAACCAGCTGTTATGCAGTTTACAACTTCCCAAAAATTACTTAACCCTAATCAATTGGGTTCATCAAATGATAATCGATCGGCCGGGTAGTCGAGTGGTCCAGCGCGTTGATTCATCAGTACATTATATTACTCACTGGTTCGAGTCACGCCCGTGGTCACATTTAAAAATGATTACCCGCGTCCGTCCCCGGTCCTACCGGGTTACCAAGGGATATATTATGTCAAACCAAAGACATTAAAAATGGCTGCTGGAGGGACCCCAGGGTAAACATATCCAACTGTATTATGGCATTACCGCACGGAAAGTGAGTGGCATCGCTTAGACGTGATAAAAAAAAAAATCAACAAAGGATTCAAAATGCTGGTCGTCCAGCTTTGGTTCATTTTAATCAACGTCCTCCAACTTCTTCTGCACAAATTTTCGGTTCAGGTAATCTTCGTAATGTATCTCCAGTGGGCCCCTTGCAACCCCTTGTAAGTTTGTAAAAATTCCTCTAAAAAGACGTAATTTATTTTCCAGTCAAAGCGCCCCCGCTTTGCTTTACCTCCGACTTATCGGGTAATTATCCAAGCTTTGAAAAAAGCTCGGATATTAATTTTTGGCAATTAGCTGATTATCAGTTAATGATAAAAAAAATTATTATTTCAAAAAAAATTAATTTTTTTATTCTGCCGTCAGGTCGTAAAAAAATGGTCTCGCAACGAAAAAGCGTTCCATAACTCGTTGGAGTTCTTACGGAAGAGTTATGGGTGAGTTATGGAATACCCTTCTTTTCTGTGTTTTCAAAATTTTTCGTTCAATTTTTTTTACAGATTTCAACTTCAATTTTTTTGTGTTGTGGTGAAAAAAACACAATCCATTTTTCATACAAGTTCTCAGTAGTTGTTTTTTTATTCAAAAAATCCTATTTGATTCGAAAGCAATTCCATCATCATCGATAAATGAAAAATTAAAAAAAAACAAAGATGTATTAAAAAAAAAATTTAAAAATGAAATTACCTCTTTCGGTTACTAATAATATCTCACATTTAATTTCGAAAAAAACTAAAATTAGTTTTAAAAAGAGTATTAATTCTATAATTTTGAAACAAAGTTAAAGCGCATCTTTGGCAAAAGATGCAAAAAAAACATTTAGCGAGAAAACCATTTAGAAATTTTTTCTTCTGAAGTTTTATTTAGTTATCAATTTGAATCTTGTACAATCTTTTAACATGGAAGAAAACGAACTACTCATTGACTCGTCCGAAATGGACATGATGTTGGATGATGACTGCTTGGATGTCAATCAAGTCTTAGAAGAACAATACCATGAAGAAGAACGCAAAGTTTGTTGCTCATTTATTTTCTACGTTATTGAATTTATTGTAGCCGTTTAAGCTTTTATTTGACTTAAATGAATATTTAAATGATGAAAGAACTGAAGGATTAGCAGCCGAAAATGATGAATTCTTAAAATCACTTGATTTTGTTGCAAATTTTAACAATCTTGATCGTCTTAATGATCAAATTTGCGTTATTCAAGAACAAGTAAATTTTAATATTTTTTATGATTTTTATGCAACAGAATATTTTAGGTGCAACATTGGATGGAATGTTCTGATTCTATTAAAGCTGATCCAACGTATATTTCTTTCAAACAAGAACGTGAAGATGATAAAATAAAATTTATGCTAGTTTCGAAAGAACCCTTAGATTTAAAAATGGCTACATTAATTCTTGTTTACTCTACGTATGTCGTATTGAATGATGTTTTAAAAGATGAAGACGTGTTTTTTTTTAGCCAAAATGGATCATGTACTTGTACCAGTCAAATCTCTTTTTCAAATACACAAATTTGTTACGTTTCTCATACACCACCGCCTAATTCTCAAAATCTTGAAAGTGTATATCTTGTTTCTTCTATTAAATTCAATCAAGAAAAATTCGATTTGGTAAAAGATGTCTATGATGATGTGAAGTCGGAAGATGAATTCGAAATGTTTGATGATTCTAGTAGTTCTGATGAAGAAGTTGAAAGAGTTAAACGCAAAAATAATGCAGTTGTTATTCCGGCCTCAAATTTAAAAGGTAATTTTGATGGCGAATCTCTTGATCTATTTGATATCTTTAATGAAGATGATGAAATCGATTCTGCTGATGTTAACCGTAAATGTGTTGATTCTTCTCAAAGAAGTGAAACATCATCTGAAAATGAAGAAGAAAAAGAAAGTCTAAAACAAATTTATATTATTAAATTAAAAATACATATTGGGTAATTGTTGTTTGTTTGTTTATGAATAAATAAAATGTTCATTTTTAAAATTCAGATAATGTTCCCTTTGTCGACCAGGATGTTGATTCAGTTCATACCACTAATTTTGTATTAAGTTTAAAGATGTTTTAGCTTTGTAAATTTGTATCATTCTACAGTAAGACTTGTTATTTGCAGATAAAAAAATCTAATTCTTTGTTTTCCAAATTGTTTTCTTACCACGAAAAAATAAATATAAATTTTTCGCAGTAAATTTTTTGAGTCTTCTTTTTTGCAAGGAGAAGGAATTTTTAAAACTTTTAAAGTATTATATAGTATATCATATATGTTTTCCTTGAGATATAGACTATTTCATACTTCATCAATAAGGCGAGCTCCACCAATTAAAGCTAAACTTGAAAATGCTGTAACTTATTATGAAAAATTAATTGGATTATCTGATGTTAAACAAGCTCAAACAGAAGTTATGAAGGTTTGATTTACGTGATTTTTTGATTTTAAATAAAGTTAGTTTTAGTGTGAAGAAAGTTTAAGTCAAGCTCAACTTTTACGTCGTGATAAACAAATTGGTTTAAAGCAAATTCAAACTCGTATTAAAGATATTCATAGCGAACTCGATAGAACGGCACGTGGTGATGATCGGTATTTACATTTATTGACAGAAGAACATGCAGCAATTAAAAATGAACAAAATTTACTTGCCGAATTTGAAGTTATCGAAAATTCCGAACGTGAAGCATTCCGTACTCTTTCAAATAAAGTATGATTGTAAATTTTTTTTTAAGCATATTGTATTACAGATTTTTTTAGGTTCGATGGAGTCATGAAAAAGAGCGTGAATATGGTGAAAGAACAAAATATTGGTCAATTTCAGCTTCTTTAATGGGTGCAATATTAGGTATTTTTGGAACTTCAATTGCAAATGAACTTCGAATGCGACATATACGTGATATGATACCGACATCTCAAGAAGTTCGGCCATTATTGCAAAAGATTACTGATTTAGTTCATCAAGAGCAACAACAGGTATAAATTTATTGAAAGAACTAATGAATTATGATTTATTAGATATTGCAGGTAACTCAATTCGTAGCAGATATGAAAGATGTTTTGCGTCTTGATTCACCCGAACTTGCTAAATTAAATATTAAAAAAGCATATGGTGGTGAGGGAGAAGTTGTTAACGTTATCAAAGATCAGGTGAATTTTCTTCTTTGTTGTTTTTGAATTTATTTGTTTTTTAGTTTAATGGTTTAACAAATCAATTAAAAGAGCTTAAGCGGCTTGTTGCACTCGAACAAGCATTAAATGCGGATCCAAATGCAGTTGTCTATGTGGGAGATGATATGGAAAATTTGCTGAAAAAAACTGAGAAAAATCTTGAATCAAAAATGAAGCTTCAAACGTTAGTGACTGTTGTGGTCGCTTATGCCGTACTTGGTGTTGCTGCGCCTTTACTTTATTTGTGGCTTAGCAATCAATAGATCTCAGGTTTTATTTAGGATTTGTGTAGAAAGTATCCAATCTTACAGTAGGTATGAAAAACAATTGCCAAAAAAGTTGTATTAATTTTAAAAGTTTGTTTTTTAATTGTAATTTTTATGTGTTACTGTAAGGATGGGTATAGGAAATATTTTTTTGCTTTGATTACAGGTAAATTAGTTTTTTCTTTTATGCTCAATGTATTGTCTTTTTCTTTTCTTTAAAAATTTATCGTTATATAAAAAATTTAATTGAAACTTATTCAAACATTATTCATTTGGAATATTTAATTAATGACAGAACACATTGATTATCTAATCAGTCACTAAAACTTCATCAATTGTTTTTCGAACAATATCTTCAACATACTCGGCAATAGGATCAGCACTTTCAACTTCTGAATGCTTTGATTCGGTGGATTCGTCTTCACTTGCGGATTGGCAGGGTGACATTTTCAAAGATTGTGATTGATCTTCAGGCATTTCAAGTTTGAGCGAATCTAAACCAGTATCAGATGAAGCTTCTCGCAATGATTCAAATGCACTATTTGAACCTGATCGAGCTAAAGATGGGGAACCGGGTGTTGGAATTGCACGAATGGCTCCAAACGATACTCGACGTCCACGATTTTTATGGACATTCAGGTGACTTTGACTTGCTGCTTGTTGTTGTGCAGAATTACCGTAATCTGATTTTCCTTGTGACGCTTCAGACATTGTAATTTGTGGTGAAACAGAATGTCGGGGCTCATCAAGATTTAAATAAAGTCCCCAAAAATCTTCCAAAGTATGCGGTTCAAAACCTAAAAAAGTTACTGTAAAAATGATATTAAGATAAAATGAACAAAACCTGAGAATGCTTGAGTTAACGCCAACGCATAAATGATATCACCAACTTTGAATTTAACGGAATGAACGCGTTCCAAAGCACCTAAAGTTTGCACGGCATCTAATGATCGAGCATTAAGCTCTGAGGCAGTTTCACTTTTTGTTGCTTCAAAAAATATGTCACCAATAAAAACAATATTGAGCTTAAAACAATTATGTTACAAAAAGTAATTTTCAACAATAAACTTTCTTACAACATAAGGCAAGGCAGGATATTCTTCAAGAGAGTCAATAATGACTCTAAGAACTTTTGCTAAATAAGGCCATACACATTTAAATGGAGTTTTTGCTCCTTCATCCGATACTTCATCTTTGTCAATTCTGCCACTTACTTCAAGGGTATGAGAGTTTATTCGAACAACTGTAATTTTAATTAAGTCCTCTCTTAATAATATTCCATTTGTCCTAGAAAAAAATTAATAACATTTTTCTTTTTTCTTGTTTTTTTTTGTGAATTACCATTCATATGAGTATTCCCATTTTCGACAATCCTTTGAATTTAAAGTTAATTTTCGAAAAATTTTTTCTAAAAGTGTTCCTGCTGGGAATGTAAGTTTGAAAGAAACTTGAATTTCAGCTTCCCGTGGATAATTCGTCCAATGAAGGGCTGGAGGTTTTGCAAAATGTTTGTCTTGCTCCAAAGAGCTTAAATCTTGAATTCGCATTAAACCCGAAATGGAAAAATAGTCTTTGATTCGAGTCTAAATTAAAATATTTTTTATGTTTAAAAATATCAAAAAAAGAATTTAATTCCCACAGGCAATTCGAGGTCATCAAAATCGATGAGGGCATACTTTGGTGGAGTTGGAGAAGTCCAACGATCAATTCTTTCTAGTGCTTCTCGTCTTGCAACACTTTCACCCAATTTTCTAAAAATTAATAATGAAAAATTATTTGAGTATTTTCTTTTTTTCTTTCATGTGAAATAATTAATTATATAAGAAAGTCAACATTAATGAATACACAGAATTACAACAAATTCTTAATTAAGAATGCATTTAAATTAAAAAAATTATAATTTTTACCTGGCTTTTTCAAATTGGAATGTCCATTCTGAACGCCAATCTTCATGTGCAGTTTCAACTAAATTTTGTAGTTCTTTTTGATCTTCTTGGGTACTGTCCTTTTTAATTACCAAAATTCTTCCATTGTTATCCTAAAATTATAAACTACCGTAATTGTTCATACTTGAGTAGTTTTACAAACCATTGACATAATATGTCTTGAAACATCCATAACTGTTTCTTGAACCTTTTTATCCCAATCTCTTCCAACAAGGATAATAAAATGTTCTCCAGGACCACATAGATTCCTTTCATCGATACTTCCGGCAATAAAAACAGCTGCATTGGTGTCACTTTTACTTCCATTGATTACGGTAGAATCTCCAGGTACACTTGGTTGATTATCACCAAGTGGACTACTTTGTATCAAAAGTCTCAGACGTTCCAATAAATTATCACTTTCGCTAATTATATACATTATTTATTACTAAAAACACAAGTTTTTAAAAGTACTTTATTTTAACCAGCAAAAAACATGCATAATTTTTTTTCGAGAAAAAAAGTTGTTTTAAAATTTCTATGGAATTATAGGGCCCCGTCACGGAAAAACTGAAAACTAACAATTCATAAGATTAAACGGGAGGCAAAATGAGAAAGCCAGGGCTAGAAAAAAATATATGACGCTTTTCATATACAGACAATACGTTTGCCCTAAAAATGTAAATTGCAGTCCTCCTTGCTGTGAACGAGAAAAAAAGCATGTTCTTTTTTTGCGTCTTGCAAAAGATTGTCAAAAGCAGAACTCTAAAGAGTATTTTTTCAAGTAGCAATCAAATAGCCAAAAAAAGCCCGTCATGCTCAAGAGGGCAAATGGAGGATAGATATATATTTTCCAAAGCATGGACAATCTTTAATATCAAATTACGAGTGATTTTTGTCTACTTCCTTAAAAATTCATTTATAGAAAAATTCTTTTTAAAATTGCAAAAAAATATAAACTCAAATGTTTTTTTGTGAAATAAGCAGTAAAAAACAGTGGAAAAAGGAAATAGCATTGACCATCGTAATTGCCGTGAAAATAAAAAGTTAAATTTAAAAAAAGAAAAAGCAAAACTATTTTTTAGTTTTTCATTTTATTTTTTTTTAAAACGAGCAATTTTTTATGTTCATTTTCTGGAAGGCCAATAATAATAATATACATGTACAGTTTTTTTGTTTGAGGCAATAAACATGACAACGATTTTTTTTTTGGTTGTCTGTTTCGCATATGATTTTAAAAATATGGTGTTAAATGCATTTTTGAGCGGCGAAGGGCCTTTTTGAAAAACAAAACGAGAGCCTCTTTTTCTTTTTGTGATAGCCATTGATTCTACTAAACATAATAAAAAAATGAATTTATTTTAAAACTGAATATTAAGTATAAAACATATTTCCCGATATTAATATATTTTTTTTATGATGGAATAAAAATTGGAATGGAAACACATGTGAACAAAAAAACAATTGTAAATGATTGAGGCAAAAATTTTGGAGAGAAAAAAAAGAAAATTAGTTTTTGAAAATATAAAAAATTTTGTCTGAAATTAATGCAAAGGGGTTTTTTTCTCGTATTTTATATTTAAATTAAATAAAGCAAAGAAAAAGTTGTTTTGTGCAAAAAAAATTTAAAATTTATTGCGCAGCCTGAAAAATAAAAGTTGGGGCAAAATAAAAGTAGGCGAAGAACTGATTGCCATTTTTTTCAAAGTGTTGCTTTTTTAACGAGAAAGCAACTCTCGCCTCCTTAAAGTTGCGCTTTTAAGATGAAGAAGAAGACGTAGAAAAAAAGAAAGCTGGGTCTTTTAGTATTTTTGCCGTTTATGTAACTTTTTTATAGCTTAAAACTTTAGAAGAATATGCATTTGAATAAGCAAGAAAAAAAAAGTCATATCTCAATAGAAGCAAGAAAACAAAATAAAGAACAACATTTGAAGAGGGTTTGCCTCCCTCTTCAAAATATTTTTTTTGGAAATGGCAGTCCATCCCTAAGAGAATGAAAAAAACCAAAGCAAAAGATGATGAATTTGCGTAAAACGAGTAAAAGTGAAATAAAAAACATATCAAGCTTCAGTAGCTTTGATAAACTTAAATTCAATTTTGAAAAAAAATAAAACACAAACATTTTTGCAATAAAAAAGGAGAAAAAAAGAGGAAAAGGAAAAAAAGTTTGACATTACTTTTTCAAAAAATAAACAAATTCTTTCTTTTTTCAGAGCAATAAAGACTCATGCTTAAAAAGAGCATTGACCCGTTACTAAATGTTAAATTATATAAAAAAAATAGAGTGAAAGTTATAAATGACAGAAGACAACTTTAAATGGCATAAATAAAACTCTTTTCCCCTTTTTACTTTTACAAGAAACCTGTCATTTTGAAAAAACATCACTCAAGTTGTCCTTCTTCTTTCTTGCTTTCCAAAAAAAACAGAAGTGGAACAAGAAAACAAGCCTTCTTAGAGCGTCCATGACAAATGCCTTCAACAAACACAAAAAAAATTTAAATAACGCCTTATACCTTATACCACTCACTTTTTCTCCTCTTTTTTTGTTGCTCTTTTTTTACATTTTTTTCCACGCTTAAATTTGAGAAAATGACACGCAAAAAAAATTGTTGCCAAGTCTAGCTTTCATCAAATTCTAAATTGGCCCTTGCGCTTTTGCCTTAAAAGCCGGTTGTTCTTGTTGCGTGAATTTGGAATTGGTTTTGCGGCATTTTTCTTTTTCTTCTGTTTTTTCTTCTTTTTAATGAATAAAAGCAAATATACACCAGTCTTCTTCGAAAGACACATTTCATTTCTACTTTTAAGTTTGTTTGGCGCTTTTAGAATTCAATCATTGCTTTATTTTCTTCTAAACAATGTTGCAGTTTTTTATAGGCATTCCTTTCTCTTTTAAAAAGTTAAACTTTTAAAAGTGTTCGAAATGGAATTGTATTTCATTCAAAGAATTCGTTAAAATATTTTAATTGTATTAAAATTTGGTGCAATTCCATTTTGTATTCTTTTGTTGTTGTTGCAAATATAAACAATTTTAAAGACAAAAGCCTTTTAACACCTAAATAAATGCATTAAAAATAAAATAAACATTAAGTGTGACAAATGAGTTTACTGTAAACATTAAATTTTCCAACCAACAAAATTGCATTGTTTTTGTACAGATGTAACAAGTTATGACTAAAATTGTATAGAAAACTATTCCAAATAAAATGAATTTGTATTAACGACAATAAGCACTGTAGCAGAAATAACCAATAAATTTGTACCTCTTTGCTTTTCAAAATGCAGGCAAATATTTACAGGCATTTTAAAAATCAAAGTTTAAACAAGGTACAAAATACAAAACAATTTATTTATTTAAGTCGTATATTATCACAAATCCTAAAACTTGCAAAATAGAATTCAGCCTTTTCTGCAAGATGACATTCTGTTTGATTATAAACAAAGCTGATTTACGAACGTGTGAACAGCTTTTTTAGAATCAATAAAAAAGAAGACGGAATCAGTAATGGATACCCAGGTAACGTGAAATCGATAGTTCTTTAACATATAAAAGTCTAGCATAAAAATACTAAATTACAGAAATTTACATGATTCAGCTTTATTATAAAAATTTTACAAGATCAAAATATTTTCACAAAATTAAAATACAGACATATAAAATGGATTTCTATAAATCAGAACTCAAGTCCATCAGCATTATTCTGATTCTCAGAGACAGGAAGCTCTTCAAGTCCTTCAGCAACAGAAGTAGAACAACTAAGAGCATAAACTGAGCTTTTACAATTATCTTCTTCTTCATCAGCTTGCAATGATCGAGTATAGTCTTCAATTACAGCATCAATGCTAACATTTCGCCAAGTTTCAAGTTGAGCACAATCATTACCAGAAAGTTTCAAAAGTGCAACAGTATTGAGTTCAAGATGTTCTTTAACAATATCACAAGCATTTGTACGTACCAAACGTGAATGACCTTTCATTAAATTGAAATAGAAAACAAGAGGTGGAACATTTAGCAAACCAGATGCAGGATAAAATACCATTTGGAGTGGAACATTTGAAAGAATCAAATTTGGAATATCCAAAGCTTCAACACTGCAGCATTTTCCATTAGCATGTACATTTGTAACATTACCACGAATGAAAGACTAAATATGAAATTAATGTATATTCAATTAAATGTGTAAAAAACCTCACATTCATATCCATGCAATAAACGACTACAGGAGTACCAGAGAAGAGCTTTGAAGCTTCAACTTTCAAGGCTTGATTGAAATCTGGTCTTTTGTAATTTCTGTTGATACTTTGCTGAAGACGCAAATATTGCAATGAAGCAAAGACATCTCGAACAGCAACATGTGACAGATCATCATATGATAAAACAGTCACAAGAGTCCAGAAATCAGAATGAATCCAATTATTTGCAGCCCATCCTTTAAACATTTCAGTAGTAGTAGAAAGTACTCCATCCATGGCACGACGAAACAAATCAACACCATTTGAATCAATACCAAATGAGAAAACTTCACGCGGAATAGCATTGCCACCAGAAGCCACTTAAATATTTAGTATTAGTTAAACCAGGTCAAAGTCAAAAACAAACTTACATGATCCAAAGACAGCTAAGCATGGTTCACCATCTGATAAAACATAAACTTCAACATGATCACCCAATTTAAAATTTTCAAGTTTTGGAAAAGAAGCAGAGTTAAGAAGTCGAATATCGGGTAATTGACAGGCAAGAGCAAATCCAGTTTGATAATCACCTTGTGAAAAACAATTTTCTAGTGCAGTAAGTTGTCCTTCACCAATATATCTAACCATACCATAATCCAAGAGATGAACTTTAAACTTGTATGGCTCAGTTTTTGAAGGGCAAGGAATAACCTGCATTACACGAACACGTGCAAATTGCTTCATATCTTCAATGAAAGCAGCATAAATATGACCAACAGAAATATTTGATCCATGAATGAACTTATGCGTTTTATGTCGAATTCGTTTTTCACCAGATTCATCATAATCAATATCAGCATAACAATCATTCATAGAACGAGCAAAATATTCTGGATCAAATTTTTCAAGTTTTACTCGAACACCAAATTGTTTTTTGTCAACATCAATTGATGATAATGTACCAATTACACGATATGGAAAAGCAGGTTTTGTCAAACTTCGTGAACCAGGAGCAGTTGGATAAAATTGACGAGAACAGATTTCATGACTGAAAAAATAAAATAAGAGAAGTTCAATAGATGTAAAAAACTTACAATTTAGCTTCCTTAGTTTTAACATTACCACTTCTGTTAAAGCTAGCAGATGAGTTTAAAATCATGTTGAATAAAGCCAAGTTAGACGACAAAGCACCACAGTTAGTAAATGATAAATGACGAATGTCAAATAAAAAAACTGACCAAAAATATCAACCTTCATTTAGAAGCGATAAAAAGAGAGAGAAGCAAAACGACAAAAAGAAACAATAGACTTCTTCTCTCTTCTTAAAATTTAAAAAAAAGAGAGAGAGAGATCATTGTTGACAGTGGTTGGTTTTTAACAAAAGCGAAACTGTATTGGCAATGTGGTACAAAAAATCACTGTAAAATTTGTAACCTGGTTACAGTAACCAACCACATGAATTCAAATAATCTGATAAGCATTTTACAATTATGTATCACAAATTTTTTGTGAATTTATTTCTAATATTTGGCAAGATTTTTTATATCTTTCTGCCCATTTCCCTTTCACATAAAATTTGTTGATTTTATGGAAAATGGTTTTAATTCACAATTTGTTACAAACATATACAATATATTAATAGTGTTTTAGTGGTTTGAATTTTACCTGTAATATTCAACGTTTTTTAAAGTCATATTGTAATTAAAAAATTAGTTTTACTCTGCTTCGAAATGTAACAATGGTTAAAAATTCAGATTTGTTATTTATGCTTGTGTCTACACAAAACTTAGTTATCATCAGATATGTAAAATATAAAGAATGCCCTAAAAACTCATGCTAAGTCTCAAAAATAACATTACACAAGTTTTTAGATGAACTGAGATTAAATTTGTTTGAGACACATTATTTGATATACACAAAAAGAAATCAAAGGAGAACTTTTATTAATTAATACGACATAAAATAAACCTCATGCTACAAACTACTTCAAGATAAAGTTTTGTTAAATTTATGAGGCAGGCTTTGCTGCTTCAACTTCAATATATTTGATCAAGTCAGCGCGTTCATCAGCTTTCTTAAGACCAGCAAAAACCATTTTAGTTCCTGGGATGTATTTCTTTGGGTTTAAAAGATATTCAAAGAGAGTTTCACGAGACCAAACGACACCCTGAAACAATTTGAGTTATCAAATGTTGATTAAACAAAATTTATGTGATACTTACTTTGCTCTTATTTGCTGGTGAATAATCAAAGCCAGGAACGGTACCAGATTTGCGACCAATAACTCCATTTAGAGTTGGACCAGTTTTAGTAGCATTTGAATCAACTACATGGCATTGTAAGCATCTTTGCTTGAAAATTTTCTTTCCTTTTTCGTAATCTCCTTCAGGAATGTCAGCCATGGTGTTGTATGAAAGAACCTATAAATTAAAATAGTAAGTATAAGTACAATGATGCAATAATATACAAATAAAAAACACGATATAAGAAAACTGATGAACAAAGAAGAGCTTTTAAACAACAAAAATAAGAAGTCTATATATAACAAGTTTCGCTCTATGATGTTTATTAGTCATGAATTTCAAAATTTTAAGACTAAATTATATTCAGTGATCTTTGATTCCATAACAAACTCACAGGAGTTTAAATTGAAATATTTTAGCCGTCTTATGTAGAGCTGTTAATATGAGGAGAAGAGTTAATCAAAGTAAAACAAAAATTGTGTATATTAACGATACAAAGTTTTGAAATAAATTTACGGACCCGATTATTCCTTTAAAGCTTTTATAAAATAAAATTTTACGAAAGAAAACAGCGTTATCGATTACCAATGAATAAAAAGTTAGGAAAGAAAATTTCAAGGAAGAAAAAATAGACAACGTGAAAAAAATAAAAACGAAAGTACGCTTGAAACAAGACAGGTGGTGGTAGGTTTGCGCCAGACAATATTTGACGTAACATTCAAGTCGGTCGAGAAAAATCGGGGTATAATTATTTTTTTGTATCAGGAAATCGCTTCAAGAATTTTAGCAAATAAGAAAAAAAATCAAGAACAATGAGGAAAATGGGGATGCTCAATATGCAACTATTTTCCGCTTAATAACTGCAGTTAAAATAACATCCATGTATACTAAGCACAAATGTTTGTTAAATTACATAGGAAAACAATGTCTAAACGGCTAAACGTTTTGTATGCGAAAAATATAGTCAAAATTTATTAATGTAATATTTTCCACAAAACCAAAATTGATTTCCTTTTTTTAAAGGTAAAGCATACTATATTAGGTCTTTGTAAGGATCTAAATTCTTCTAGCAATTATATAGATTCCGATTGATTTTCAACAAGTTCAAACGTAGATATGTCAACAACAAACTTCTGAATTTCTAAATTATATTTAACATACCGAATATGTTACAAAAGCTCTTAAATTTTATACAAAACTTTACATTTTGGTAGTCATGTAAAAAACTGTTGTCAAAAAAATTGATTATTACAAGAATTTTCAAACGTTTTGATAGACATTTTCAAGACAAACAATTTAAATTTTAATGGGTAGCTCTTATGTTAATGCACAAATTTGCAAATATATTAAAAATATTTGCGCCACTTTGCGCATATTGAGTGGAAAATCGTTGCATTGTGCGAAGAGAGGCTTGCAGTGGCAAGGAAGAGTAACTCAGTATTGTTCTATTTATTTGCTTGTTAAATTATTTATTATTTATTCATAATTATATTTTTTAACAATAATCAGTATTATGGCATCTAAACCTGGTAAAAAAAAGTTTAGTAAACGTCAAATAAAATTCTATGAAGCTCATGAAGCTAAAACTAAACAAATTGCTGAAGATCTCCCTGATGCCGTAATTTCTTTATATTTTTTTGCTTAGTAGTAATGTTTTGTTTTAGTTGCTTAATTTAATGGAAAATCATGAATTTACTGAACATCAAAAAACTCAATATTCTGCTAATTATGCAAAAATACTTGAAGAAAATGGAAAGGGGCCTTTATCTTTAAATGATCGAAATAA
Source organism: Panagrolaimus sp. LJ2414 (assembly GCA_024447195.1). NCBI lineage: Eukaryota > Metazoa > Nematoda > Chromadorea > Rhabditida > Panagrolaimidae > Panagrolaimus > Panagrolaimus sp. LJ2414. The sequence goes on along the minus strand of JAMRXY010000280.1, from coordinate 3,076,437 downwards.
TCTGATAAAATACAATTTAAAAATGCTTAAACGTCTTCGGGAAGAAATGTCAGATATTCAAGGAGTATACAATATGATAAGTGATTCAATAAAATATCGTGAAAGAATGGCTTTAAATTTGGATGTTGAAAGATCAACGTTGATGGATTTATTGGGATACGGTGGAAGGCATTTACCATTATGGATTGGAAAAGTTGGAGAAATGCCACCTGCTCGTGCAGGACGTATTTTGGATAATTCAATGCCAGAAATTGGAGAACTTGTTGGAGCATTTGCAAAAGGCATGTGGATTTTAGCTGAAGTTAAGGTACAACATTTTTGGGACTGCTAAAATTTAAATGTACTTCATTTCTGTTTCAGGCAATTCCATCAGATAAAAAATTAATTATTCGTGATGTTGATGATGAAAAGAAAATATATCATGAAGTAATTCGTGATCACATTTTACTTCTTCCTCTATATCGTGTTGATCCAAAGCGATCACCTTTTGCAATTTTTGAGAAGCATAGTGTGGTATTAGCGTTGTATCCACAAACAACATGCTTTTATAAAGGAATCGTTGAAAGCCCTCCCTTTTCTTCTGATGATCCATATTTGATTACATTTGAAGATGAAGATTATGAAGGTGGATATGCTCCAGCAGTACATGTTCCACAAAGATATGTCTTAATGTATCGTGACCATCCTACAACACCTTCAGATAAAAGTGTTGAAGCATCTGATTCAAGTGCTACAGAAGAAGATACCCCAGAGCCTGAACAACAATTATTACCAATAAGAAGACGTTTCAAAGTTCGTGATTCTGATGAATTGACAGATGATGAAGGTGTAAGAAATGAAAGTGTTGGTCGTCAAACTTCCGAAGAAAGTATTGAAAAAGAGCCATCAGCAGGTCCATCATTCAGAAGAGGATCTGCTTCTCATAGTAACGCCGAAGAACCAGATACCGAACCAAGCTATGAATTTCCATTTTCAAGTCAAGGTGTTGAAGATGAATCGTTTGATATTGGTGATAACGATGAAGACTTTGTCCCACATTAATGTTATTTTTGTTTTTTTTGTACATTTTTATCTGTCTACAAGATTTTTTTTGTTGGAAAAAATAAACATCATTTTTGTTTTGGTCTTAAAAAAATTCTTTAAAAGCATCTAATTTAGGTAGAAAGATTTCAAAAACAACAATTCTAAAAATACAAATCAGTAAATGTCATGAGGTTGTACTTTTTTTTGTAAAAATTACTGTTTATCAAAAATATTTTTGTGAGAGAACAATAAAAATAATGTTTGAATCTTTTACGTAATAATTTCCAAAGGGACTAATTAATACATTGGGGTGTTATGCATATGTATGTGTGTAATACAAATATCAATATTGCAAATTCCCTAAAGGGTTATCTTTGAGTGTCATATCCAACAAATGTAGGCGTATAAAATTTTCGCATTTAAAATGCCTGTTTATTTTTCATTTGAAGCTTTTTGTCGTTGACTTATAATAAGTACATTTATTATTTCTGTAAGAAAAACTAATTTATAATATGATTGCTCTTAAATTATCTGTTTTATTATTGCTGATAAGTATTGTCTTTGGTAAGATTTTTTCTACATTTGGGATACTGTAATATAGTTTCTTTCTTTAGCTGTAAATGATTACGGTAGTAATTCATCACCATATGAGATGATGGAATTTCAACAAAATGACAAACGAACATATCAAGGAATTACAAGAATGCTTCGTGATCCCGGATGGAGACATATTGGACTTGGAAAGCGTTCACATGCGAGAGCGTATACAGGAAAAACTTGGGCAATGATTGGATTGGGGCGATAATAAACAATTTTTTTAAATTTTTACTTTATTTTTATACCTATTTATTCTTTTCCAATAAACTTAACAACTGTTATATCTAATTTCTAACAACTAAACAATTTTTAATAACCTTTAAAAGCACTCTTCCATTCATTTTTCATTTCACCATTTTCATCTTCTCCTTCATTAACATTCAATTCATTCTTTTTGACACGGAATAATACTGTAGCTTCTTTCAATTTGGGATTCTTTTCTGATAAATGATTTATCCATGATAATGACATTGCTTCGGATTCATGTTCAAAAACAGCAAGGCCAAGAATTGTTTGATCAGCTTGTTGATGAACATTTAGCTCATTAAAATCATCATTCAATTCAAAAAATTTTCTTTTTATATCGCTGACGTCATACATATCACGTTTTTCAATAAAATCATTAAAATCTTTTTTTTCTTCTGGTGGACTACTTAAAACAAAGTATTTAACTCGCTTCTCCATAACATAAACCAAATTTGGACCATCAACATAAAGAACAGGGGTTTCACCCAATTGAGAAATAAGTTGTCGTTGCAGTGGACTTTGAGCACTTACAATCCACGATACAGTTGAATCACCCTGCTCAGTATTTTCTTGATTTACCTAAAAAACAACCAAACAAACGTAAATAAATGATACGAAAAGTACGTATTTGTCAAAATAAATCAGTTGATAAACAATTCACTTGTGAGAAAAAAATGTTACCATGTGTTACGAAATTTTGTGTTACTTCGACAAAACTGTTACGAAACCGAAGCAAAATTTGTTACCAAGGCCGGAGGCAGAAAAAAATTTCGGAGGGGGCATTTTTATTTCAATGGGGTCGTCTTTGATCTTTTGCCGCCTTAACACGGCGGCGGCAAAAGATCAAAGGATTTTCTCGATTTTTGGGGGCAAAGATACCGAATGCCCCCTCCCCCTAAATACGGCCATGCCTCTGTCACGAAATTTTGGTGATACAACTTTAGTGCAAAGAAAGAGAAGATTTCTTTGTTTCTCTAGTCTGTAAAATAAAAAAAGTGCACATCTTCTTCTATACAAAGCGCATTAAACATAAGACTGACTTCGGGTGGGTTAAAAACCAAAATATTTATACCATTCCTTTTTAAGGTATGCCTTTAAAAATGGTAATTGAATGTCCCACCACCGAGGGGACATTTAATTACCATTTAACACCAGGGAGGCATTTAATTACTATTTACGGTCTGTGCAGGATTTCAATTTTTTGGGAAAATACCCCCTGGAGGTGTACAAACGTTGTAATTTTAATTAAAGGTAGGTCAAAATTTTTTGTAACGGTGACAAATTAGTAACACTTTACAAGGGAACCGTCAGAAGTGATAATTGAGTTCTTAAACGAAATATGTTTTTTCAGGATGGTTTTAGGTCCCTAATGATCACATAAAAATATTACGTGCTGGTTTTTAGGTTACGGTACTTTTTCGGCACTTTGAAGTTCTGCGATTTGCCTTACTCCCCCCTTTGGATTCAAAAATGAAAAAAAATTGAAATTTTTTAAATTTCGCAAATTTTGCTCCAAATTGTTTTCTGAGGGTCGGTAATAAGCGTATGCAAAATATGTTTTCACCAGAAGGCCGATAAATTTATTTTTGAACGCTTCAAAGTTCTTGTACTAATACATGACGCATGCTTAAATTGCTTTAAAAAGCGGATTTAAAATGTTTTTAAGCAAAAATATTTTATAGGTATCATTAATATGCTTATTACTAGCATTTGCATCCATTTTTAACATTTTTTAAAATTTTTTATTTTTTTTATTTTTTTGAGCACGTACTCCCCCCTTTGGACAGGAGGGTACGAAACTTCAAAGTGCCGAAAAAGTACCGTAACCTAAAAACCAGCACGTAATATTTTTGTATGATCATTAGGGACCTAAAACCATCCTGAAAAAACATATTTCGTTTAAAAACTCAATTATCACTTCTGACGGTTCCCTTGTTAGTTTCATTTGCCCATACAATGTGTAATGGAGGAAGTTGTTATACAAAGTGTTGCCGTTTGATAACGAATGTGCTACGATTTGGTAACACTTTTTTCTCAGTGAAGCATACCTTAACATAAGTAAGAGCATTTCCAGGATCGCGACACATCATTTTCAATGCAATTCTTGCAAGTTGAGTATCATCCAGTTTCTTGTTTTCAACATCTCGACGATCAAGGTATTTATTTGTATATCTTAGTTTAGGCATCCAATAAAGCATTCGTTTAATTTTTCGTGTTGCAAAATTCCATTCCCCAAATGCATTTGCAACAATATCATGAATTTCTTTATCAGGATGAACACCTCAAAAATATAATCTGATTAATAATAAAACAATAGTATTGTTAATACCATTCCATTCCATTGTATCCAAAATATTTACACAGCAATGTTGTTGCAATGGAAAATGATGAAACATTTTCTAAAAAAATGTGATATAATTAAATGTAACTGCGTATCACGAACTTGAAAAACATTTGTTGGAATAAGAGGTCCTTTTGGAAAAACATTGAGCAAGTTTTTATATGTATCCAAATCTTTGTGAAGATTGAATTCTTTTAAATATTTTACAGCTGTATTTAGAAATTCAACATGACCAGTAGTTCGCATACGATTGTGTTGAAACATTGCAGAAAAAAATGTCATTTAAAAATTAAAACACATCTTAGTAAACATACCAACTGCATTATTAAACGTTGTTTTATTTCTGTCTTCTTTTGGTATTCTTTTGAATTGTTCATCAATATGATTCAATTCAGTTGGTTTTGATTCAAGAGAATTATCTACTGAATATCGGCATACTGAAGTTAAACTAGGAATACGAGATTGTAAAACTAAAAGGAACAAGTTTTTAAGGGATATTATAGTGAAATACTTTACATTTTTTAATCATTTAATACAATAAAGACAAGGTTTACTTGTAACAATCAGGGATATGCGAAATTCTGCCAAAGAGCTTGGGCTATTGACGATGTGAAGTTTTAACTTTCAGAAAATGTCACATATCTTTTTTTTGCACCTTAACGATCATTAACTTAAAAAGTAATTGTCAAGCAAACGACAAAACGCCAAAAGTTCCTTTCATTTTTTCATTCAAAAGTTTGATACTTTTGATACAGTAGAATTATTTTTAATGCATTCACATCCGTTTTTTTAACATGGCCTCCCTTCGTGACCAAAAATCAATGATTTTTATCTGGCACCATCAAAGCCGCGTGACTCCTATGTTACCCCCGCCCCTCTCTCCCTCATGTTCACACGATTTCTGGACAATCCCTAAGATAATTTGGTTCAAAAAACTGAGGGACGCGCTAAATGCTTACCAAAATACCGACCAACGAAGTACCCTCCAAAATACTAAACTTAACCTTGAGCTTAGACTCTACTGTAGTTAAAAATTCATAAATCTTCAAAATTGTTTCCAACTTTGACTGTCACCCCCCTGTTCCTTTTAAATTCATTAATTTTTGTGATGCTTTAAACTGCATCATCCCTGGCTTCATTGATTCTTGAAATTGTCGAGGAAAATCAAATTCATTTTTTAAAGTTTTACTTGCAATTTTTTCCTGTAACAATCTATGCTTAAACAAATTAAAACAAGTAAAATAATTTACTTGTTCGGACCCTTTTCCCATTGAAATATCAACAATTTGGCTTTCAATTCCATTTTCATATGCTGCAATATGAAGGGATAAAGTGCTTTCATTCATTTCACCTTTGTTCTGCCGTTTATTTTCTTCTTTTTTTTGATTAGATTCTTGCATATATAATTTTGAGAGGGATTTTGAGATGTCATGTTTCTTCCATATATTAGAACTATTCTTTCCAGATGAAGAATTATAATCAACAAATCCTATCATTTACCAGTGAAAGCTACAGTCTTCACAATAAAACAATAATTTGTTTTTAGGGATTATCGAGATCTTACGTAAGCATTTCAATGAGTGGAGGTGAGCCAAATCTTACGGTTCATCTTAAATGTGGCAAAGATCAAAGGAAAAATCTTACGGTAAGGGGGTTTCAAATATTTGGATATTTTGTTTACGTAAGATCTGGACAATCCCTTATTAGCGATTTTGTAGACAAATTACGATAATCTCATCTTAAAGACATTATTACCTCTTTTAATTTTTTTAGACAGAAAAGAGGACTGCCGCCTTAATTTTGTTTTTACCGTAACTTTTTGGAATGTTTTTTGAAATGATTTCGGAATGCAAAACTTGAACATTGTCAAAATTTTTGTGATGATTTAAATTGATATAATTATATTGACCATTTTGAATTTCATTAGATGATAATAAGCAACGATCTTTTGCTAATAAAACTGCTGCACGTTTTGTAAGCATTTCTCTAAAAATTATTCATACTATAGACACCGAAATCGGGTTCCAACACACAAACAAAAATTATGATTGCAGTAGTTTTTTTATGAGAAGGAGATATAAAAAATAATTCACTTCATTCATTTCAACATATGCTCGTAAGAATGATGCAATAATTTAATTTTTTCCCCATTTATTTGTAGCAGAAAATTGTCAAGCATCAATTTTAAACCAAAATTATAAATGTTGGGATGCTATATTTTTACATAATTCAGTTAAAATATCTTTTAACAAACACTTACAAAATAAGAAAACGAAAATTTAGACAGAAAATGACAGAGATCCTTGAAAATTGTTCTAGAAAAAGAAAAAAATTTTTTATATACGTTCCATGTTTTATGCAACTTTTAACAATATTCCCTATATATTATGTAAGATTTGTATAATGAAACTGTTATCTTTTCATCAGCTTGTCCTAATCAACTAACCATAAACGTAGAAATAGTATCAAAAAATATTTATCCGTCGCAGTATATTCAAAAGTCTCATATTCGAATTTCTGTTTCAGAAAACAGACGCAATAAGTTAGGGAAATAAAAAAAACAAAAAACATATTTATAAAATGGTTTCTGCCTTCGTTATTGCACTTTTTTAATGGTATTGTTAAGGTTCCAAAGTATCATCCATTTAGTTTATATCGTAATTAAAAAAATCATACAACCATTCATATTCTTCATTTGTCTCCAAAAAAATTGAGGGCTTCTGGGCTTGTGGAATCCAAGATTTTAAAAAACTTTTAATTTTGTTGTTTGCAATTTTCAATGATTTTTTTTGCTTTTGTAGGATTACCAAAGGCTACTTCAAAAAAAGATTTCAGCGCAGCATTTTTCTACAGCTTTTAAAACATTTTTTGTTTGAAAAATGAACTGTTTCGGTTTGAGCAGTAAAAAAGTATTGAATTTTGGTTTTTTCCATGCAGTTTTGAAGTCGTGTACATTTCCAAATTTTCGATATTTGATTTAGCTATCGTGAACTGTTTTTAAGATTTTGCGTAAAAATATGACTTTAATACCAAAAGATGCAGAATTGCATGATTAATAATTAATAAAGAAAAAATATAAAAATTATTGATTAAAAAAAAGAATGAATATAGTGCAGGTTAACCATGGGTGCAGGTTGGTCAGTCGGTGCAGGTTGGAAAAAGTGCAGGTTAGTAAAGTACCGAAAAAAAGAAAGCAGCAAGAGGAATAGTTTGAATATTGTACAATTTGTTTATGGCTAGCGATCATTTTTAGGTAAGATTTTAAATTTCTAGCTGTCAAAACGTAATTAATTAATGGAACTGGTAATGTGAAATATTGCTGTAAATAGGCATTTGATTGAAGAAAAGGAGGGATATCGTTGTGGTCTTCTATTTGAAAAAATAATGCACATTATGTTACTCTGTAGAAGATCATTCCCATTTATTTCCAACCATATCTCTTTTCTAAAATCGAAAATTAGAAAATATTTTACAACAAATTAAAATGAAGAGAAAAATTAATTGTCAAGCAAACGACCAAAAGTTCTTTCCGTTTTTTCATACAAAAGTTTGATACTTTTAATACAGTAGTTTTACAGATTTGAAATGCATCAAAATTATTTAATTTTATTTATTTAATGCATAAAAATCTGTTTTTTAACCTGAACATAAATATTAAATACTTTAAAAAGAATTTCGTTTCAATGCGCAAACTTTTTCATTACACAATTTGTTCATTTTATTACATTTGAAGTACAGTTTTTTAATTGCACTTTATTAAACTAGCTCTGAAAGATATTTCCCCACATTTTCTTTATTACAGACTACACAATGACTTTTTGTTACGTCTCTGCAAAGTAACGATTTGAACAAAGTTCAGAAATGATTTTTTCGTCAAAACTATCATTTTTAAAAAATATTCTGGTTTTTCTCATCATTACAACAACATTAGAGTAAAAAGTTTAAAATTGAAAAAACAAAAAGGATTTTTTACACTAACCTTTTATATTAAAAGAAATTAATTGTAAAAGCAAAAATTTTAATATTGAGATAAAAAAACAGTTACATAACATTCTCAAATAACAAATATATCCAATGGGTTCGCTTCAATGCTCTATTTAATAACTCTCGTCACTTTTGTTTTATTCAGTTTTTTTTTGTTTTTGAAAGTTCCGGATTTCATTGCGCATCTATTTTCTTTTAAGACCATGTTTTTTGTAACATTTTTTCACGTGAATATCATTGAATAATTGTTTGCCGATGTATTGTTTGTTTTGCGTCTTTTGCGAAACTTAATCATTTATGATTTTTTGAAAAAAGGAATTTTTTTGTCATAATATTACTGTAATCATTTAAAAAAAATTAATTAAAACCATAAAAAAATTTTTTTTGAAGAAAACCGAATCAAAGCAGCTTTTATTCCCCGTCACACTTGTGCTCGTTTTTAAGTCCACCATATTATATTATTTTTGAGATGGGGAGTTTTTCATTCGGTCATATCAAACCGCTTTCTTTCAAACATATATATTACAGCTTGATGCAGTTTTAATTATCATTTTGTGATCATCATCATCATCACACGCCAATTTATCAAATATAAACGACATTTTAGGAAAAATAATTTTTTGCGCATTTTAAAAAGATGGATTCTGTCAATTTTCGTTGTTGACGTAGAAAAAAAACGAATTGAAAGAACACAAGAGCGAAACGGTTTTATCTTTGAAAAAAAGAAAAATACACCTATCATTAAAATCATTAAAATACATCTATCTCAATTACAAAAGATTTTATGAAAACTTTAAAGTCAATTGTAATGGCAGGGAGTTCCCATTTTTGAGAAAAATAGGGGCAAATTTCATTTGACATTAAAAAAAAAGTTTTGGCTTTTTGTTAAAGAAATTTGCAAAAAAAACTCTTTAATTGAAAAGGAATAGGGGGATACATATGTTGAAAGTTTTATACATATAAAAGAAGTTCGGCTGACAAAATTCCATCACTTTTTATTTATGATATTTTAGCTTTGCTCTTCTGACGTCGATCTCTCGATCAAAGGAAGAACCCCACCCCGTGAAAGACTGACCTTCCATGAAAATAATATTTTTTTTTCTTTAATGATCCGCCCTCAAAACTAATTTACAAAAAAGTGTGTGCTTTCATATATTGCACTTATTTGGGATTTATAAACGTGAACATTGCTTCAATGTAGAATCTTTTAAGATCATCGACGATAGTGTCTGACATAATAAAAAGGATTTTATAAAAAAGCTTTATTCTCCCAAAATTTTATTCTGTTTATTTACATATTTTATTTTTTGCGCCTCAAAGACTAAAGATGATGCTGTTTTCTTCTTTCTTTCTTTTTTGCGTCCTTTCTGCTCTGAAATGGCACCGGCAAAAGCGCAATTTCAAAATATTTTTAGTGTTGCTATTTTGATGCTGTTTTTGCTTTTTTTTCTTCTGTCTCGTAGCTAAGGGGAAAGGGGGTATGTCCGTGTAAGCAGTGTTGTTTTTTTCGGCTTGTCCAGAAGCTTCTATGTTTTTCACGAAATTTGAAGCAAATAAAAGATCGGGCAAAAGATCTTTTGAGTACGGAAGAACTGAAATCTGTTGTTTTTTTTTTGAAATATTTTTAGCAGCAAAGGGTTTTGCAAGTTTGGTTAGTCTATCATATAAGAGGCGGGTGTATTTTTTTTTTGAATTCAAGCATTAAAGCACAAAGATGTCACGGTCTCAAAAGCTTTGTTATGTTGGTGGTGGACTTGCGCAAAAAACAAAACAACACGCCCTACAGAAAAAAATAAATGTTTGAAAGTACTTAAAGCCCCTGCTAGATGTTCATTTTTGCCTATTTATTTTGTTGTTTTTTGTTCATTGTTTTTTTTTGTTGCGATGCAAGTTCTTGCAAAATACATTTTCATAAATATAAGATGATCAAGAAGAAGAAGAACAATTTAAACTGCTGTTCCTTTCAAGTAATCCTCTACTCCCTTTTGCGAGTAATTCCCCCATTTTTTTCATCATCCATTTCAAAGGTTGTTCTTTGAAAAAATTTAAAAAACCTGACGCTTTGTCTAAGAGCTATAATATATATGTATATATTTCCTAATTCGATCATTAAAAATACGTTGAACACGCAGAAATCACTTTTATCCCCCCGTTTGTTGGTTTAATTTTAGCCTTTAAAGTTTTGATCGAAAATTTTCTTTTGATCAATTGCGATAAATTATTTTTTCGTAAAAAAAGAGATACTTGCGTGATAATTCTCTTTTTTGTCGTGAGTAAAAACATTTTAAAAAGGCGTTACTTGTTTTTATCAACTTTTTTAAAAAAAAGTTTTGAACTTTTGATTAAGAAATATTAAGCCATTTAATAATTTTTTAGAAAAAAGTGAAAAACAACAAATTATTATTTATATTATCTGAATCGGGTTTATTGTTTTGTTGACAACAAATCTTCGATTACAGCTAATTTTCTACCATATTTTTTACAAAAACACAGCAGAAAGAAAAGAAAGAGAAAAAAGGAGGAAGACTCGACTGCTGAATTCCCTTTTTCTCTTCTATTTTTTCTAATTCAACATTTCAACATCTTTGGTTTTTTTATATTCAACAAACAAGTGGTTGGATAACTCTCTTCATTTTTTGTTAGACATCACATTTTGAACGGTTAATTTTGTTGTGAATAAAAAGCCAGCCAGCTTTTTCATTTATATTTTTTTTATTTCTACTTATTTTGTGCCATTTACATTTACAATGAGTGACGGCGAATTGGTTAATTTTCAAAATGGTACTGAAATCACTGCGTAAGTTATTTTTACCGTAATTTATCTTCTTTTTTCAATTAATTTTTTCCCGAAAAATTAATTTCCTAACAAACGTGTTCGATTAAATTTTGCTTTTTTGAAAGAAGAAAAAAGTGAGACGTAAGCTTCCACTTTTATTTTTTTTGCATCTGTTACTAGTGTATGCTTTCTTTCTTCTTTTTTTGTTTTTGTTCTTTAAGCAAGAGAACGCAAAGCGCACTCTATGAAGGCTTGCTCGCCTTTGGTCATTGAGCATAAAACATTGAAGCAAAAAATAAAGCTTGTGTGTTGCCACCCTCGTTTCTCGTTTATCCGGAAAAAAAAGAAAGTTGTTTTTTGTTGTTTGCTTCAAAACCTTTCTCTTTCGAAACAACAACATTTTTGCCACATATTTTTTATATATTTTTTTATGCAAAAAAGGCTCTTTTGGCATTTTCGAAAAAAAACATTTTAATGCATTAATTTTTTTCTCTATCTCTTTTTTTGTACAAATAACATTTTTATTAAATTTATGACTAAGAGAATTTTCGACAAATAATTAAAAGTATTGATGTTTAAGCTAAGAAGAAAAAAAACCAATTCATTCTTTTTGAAACAAAAGGAAACCATGCAAAAAAACTGTTTCAAAAAATTTTTACCGCCAAAGGGAAAAATTATGATTTTTTTCATGTTGAAACTGTCTCATTTTCTTTTAGACTCTCTATTATATTTTTGTGTATTGGTTGGTTAATGATTATTCACTATAAAAAAGCTTGTACACAAAAATATAAAGTTTTTTTGCTTCTTTTACATGAAAGAAAAAAACATATTTGTTCTCGACAACACCTTTGTTTTTTTTCATTTTTATGCTTGCACGATATTTTCATTTGAAGAAGAGACGAAGAAAGGAGGCATAGCTTCTTTTTTCATATAATTGACATCATTATTTTGATTCCCCAAACAACCTAAAAAAACTTTTTTTTATCAGCTATGTTTTTTGAACGCAAAAACATTGTCTTTAAAAAAGTCTGTATAAATACTTCTTTCAAGACCACCAAATTTACACTTCTTTTTTGAGTTGGTTGACTTAAAAAGATGTTTTTAGAAATGCAGGAGAAAAGCTGGTGTTTACCTATTTTTCTGCTATTTTTTCGATTCATCCTTATTTGGTCTTTAAAAATTTGCTTTTTTAAAAATCATTTTCCCCCCTAAATATTATGTCTGTGTCAATCAAAAATATGATTTGATTATCACGACAAACTCCCCCTTTAGCAATATTCATCCATCATATTTTTTATCCATTTTCGGCAAATGATAATGAAAAAAGCCTTTATATTTTTATTTTTCCCTCTCCCTATTTATTTTGCTTTGACGTATTCCACGCGGTTTAATTTTTTTTCGGTTTAAAAAGCTTTCGTTTTTTAATTTTTAAAATATATAAAAAAACGTAAATACTAATGCGGTTTCTTTTTTTCAAGCTTTCTCTTCTTCTTACTTCCATTCAAAACAACAAACTTTTGTTTGTTTTTTCTCTACTCTGCTTTTGTTTTTAACAAAGATAAAACGTTTGTAAACAACAAAATATGACACTTGTGGATCTTATTTTTGGTACCAGGTTAGTAATAATAACTCCCACTCTTGCTTCCATTAGCAGATGCAAAAAAAAACTTCTTTCAAAACTGGAATATTTTTATATCCTAAAAACGGATAAAAAAATTAAGAAACAACAACAAAAAATACTGTTTTCAAGAAAAATGAAACCATTAAAATCTTCAAAATAAATAACATGTTATTCTTTTTTTTCAGTGAAGAAGAATCCCTTACTTTTCTCAGTGTCCTTTCCATAACTGCAATTATCACTACCGTATCACTTTTCTTCTGTGGAATGTAAGTTTTATCAAACAAAATCCTCTATCGGATTTTTAATTGAAACATTTTTTTAGCCCAATTTGTATTGAAATTTTCCGTCGCAAAAGTACCAATGAAATTAGTGGTTTTCCATTTATTATGGGTTTATTGGGGTACGATTTAATAGTTTAATTAAATTTAAACATTTTCTAATTATACTTTTTTTTCTTTAGTGGAGCTTTTTGGTTACGATATGGGTTTTTAAAAGATGATCGTACAATGATTACTGTAAATGCAGTTGGCGTTACACTTATGTTTATTTATACAATTTTTTACATTTATTTCTCAAAAGAAAAAGGATTCGTTTTATTGCAATTCTTTACCGTAATTGGCCTTGTTGGAATTATGTCAATATTGGTTCAAATTTATGGTTGGGCAATAATTAATTTTCTTGGTTTTGTATGCATGAGTTTTAACATTGTTAATTTTGGTGCACCTTTAGCTGGAATGGTAAATACTACAGTATACAAATCTGCCGAGATTAATCAAAATAACTTTTTTTAGAGAGTTGTATTGCGTAAAAAATGCTGCGATTCATTGCCTTTACCACTTTGTACTGCAAATCTTCTTGTATCATCCCAATGGTTTGTGTATGGCTTCCTTGTCAGCGATATTTATATCATTGTAAGAAATTTATTAATTATTAAAAAAGTGTTTTATCATGATATCTTTTTTTAGATTCCAAATGGAGCAGGTGTTTTCCTTGCAATTGTTCAATTATCACTTTTCCTTATCTTCCCTCGAAAAGTTGGAGCTAATGCACCTTTGAGCTGCTTATTCAACAGTGAACGCCGGAATAAAAAGAACAAGCCACAAGATATCGAAGGTGGAATTGTTGAAAAGAAAGGCGCCTTACCACCAGCAAATATGGGCCTTGAAGGCGCAAATTGGGATAAACGAAATATCTTTGATCGTCCCTTGTCTTCTGTTCGGTTAGTCCACTAACATGGATAAAAATTTTCTGTTTATTAACCCATCTCTGTTTTCTAGTTCCCCAAGAAAATCCAATATGGGACTTGCAAAAAGCAGCCTTTTTGGGGCATCCCTTTCAAGCTCTACTTCTACAACCTATACCGGTACAACTTCCGTTTCTAATTCACATATCGCCGGTGGGGCTCCTAACGGGCTTCCCGATGATGTTCCCGCTATTACCATTGCATCTTCTGATAATGAAATTGATGAAGATGATATCAATGTTGAGACTCCTTTAAATTCTCCTTCATCCCATGAACATTTAAAAAAATCATTCCAATTTGATCGAATTGGTGAAATTGATCTCCTTGAAGCTTCATGGCTTGAAAATGAATTGCGTAGAGCTCAAAGTGCCCCTGAAATGAATAAAGCTGAAAATTAAATCTTCAATGATCTCTTCCACTCTTTAATATTTCACTTTTTTATTTTTCAAACTTTAAACTATCATGATGTTTTTTCTTTTTCTTTCTTTCTTCCTTTTAAACCACTTGTGCCTTCTTGCCTTGGTTTTTTACTTTTGAAGTTGTTTTTAAATAACTTTTTGGGGTTTACCAAGCATTATTTGTATATTATTACTGGTGATTTCTTTTCCGAGGTATTTTTTTCTATATATTTTAGTTGTTTTCTTAAAATAATTTTAAAAAATTTTGTATCATCATCGGTGTCTCTAAAAAAAGATACGGCTCGTATTTTTTTATTCATTTTGTTTTTCCTATGTTTCATTTTATTTTGTTTTTTATTTCATTTCTTATCGGTATTTTTTTCTTTCGGTGTGTATGGTAGAATAAAAGCAATGACATTTATATTTCTTCTTCCAGACAAAAAGATATATTTAATTTCAAAAACACATAAATAATAAGAATAACATTAAAGTTTTAAAAAATAAATTTATTTGCAAACTTTCATTTTTTTAAAAACAAAATACTTTTGTATTTTTTTGAAACTATAAAAACATGTTGAAATAATTTCTGCTCTTTTGGTTTCTTGGAATCGTATGTGACACTTAATGAAAAACATTTTGAAATTTTAAAAGTTTTCTTGTTTCCTTTTTTATATTCAAAAATATAATTACAGTAATCTCAAAGCTTTTATTTTTTTAAATGTTTCGAATATATGTAATCCACAGAATACTGTAACTTCAGGTAAAAATGATGATAATTAAAAATATTTTTAAACATGCACTGTATTTTTATTTACAAGCATGTTGACCTTTAAATATCAAAAATTAAGTTTTTTTTATTTTTGGATAAAACTTTTTCTTTTGTGACATCAGAAAATGCACTCATGAGTGAAATCAAGTGCAAAAAGTACACAAAAATACCAATCACTTAATTTCACAATTAATTATATTTTTTTCTAAAATAAATATGTTTATTGTTGATAGAATGTGAAAAGCCTATTGTCTTTATTTTGTGAAAAAAAGAAAAGAAAAACAACCTTGGCGGTATCTAGGTTTAATTTATTACAACATATTTTTGATAGCTTTTCTTTAATGTTCATAGACTGCGAAGTTTTGAACAAAAGCAAGCAAGTAAATTCTTGATATCAATGATGAATGTGAATTTGACCATCATTAACGCTTAAAATGAAAAACATCTTTTTTAGCAGTTGCTGTTCAAAATATTTATACATTTTTCAAGGTTTTCAATCAAATGAAAAAAACAAAACGTTGCCTAGATTTTTGTCTTTATGTCTCAGACATAATATACATTGATTCTTGAAAAAAAAAAACACAAAAAAAACGTGCAAAAAAAAGTTAGCCATCAAAGATTAAAAGGAGAAACAAAAATTTCACAATGTTTAACGATTTTTTTTACTGTTTTTTACAGCTTCAAAGCACAAAGATAACATAAGTACGTAAATATTTGGTATGTTTTGAATACAGTATCAACATTACTTTGCCAATGCTAAAAAGAAAACCTCCAAAATGTGAGAAACTACATTCCTTTACAGTAACCAAACATTGTAAAAAAGATTTCTTGAATAACAAAGAACAAATGATTTATTAAAAATACGATTTTTATTTTTCGCTCATGAGACAACATTCTTCTGGGCTACAAAAGAACAAATTAATTTTTGCATGAATAAATTTTACATTTGATTAGTAAGAAGCTCTCACGTTTTTCGTGTTTTAGCATTCAGTAATTACAAAATCTTGTGACCACTATTGGTCTACTTAAATATCATAGTTTTTCCCTACAGAGAAGTCTTTTGTGATCATGAATCTATCAAGAGAGTAAGTTTTATATAATTTTAGTGTTAAAAAGAAATACCGTATTATTTATTTCAGATTAAGTGATGTTGAAATCACTAATGTCCAGAGATTTAATATTATTTACACAATTGAAGGTAGTTACGAAACGTGTATAAATAGCTTAAATAATAATTTTATAGGATTTTGTCTTGCAAGTATCAATTTGTTTTTGATCATTAGTATCTTAACAAATAGTTATACTTCACGATGCAAAGAATATGTTATTGTTTGTGGAAAAGTTTGTTCATCAAAAAATATGAAACATATTACTATTTCATTAACATTTTTAGGTCTTTGCAGATGGTTTTTATGGATTTGCATATTTTATTCATGGTGTTTGCGGATTAGTGTCATACTCAAATGGATACTGTAAGAGATTCGAAAAGGCACTAATCATAAAAAATACCTTTTTAAGATCGATTTTATTACGATCGACTTTATTGTTTGTTTCATGAATTTTACAATACGCTTTTTATTATTGCAGTACCGTTAACCGGTGTCTCGATCACAATGGTTGCAATTGATAGATTTATTGCAACCTTAAAGCCTGGAAAGTATTATTCTCTTGGAAAAACGTATGCATGGAAAATGAACATTTGTTAGTACAATCTTTTCTCTCTCTCTCTTTTGTCTTACGGTAATCGTTTTTTTAGATATGATAAGTATAGCTTTCATTGGAGTACCAATTTGTTATTTTCATGCATTTACTGTACGTGATATTTTAAATGCAAAAAATGGTTGTGGAGTAAATAATGCAGTGTGGCCAGTTTTTTGGCCATATTTACGCTCCTTGCGACTTTCCGGAACAATTTTTGGAATTTTACTGTACATTCCAATAACAATAAATTTGGTAGGTCGTCGTTAAATTTTAAAATGAAGTAAATAATTTTTTTAGTTTTGTAATAAAAGCCTTCCAAATTCAAAATATAAGAAACGTCTGCGAGCAATTACTGCAACAATCGGTTGGTTTTTATCTAAAATGTAAATCAAATTCTTAACTTTAAGTATATCTTTTTTGCAGGTTTAACATCAATTGTTGAATTCTTTTGTTTCTTTATCCCAGAGCTTTTTATCCTTTTCAATACATTTCCCGAATATTCTGAATATTTTTACTTTGTTATGCTTTCAAAGGGTATCATTAATATGTTCATTTATACATTTCGTCATCGAGAAGTTAAAAACGCTGTCAAATCTTTGATACAACGTAAAACAAGCGTACCAAATGGTGTAGTAAGCACAGCAAATCATCACTCAGACAATAAAAGCACACGCATGACTTCTCATGCTCGAATGTACGGTAATAATAATACGTAAAAAACGAAAAATTTTAAAATATTATTTCCAAATTAAAAATACAGTAATCAAAAAGGCGTAATAAATTCTATTTTAATTTATATATTGTGTCACAGAAATTTAATTAATTTTTTTTAAATTGTTTGTAGCTTTATCTTTCGAGTGTCAGAATAAAATATGATATTTTTAAAATTGCAAAAAACAGTTGTTGACTAGATATTTTATTTAATACATACAAATCCATCATAAAATATGTGAAGCAAAAAAGAATTTTGCATAGAATAGAAATAGGGTTTACCAGAAACCGCAGAAGGATAACTATACAAATAAGAAAGGTTAGTACAAAAAAGAATTTGTTGAGGATATGAAAAAGAATAGTGAATGAATGAAATAAACTAGACAACTTTTAAATAATAAATATTGTATAAAGCGAAAGGAGTACATGAATCAGTTCAAACTGAGCGATAAATAAAAATTATCAAGAATATCATTAAAATGACGAAAAGAATTAGTAGAATAAGCCGATTTTGAATAATTCGATGAAGCATATTTGTGGCAAGTTGATTACTTCGAGTAATATCTGCATCACCTTCACGAAGTCGTTCTCGAGCTCGTCCAATTGTTTCGCGTTGTCTTCCGAGATCATCGAGAACGTCTGAAGCAATCTAGAAAAGAAAGAATACTGTAGAAGGTAAAAATATATGTTTAACAAACTCTTTCAGTTTCAACAGCTGTCCGATATGCATCCCTCACTTTTCGTGAAGTTCGTTCTAATCGTTCAGTGTTAGCTATCAGTTGATCTTCCTTAAAATTAACTAATACGTTTACAACCTTTATTGTAACAAACAAACTTGTAAAGTGGCATCTTCATCTCCTAGCAGTTCAGATCTTTCATTACTTGCACGAAGTCGAGCCACAGCTTTATCCAGTTCAGCATCGAGAGCTTTTTTATCATTACCGTAACTTTTAACGCGCAATTCGTATTTGCTTCTATCAGCACTTCCGGATTCTAACTCGCGCACACTTAGATCCATTTGGTCTAGGAGATCATTTACATCATTTAACATTCGTCGAATTTCTTTTACGGCATCAGATCGATCAGGGGGCGGAACGGTGCTTAATTGTCCAATTTTTGCAGTAATTTCAGCTGTGCTAACAGAATACTGCTGTTCGAATTGACCCAGAAGTGCGATAATTGTATCAGTCATCTTTAAATAAATTAAAGATAAAAATATAATTACGTAAAAAGAACTTTTAAAAAGATATTTAAACGTTGAAATACGTCATCAAAAAGAAATATTCCACGGTATTAATAATTAACTTTATAAACAAAAAAAAACAACTATTAACTACGACTAAAAATAAACATTTTAACCACGATAATGTGCAAATGCTCTATTAGCTTCACATTGTTTATGAAGTTCTTGCTTTGTTTGAATTGTAAAACCTTCATTTTTACTTGCGGCCAAAAGTTCATTTGCCAAAATCTCTTGAAGATGAGTTTCACCATGATGTGCTTTTTGTCGACAAACTTCTCGCATCATTTTCATTGCTCTAAATTCAGCTTCAGCTTCTTCAATTGGGAAAGGGACTTTATAAGTTGTACCACCTAAAAAATTTATTTCAATAAAAATTAAAATTCAAAAAATATCAATACCTCGAGTAACACCCTGAAGCTTCATCAATGGACGACAATTTCGAATGGCTGTATTTGCAATAACAAATGGATTTAATTCAATCTTGTTTTTCTCTTCTTCACTTGGAGCTTTTAACCATTGACGATATTGACGACGTTTGACAATTTCTAATGCATCATAAACAGCTGTACGAGCAATTTCTTTTTTACCATCTTTAAGAATAACCCGAATTAATTTATCAACAACATGATCACGATAAATAACAGGAGATTGATCACTTGGAAGACATTTAATTTTTTCAGGTTTCAATCTCTAAAATTAAAATGAGTCATTCACAACTTTTAATTAAATTCTAAAAAACCTACCGAATGATGAGCATATCTGACAAAAATTTGAGAAATATTATTACAGTTGCGCAACATTATCATAAATAAATATGGGCAATAATAAAATATGCATGAATAATCCAATAAAATTAGTTGCCAAACCCGTGGATATGGCTTTCTGGCATCGATTCAAGTAAAATGCTTTCGTGTTAAGAATATTTGTGAGTGCAGAACTTATAAGTAACAACGCCAAAGTAAGCATGGCAACGGGCCGACTTTTTGGAGGCCCGGCCCGGCCCGGGCCCGGTGAAAAAAGAGCCCGGCCCGCCCGGGGCCCGGAAATTTTCGCCGCGGGCCGGGCCCGGCCCGGCCCGTTTTCTTTTTTTGTAAATTTTCACGTGGTCCCCCCTTTGGAATTTTTTTAAAAATCAAAGCCCGGCCCGGCCCGGCCCGTCGAAAGTGAAGCCCGGCCCGAAGCCCGCGGGCCGGGCCGGGCACCGGGCTTTTCCGGGCAAGGCCCGGCCCGGTGCCATGCTTACGCCAAAGCTAAGGAAAAACGCGAACGTACGTACTAACTTCCCTCGGAATTTTTTTGTGTTTGTAGGAATAAATTATTATTAAAATAAATTGTTTATCATTGAATTTATTTCTTTATTTTCAACAAAAATTTTCAAGACTTGCAAAAAAATTTATTAAATACTTGGTTAATTATTGCTTTCGAAGAAGATTTGTTTTGCTTTCTGTACAATTTTTATTGATGAAATTTAAAAATGTTGCGTCATTCTTATACATATAAGGATGGCACAACACTTTTTGACACAGAGAACTAAAAGCAATGGCTTCAAAAAATGCACTTTCTTTTTTGATATATTTTTCTCAATGTCTGGTCGCCTTTTGTGCAATTTTTACAGCACTATTTTTTAAATAAATTGTTTAAATAAATTGTCTTTTTTAACCGAAGAGGTTATTTGATTAATATTTTTTAGATGACAACAAAAAAAGAGGGACAGATTTTTAAAAAGCAGCTTTCTGTGGTAGATCGATCTGATAATGATATAAGCAGCCAATTTTTCAATCTTAATTTAAATCAAGGTCGTAAATGTCCATCACCTATTCAACCTTTTAGCAAATCAAACAATGATAAATATTCTGGTAAAAAAACAAAAATTTCAATTTTACAAGTTCAGCTTTTTAAAAAGCTTAAAATACTTCTTAGAACTTTTTATCACCATTAATTAGCATAAAGAAATTCATTAAGAAAAAAAGTTTAGTAAAATTGCAGTAACAACTGTTATGTTAGGTGGTACTGTAAAACATGGTTACAAAGAAGAAAGAAAAACTTGGAATAAATCACCAAATAATTCAAGTTTAAAAACATCAAACAGTTTACAGCTATCTCATGAAGGTCACAAAGAAAAAGAGAATCAAAAGCGATGGAAGAATGACAAAAATCAAAAGAAATTAAACAGTAGCACCTTATCGCTTCATATCGCAGCATATGAAAATTCCATTGAATCTGTTACAAAAAGTGACACCAAAAATTTACATCCCAAATCTGAAGCATCAAAATTTGTTGATCCATTATCAAAACTACATGATAGTCAAGCGAGTTTTAATTTATCAGTTATCAACTGATCTTATGTATGCCATTATTCAGGATTTGCTTGAATTTCCTCGTCAAATGGAGGAAAATGAATCTCAAACAAGACCACAAGTTCAGCAATTTTCAGCATCCCAAAGATTATTTTCACCAAATCAAGGTATTTAAAATTATAATGGCATAGGATTTCACCAGAGAGATGTTCGCCAACAATTTTTTCACAAAAACATATTTTATTACTGAAGTGGAAATTATTAGTTTACTATTTTTAATTACTTTACATAAAATTCAGTTATCAAAAAATTCTTTAAAATTAGAGACAAAACTAATCTTTTGCTTTATGCAAAAGTAGTCTTTAGCCGGCTTCTGCGAAATATCCTTATTTTTTTTCTCAAAGCTTTGATATTTAAATTTTAGCTAGCTGAGGTCAGTTAGTAAAAAAGGTCTCACTACGAAACCGCACTCCGTAACTTCCCCTTAACTTCTCCGTAATCGCTTGAACGACTTACGGCGAAGTTAAAGAGAAGTTACGGAGAACAATCTTTTTCTGTGCGTCTATTAAAAAAATGGATCCTCAAAAGTTGGCAATTCTTATCATTTTTTGTATTGTTTCTTAAAATTATAAAAATAAACTTTTATTTGCATTTCAGATATGCAAAAATATATTCCTGGTGCATTAGGTGCTTTTCTTGCTGGTGAAACTACCCCAACTTCAAAGAAACATTTGTCTGGTTCAACAACTAAAGCCAAAAAACGACCTCTGCTAAAGAAGGAAATTCAGCAGTTAGATGAAGAAAATGTTGTTCCAATCAAGAAAGCTAAAGCTGAAAAGAAGAAGTCTGTAAAACCGAAGAAAGCAGTTAAGACTGAGGAATCAAAAAGTTTAATTTCTAAAGAAGATGATAGTGAAGAGGAACTTCGTGACGAAACTGCAAAACCTGGTGTCATGAAATTGAAGCCAAAGAAACCTGAAGAAGAGGATATCAAGGTAAAAAGGTATGTTTATTTCTAAATTAAATGAATTTCTATTAACATTTGTTTTAGAGAAAAGGCAAAACTGAAGAAAAAAGACATTATTAAACAAAGAGCTAATGCTGCAGATCGTGAAATTTTTGTTGGAAATGTTCCTGCAAGTGTTCGTCGGCGTGAAATTGAACAGGTATTCAAAAAATATGGCGAAATTGAAAAAGTGTGGTCCCGTTCAGTTGTTGGCTTGAGTGAAAAGAAAACTCGCACTCTTGCTCGAAAATACAAAAAAATTGGTAGCAATGTCTTAGATGTTATTAATTTTTATATTCGATACAAATCACCTGATTCTGTTGCGAAAGCTCTTGAAATGTAAGCGATTTTATCATATTTGTCATTTGTTTACACAAAAATGTTTTTAGGAATGGATCACTTTTCAAAGGTCTACATTTACGGGTTACTGTTGTTAACAAGAAATCTCTTAGTGTTGGATTTTCTGCATTCGTTAGTAATTTGCCCTTCGATATTACTGAAGAAGAAATTCATCAACATTTTAATGATTGTGGTGATATCAAAGCAATTCGAGTTATGCATGATAAATTCTCTGGATTATGTAAAGGTGTTGCTTTTGTTGAATTTTCTGAAAAAGAAAGTGTCGAAAAGGCAATTAAAAAGAATGGAACCACTCTGAAAGAAAGAGAAATTCGGGTTGCAAAAGCTCTTAAACGTAAACAGGTAAGTTATTGTAGGCACACCTTATTCCATCAAAAAGCCATAATCAAATATCTTGTAATTTTAGCTTGCCAAAGAATTTGCAACAAAAACAAAGAAGTCTAAGGACAAACAAAAAGAAGCTGAAAAGATGCAAGCAAAAATTGCGGATTATGTTGTTCAAAAGAAGCCTGTTGGTAAAAATGTTACCAAGAATCTCAATGCCAAGAAACCTGCTGGTAAAGCTGTCGCCAAAGATAAGAAATTTAAAAAAGCAAAGAAAGGACCTGTTAAAAGTATTATGGTTTAAAACTGTTGTTACTGCTTATTATTTGTTGATTTTTTAATAAAGTTTATTTTTAATTAAATTGTTGTTAAAATATAAAAAAACTCCAAATTATGTCAGTCGACTATAATTTTATTCGTTTTAAACTTTTTATAATTGCTTTTGCCGAACAAAGTTTAATTAAGCGATAACCACAACTATTTAATTCCAAAATTAAAGTGATTTTAAATTTTTATAATGATTTATA
The DNA here is from genome assembly GCA_024447195.1 of Panagrolaimus sp. LJ2414. Taxonomy (NCBI): domain Eukaryota; kingdom Metazoa; phylum Nematoda; class Chromadorea; order Rhabditida; family Panagrolaimidae; genus Panagrolaimus; species Panagrolaimus sp. LJ2414. Next base: position 3,053,270 of record JAMRXY010000280.1, on the reverse strand, counting down.
TTTTTTTCCATGAAAGAAACTCCAAATTACTGTAATTTGCAGAATAAAATTTTTTGAAGCTACAGTAACCTTTTTGTTAAATTTTAAAGAATTTGAAAGAAGTTTTGATAAGTGTGCAATCAAAATCATAACTAAAATATTACATATTTCTTTTTCAAATGATTTGTGTTAAAAAAAAAAGAATTCATTGTTTACACAGAAAATTGGTAAGTGAGAAAATGAAATAAATTCCATTTGAATTCACAAAAAAATTATTCTTTACTTTTGACAAATCATAAACCTTTTAACTGCTACGAACTAACTTTTCTTTTTCTTTTTTGCCATGAGTAACATTATTTTCTACTTGACATTAGTTTGTTTGATTTTGAGATCATTGGACAAACAAAGAGTAGTAGCGGGCATAAAAGAGCAATTTAACGGCGCCTTTTCACTTTTTTGTTTTTTTCTTTAAAGTTTTGCTTTTTGACGAATATTTTTTTCTTGTGTGTTCGGGTTTTTCATTTTCCATGTGTTATAATACTTTTTTTATATTTAAAAAAAGTTAATTAGCACAAAAAAGTTTTTTTCCCAAGAATTTTAAACTTGTTTGATTTTGGGCCAACGCCCATTCAGCATTCTCCAAAACTTTTACCGTTGATTCATTATTTGCAATGAATTTCTTCTTCTTTTTAAATCGAACAAATTTAGAATAAAATCAATTAAAACATAGAAAAAAATACAATTGTTTAAACATTGCAAATAACAAGAAATATTTAGTTCAAATCAGAAGAAAAAGAAAGTGTTCATCGGCAAACCTTTTCTCCCCCGTTATATTTTTTCCGTCATTTTTTGCTGAGCCATTTGTTTTTGTGTTATCTATTTTTATGAACGTGATTTTTTATTTATATCAAAATATTTTGATTCTACGTAAAAATAATAACAGTTTTTGATAGATGAGATTATGGTGAGGAATATAGTATTTTTAATATTTTCAATAGCAGTACTTGGAGAATCTTTAACATGCCATAATTGTTGGTATAATAGCCCAGAAGTTGGTAAAAAAGCTCTTCACGATAAATTACAAGCAACTCCAAGATTTTGTACTAATCATAATTACTGTGAAGGTTGGAAATTGACAAATTTGTTTAAAAAATAGTAATAAATTATTTTAAGGGAAATGGTGTGTTCAAAGACTTGATGGAACCAATATTTCATTCTCTTGTGCAACTCATTCCCCTTTAGATTATCTTTTTGTTGAGGAAGATATTATGTCACAGTGTCAAGCATTTTATAGTGCAGGTGGTGTAGCTCATGCAGTTTGTAAGTTAACAAACTTTTGTTCAAACTTCAAATCATTGTTATTTAGGTTACTGTAGAGGCGGGTCTTACTGTAATGACAGCCGAAAAAATATTGTAAGCTTATCTTTAACTTTCCTTTTACTAACACTTCTAACATTTTCTCTTTAGTTTAAACGCTTAATTCGTATATGAATTTATTAACGGGTGCTACTTTCTAATCACGTATTTGATTTATACCTTTTATTATTTTGTTTAAACGATTTTCTTTGCAATAAAATTCGACCTTAAAGTACAGCCAAAATAAAACAAAAATAATAATAATAAATTTAATTTAAATAATAATTTTAAACACCAGAAAATCACACAAGGAGTTGTAAAATTAAAAACAGACAAAAAACATAAAACAAAACCCGATTACAGAAAAATTCAACATATTATTGCTGCTCAGATGGTTTCTTCTTTTCTTCCTGTTTCTTCTTTTTTTGAAGTTCTTGTTGCTTCTTTTTCTCTTCCTTAGCTTTCTTATTGGCTTCAGCTTGAAGTTTTTGAGCTTCTTTTTTATTTTTTTCGTCCAATTGTTTTTGAATTCTTTCAAGTTTTTCCTTTTCCAAAACTTCTGGATCTTCAAGTTTAAGGGTTGTTTGATTTGTTCGATCTTCAAGACGAACTCCAAGTTTTGGAAGAACTTCATCACGAATTACATCACATTCATTCAAAATATCATTATTCTTTGCCGTGCGAGCCATATTTCGTACATTTTCACGGAATGTTGCTAATGCAGAAAGATAAGGCATTAAAAGCTCTTCTTTGTTTTCACATCCACCACTAGCATCAGTTGGGTAGCCAATATCATTACCTTCTGGGATAACACCAAAAATTTTCAAAATTCTTGTAATATATTGTGCAATTGTAAATAGCAAATCAGCATTAATGGTACCAGATGCTTCCTAAAAAAGAGGAAGAGAATTAGTATCGACATAATTCAAAAAAACACTTACAGTTGTGGTAATGTATGTATTGCTTTCAGTAAGAATACTTCGAATAGTTTCGACAACCTTTCGAGTATCAATTGAATCACATAATGCTTCATGAATAAGAGCTTTTGATGCATTAAATTTATTAAAAAGTTGAAGGGCATCGTTATCAAACTTTTTGAAAGATGAAGCTTCATTTCCGTCAGATTCTTTCTTTTTGCGAAGAAGATCTTTAACAAGCAAGAAAAATTCTTTGGAAACTTTTTCAAAATAACATGCATGATCCATTGTTTGTGGACTGTAATCAAGTGCATCACTCCAACTATGCATCAAGAAAAGAATACGAAGTTGTCGAGCAGAATATTGTTCAAGAGCAAGTTTAATTGAAATAAAATTCTTTAAGCTTTTTGACATTTTAGATCCAGCAATTCGGAGAGTACCACAATGAAGAAAATAATTAACCCAATGACCATCATCAAAATAAGCTTCACATTGAGCAATTTCATTATCATGATGAGGGAACTTTAAATCAAAGCCACCAGCATGTATATCAAGTTTATTACCGCAGATAGCTGTACTCATAGCAGAGCATTCAATATGCCATCCAGGTCTACCCTTTCCCCATGGACTATCCCAAAACGGTTCACCAGATTTTGAAGTTTTCCAAAGAGCAAAATCAGAATTGCTCTTCTTTTCTTGTAAACGATCAGCACTCATACTAAGTTCGCCTTCACTTTCTTTCATATGCTTCGCTTCATTTTCAGTATCATTAAAAGCTTCAGGAACGAGCTTAGCATAAAAATGTTTTGGATTTGTTTGAAACTTTGTAGAATCAAAATAAACCGATCCATCATTTGTTACGTAAGCATATCCATTACTAAGAATTTTTTCAACATATTCAATAATTTCTGGAACATATTCGCTGACACGAGTAAGAATATGAGGCGGCATAACATTTAGCAAATTCATATCATGCATAAATTCATTTTCAAACCTATAAATTAAAAAACAGAATGTAAATGCATAAAAACTAATCGTTTACTTTTTCGCCAACTTTGCAAAGATTGAATGATCATTAACAGTTGATCCCAATTGCTTATCAAGAGATTCAGAAATAATATCTTTGGCATTGGTTAATAAATCAATGGTTTCATTCTCCATATTTGATGAAGATAAAGTTTTATCTTCTAATTTTTTCTCAATATTTAATGCAGCTGTATTCACTTTAGCCAATAAATCACTTAACATTTTCTTTTTATCAGGATCTGTTTCCACTTCAACCTTTTCACGAAATTCTTCTAAAGCCTTCATGACATCACGACCAACTGTATAAAAATCAATTTTATTTTTTTCTTGATATTGTTCAAAAAGAAAGTTTTGACGAGCTCTAAATTATAATTAAGCTACATATTATTAAATTTAATAATAATAAAACCCAGGCAATACCTTTTAATAATCTTATCATCAATATCGGTAATATTCATAACATAATTGACATCATAATTAAAATATTGCGATAGAACACGACGTACAATATCAAATGAAAGGTAAGCTCGAGCATGTCCCATATGAGCTGAATCATATACTGTTGGACCACAAATATAAAATTTAACTTGATTTCCATCAATTGGACGAAAAACATCCTTTCGACGAGTTAAGCTGTTAAAAATTTTCAGTTGCGGAGCTTCTTTTGATGAATAAGGCTCCCAAGGAGGCATTTTTCTTCTACCTATAAAAATAAGAAACATAAATAAATTCAGAAAATTTGTAAAACAATGGCTTACCCAAAGGAGGAGCGGTAGATGATGACGATGCCATTTCTGAATCAGCAATTAATGAAAAAGCAGCTGTTTGTCCGATAAAAGGCTTCAAGGTTTGACCTAAAAAGAAATTTGAAAATAAAAAAATTAAATTTTTCCAAAAAATCGCTAAACCGCGTGTTGCCAACGTGGTCAATTGAACAAAAAGAAAAGCTACAAAAGTATGACTGTAAAAAGAACGAGGAAAAAACAAAAATTTAATATTAAAATAAACAGGAAATTAAAGCCTGAAACTAAAAGCGCATTTTTTATACAATGATAAGGATTAAAAAAAGTTATGTCACTCACAATAAAAAGAAATGATGCAATGAAAAATATTTTAAAACAGCTGAAAAAGTCATGCCTGAAACAACACGATTTGCAAAGAAAGAGAGAAAATACAATGCAAGGAAGACTTCAAAAAATGCAACAATTAAAGTTCTAAAAAAACTGCAACTTCAATTGTCGATGTAAAATTATCTATCAAAAATGCAACAAAATTGTGGAAATTATGCACTAATTAATGTTTGATAAAAGAAAGAAGTATCAGGTACATTTTTATGAAAAATTCACAAATATTTTCTATTCCTAGCCATATCGTACGAAGCCACGTAAACCGCAAACTCAAAGTGAATCAATTTTTTTTATTTGCGCAGCAGCACAGACAATATCAAAAGCCCGTATTGACGCAACTTCGACTTATAAAAACGAAAAAACTGACATAAAAAAGCAAAAAATCGCCTCAAGTCTAGACCCGAATGGTCAATCGCAAACTCTTCGCTTTTAATTTTTTATAAATCAATATAAAAAAGGACAATAAACACAGGGAACTCATCAAAAAGGAAGTACTTAGTTATAGTTTGATACTTAATTTACAGAAATTGTTAATAACGAATTCTGCTTTATTAAAAAAGTGAACTTACTTGTAGAAATAATCAAATATCCTTGTGATAAAAGTTTACGAGATAAAAAATATGTGGACCTAAGTCCAACTCGAGTTATTGTAGCAACAATGGCTGCAGCTAAAACAAAAATGAGGTAATACATGGTGATTAGCTTATTTTGAATTTCAAAAAAAAACACAGAAATGAACGAAAATGATTCAGCCATCATCGATATAAAAAAGGGTGGGAAAAAGTGTGGGAGAAAGATATCAAAAGTAATGAAAGTATTTAATTTTAAAAAAAATAACGAAAAAAACATAGAAAATTGCATCACCAAAAGTATTTTTGGGCTCTTGTTTGATTCAAAGAGAGACAAAAAAATGCTTTTTTCTTCTCCGCAGAAATTTTAATGTTTGTGTTTGTTGATTACCGCATTTTGCCAAATGTGCAACACTAATTTGAAGACAAAAAAATAGCTTTTGCTTTTTTTCATTAGCTGTTAAACAATTAACGTTGAATATATTTTTTAAATTATAAGAAAAAATTATGTTGTTTTAAAAACATGTTGATGTTTAATAATGTTGAATATTGCCTCATAATATTTTATGCGAATTAATTATTTGGGCCAAAAAAACAAAAATGCTTTTTGATGCTTAAAATTCTATGTTTTTGTAAACCTGTAGCTGACAGATCATTAAATCTGGTATTATGAATGAAGATAAGCAAAAATGTAGATTATTACGCATAATTAAAATTTAAAATAAGACAAGGTCATATTCAAAGGTTGGCGCCAGGAAGCTATAATCATGGATTATAAGTTGTAAATTTTAAAATGTTCGCCCTTGGATTCTCCTGGGTTTTTTTCAGTCAGCAACAGATGTGTTGGAAAAAATGTTATTTATAAAGTTTTATTCTCTTATTTTGTGATTTAATAAATTTTAAAAATTTTATTTTTTCTCAAAAATATTACAATACAATAAATTTTTACTTATTTTTCTTTTCATTATTATTTTTTGAAAGTTTTCTTTTCAAAAAATTTAGGAATTTTTTAACAATCCAAACAAGGAGAACAATTACAAGACCAATAACTGTTACTAAGAAAAAGATTACATCAAGGGAATATAAAACAATAAAAGATTGATATCGTCCTTCAGTTTGTAGGGTTCCAGTATCACCAAATTGTGCTGCAAATTCTGCATATTTTACTACCCGTTCTGCAGAAGAAAAGGGCTTTGCATTAACCATTTTTGAAAGCATTTTTGCATTCTTTCGATAGTTATCATTGCTAATTATTTCTTCAATTGCTGCGACAATACTTTCCTTGTTTATTTCACTTTTGTCAATTTTAATTGCGGTTCCACGACGTTGAAGTAAAAACGAGTTACGTTTTTGATCAGCAAAAATTGGAATACAAATCATTGGAACTCCTTTCGAGGACCCTTCCATCACTGAATTCATTCCACCATGAGAAATAAAAGCTAATAATTTTGGATGATCTAAATTTATTCATTTTTTAAAATTTTGCCAAAATAAAAGTTTACCCAAAATATCATTTTGTGGGAGCCATTTTCCAGTAAAAACATTTTTATATCCTTTTGCAATTTGATGTTCATCTTTTTCGTATTTCCACAAGAAATTGATGTCAGGAAATTCTGAGAATGCATCCAAGAATGCTTGCTTTAATTCCGGTTTCATGAAAGAACTTTGCACAACTGAACCAAATGAAAAAAGAATAACACCTTTTTTGGCAGAATCAAAAATTTCGGTATATTGCTTAAAACGAATACTTATGAATTATTGCACGAGAGAAAATGAAACTCTTACTTTATCTAATGGATGTGCTTGAACTTTTCCAAGTCCAGCCATGTAAATAATTTTGTGAGTAATTGCTTGTGGATAATCAACATGTTCATCACTGTTAACAAAATAGAATGCTGAATCAGCAATGGCATCCTGCAAAAAGTTTTTTAAATTTATGAATTTAAAAATTATTTCCTTACATCCATGCTAAAATCAGGTATTTGTTTTTTGATAGCTGCTTCAACACCTGAAGTAAACATTGATTTGACCATTCTATTTTCTACAAAGTAGTAAACAAAATTCAAGACTCTATCTTTAAAATTCATTTGATCTGTGCTTTTCGTCATCATTCCTTAAGAATGCGATTACAGTATTAGGCTTAACTTCCATTTATGGTCTTACCAGGAAGATATGAAGGATGAAGTTTAATTCCAAGCAATCCCGCATTTGAAGGAAAAAGAGATGAACCAAAAGTTGTAATGTATTTTTTGATGCCGAGTTTTTTGATAATTCCAAGGCCACAGGCCTCAAATAATTCCGTAACAGCTAAATCAAAATTTTCTTCTTTCAATTTATCCATATTTTCTTTATCATTTAACACCACTAAACATTAATAGTAAATAAATAATTACAATTTTCGACAAAACTGAAACATACTTTCACAAAAACCAGCTCTTACTTCACTCATTAAAGCCATCATCTGAAAAACTTTAACTTAGTGTTAAAAATTAAGAATAAAATTTTACTTTTTTAATTTTTGCAAAAGAATCTTCTTCCCAAATATTTCCTTGAGCTGATTCCAATGAAAAACCAGGTGCAAAGCTAAGGTTTTTTGGCATTGTATAATACCGTATACTTTTATGTTTCGATCCAGTAAAAGTAATGTTTTCATTTAAAACAGGTTGATAGACGACCTAAATAAAAAGAATAACCTCAAAAAATAGTTTAATCTTTTAATTTTTTTTTAAACTGACCACATCATGTCCAGCAGCAGCAAGGGTATCAGCAATTTTTCCGGTGAATGTGACATGACTAATCCCAAATTTTGGATTATAGAATAAAATTTTATAACTACTAGCACAATAAAAGAATAAAGTAAAAAAGAGGAAAAATAAAAATGTCCTCATGGCTGTAACAGACTGTTTACTTAAAATTGAAGAAAAAAGAAGAAATTGTCTAAACTTTTATATTTGTGTCCTTTAAAATCAAACATAACCCCAGCACAATATTTTTGTGCTCTATCATTGATCACTTTCAATCAAGTCACAGAAAATATGTGCACAACATTAAAATAAATTTGTGCAACGTTTTTTTAACTTTTTTTATATCACACTTGATAACCATCACCACCTTCTTGTAGATAATTTTATGGTTTGTACCTTATGAAATACGTATACTTTTTTTGCGTGAAAAATGTAATATTTTAATTGCAAAAAATATGTTATGAAAAAAATGCATCTATCATTTTTTAAATTTAAAAATAGCATCATCACATTATTGGAAGGGTTTCAAGCATCACTCAAATTTTAATCACTTGTTAACCGCGCCTGTCATCTTTTATTTTTCTACAGCTTTAAGGACCTGTGAAAAGCAATCATATATTGCAGCACCTTGGGGGAAGTTGATTTTTGAAGAAGAAAAAAATTTTTGCTTTATTCCTACCGACTTTTTTTTATTATTCTTCATTTACTCTTTTTTTTGCCACCAAATGAAAAATTTTTGGAGTCTCACACAATTGCTTATTATTACACCACCACCTTCGATGATTTTATTTTTCTCCTTTTTTTCGTCTTCTTTCAACGCCAAAAAGATAAAATTTATAAAAAAAAATTTTTCACATATTTTTCTTGGACTTTTTCCTTTTCTTTGTTTTTAATTTCCGTTTTGATTTGACAGAACAAAAAAAGGAGAAAGAGAGGGAGAAAGGAGCTCCTGATCGCATCTTTAAAAATTCGATTAAAGCCATGCCAATTTATTTTAAAATCTTGGAGTGTTTGTTTTTCTTTATGTGCTGACAAATCTTTAAGAAAAATTAATTTTTTTACGAATTTTTCAATTAAAATTTTGAAAAGTTTGTTTTAGAATGATTAAAGGTGTACTTCTTTTTTTTTAAATTTAAAATTCTTTTTAAGAAACTGTAAACGTACACAAATGATAACAACTGCTCAAAGGACATTGAACAATATCTCTCATAAAATTTAAGTAATGAGGCAATTAGCATTTTTACCTATAAAATTCTTTTAATGGGTTGTTTAAAAATATTTTTTATTGAATTCGAAAACATAAAAATCTTTTGAATATGTACCTGGAAATGAGTTATCGCGTTTTAATTTTTTTAGTTAAAATAGTTTTAACTTGTTTTTATCTTTTAGAATGTTTGTATTTGATGACGAAGATTACGATACCACCCCTGATATCTCTCTTCCAACGACCTCCTCCACAGAAAATGAATATCCTTCCGACCTTCGATACCGTAAAGAAGCAAAAGAAGAAGTAAAAAAGTTGAGTGAAATGGAAGAATTTTACAATGATTACTTTGTTGATTACAAAAATTGTAAGCTACTTTTTTATATTTTAGTTTTTCTAATAATTATAAAATTTTTCTACTCTATTTCCGTAAAAAAATTTGTATAATAATATCTTTGCGGTGGTGATGTTGGAAAGAATTAAAACTACTAAAATTGAGTTATGCAAAGTGGCATTGCTTATATGAGCCCTTCACAGATTGCGTGACACCCTTTTTAGCGGCTTGCTTTGGTTTTAACTGCTTACTTACTACTACTTTTCTTCTCATTTTCTTTCTTTCTATTTTGTTTGTTTGTTACTTATTGTTTATGGCTTCGTTAATGCTCGTCTTCCGTTAACTTTTTTTTGTTATTTTTTTTATGTATTATGCGCAATGATGGGCGGCTACCATCTGCTTTGCAAAAATGAGTGTCACTTTAAATTTCTTTACTATCAAACATTTTTTCGCATGAGTTCATCATATTTTTTTTCTCAAAAATATATATCTTCAAAGACGATTAAGATTTCTTTTCCCTTGACTGAATTATAATGTTTATCATTAATATTTGCTGCCTAAAGCCTAATATCCCGGATAGTTGAACGACCAAGAAGGGGCTCACCGATGAAGCGGAATTGAAAGGCATTCCATAAGCGGACCCTATAATCGTTTTTTTGAGCAGCCTTCAACAAAGCATTATATTTAAACTGCAAATCTTTCTTCATTTTCTTCTCCATCATTTGTTCGCTTGTTTTATCTCTTTGAAAAAATAATTTTTTTTCGATATTTAAATGCCGTTTTTTATGAACCAGGTTGTTCCTTATTCTTCCAAAACAGCAGCTTACGATTTTTATTCAGGCTTAATCTTTTTTTATTGCATTAGTTTCTGAAATTCTTTTTCTTTTTATTCTTCGATAACATATTGCTTGTAATAAAATAGTTCCACATATTGAAAAATAAAAAAAAATCTTTCAAATTCGCGCTGCCGCTTACAACATTTACGATCAAAAAATTTTTTAGAAGAAAAGGATTGCCTTCAAGGAGAAGAATGAGAAGGAGATTGTTGTTGGGACATTTGTTATTTGTCAAAGCTTTTTGCTTCATAAACTTTTTTAATGCGCAAAAAGTAATGAAGCTAAAAGTGGTTACACAGCTGTGATTGACATTATAGAAGAGGTTAAGGATGAATAAAAGGAATGAAATGGTGGACACTGGTTTTTTTTATTGTTGATATCAACAAAAAAAATTACTTTTGATTTACTACCATCAGAAAAAAAGCATTTTTTTCCATCTACCTGACGAGCTGAGCCTTGCTTGCTTTTTAGACGGTTAACCATTGCGCCCAAATTTTTATTCGTCTATTTGTTTTGTGTTAACAACATTGATGGTTGCATCTTCAACGTTTTTGTCGGCTCTTTTTTTTGTTTTGTATTAAAACATTTAACGCTTTAAAACATTGCATCAACTTTTATTTTCTATCATTGAAAGTCCATCTTCGATGATAGTTTGATTATCAATCAAAATAAAATAAACTTTTGCCTTGAATATTTTTATTTCCCCTGGTTTTGATGTTATGAAATGACATTAGCATCCCCAAAAATTTCTATTCATATTTAAGGGAAAAAAGAGGAAATGGAACGAACCCCTAAACGGCATAAATGGAATTAAAATTGTTTCAGTGTATCGTTGAAGAAGAAGAAGAGGGAAAAAATGTGTAACAAAAGAAGCTGCTTTGAATTGTCAAAAGTTTCCCTTCTTTATTTTGGTGTATTTTGTTTTCAATACTTTCAAAAGGCAAAAAAAGAAGCACATTCTTCCTTTGTTTTCAGTTTTTTTTTTCTCTCCGAAGTTTGCATGATTTTTTTATGTTGGCCGTTTTTTTCGACCTTTGCCAATAGCCTCCGTTATTTTTGTTTTTTTTATTGTAGACATTTTGTTTTGTTCCGGTATTTGATGAGGCTCATCTTCATTGCACATTCGGCATTGCGTGAGTAACATAACATCGACCTTTCACAAGATTCCATTTTTTTGCCTTCTCCGTAAAAAAAACAAACATTAACTCACCGTTGATTTTCTCTTCTTTTTTATATAATTATCTAAGTTGTAAAATAAACCAATATGTCGTAATTACGGAAACCTTATCATTATTTCTTTTCACCTTTTTTTTATATTCATTAAGGACTTTTCTCTTTTGCATAAAAATATGAAAAATGAAATTAAAATTTGCTTAAAGCGTGAGAATTTAAAACAGATGCATCTCTGCTGGCACGTTATATTTTAATGACTTTGATTTCTACTACTATTCAATAACGATTTTTTTTCACTTTATTTTTTTTGCTTTGCTTAAAAAACGATAGTGTTTGATGGATGATGGATATTATGAATCTTGATACAAATGTTTTTTTATGATATTCACTCAACGACCTCTGATATCCATTTATTCTTTTATTTTTTTTATTCTTAAGTGATGAAGAAGAAAAAACGCAGAGATTTGATTGCGCGCGCCTGTGGTTGGGGGAGAAAAAGGGAACGGTTGTCAATGAGTCGTAAATCACCCTCCGAAAGTTTACCTTTTTGCCAAAAACCATTTATCTTAAATAAACTTTTTCGTCCTTATAATTTATACACCCTTTGGCATTATTTGATTGTAGATTTTTGAAAAAAATTAAGAGGAGAGATTTAGTCAAATTGTGGTCATTCAATCTATTCTCTTTTTTTGACTTTATCTTCTCTTTTTCGTGTAAATGCTTGTTGTCTTCTTCTTCTTCTTCCTTTTTCTTTGTTTTCTTCTGCTTTTTCAACAACATCTATCTACACTTTTCGGGCAGCTGTTTGAATTTTTGCAACATATGAGAGTCCTGAGAATCAAACATAAAAACATGTCAGAAACGTCAAAATCATCATACAATTTCTACTCAATTATGCAATAAATTCCATATACTGTGGAATAATAGAAAAAATAAAAGTAAACGACTGTCATCTTTCTTCTTCTTTTTCGAGGTCATTGTTATTCTCCTGGATTTTTTCCAATTTTGGCAAATTTTTTCAATATAAAAAAATCATAAAAAGCTATTAACTTAAAAGCATCAATATTCTTTTGATTTAATAGAAACAGTAGTTTTTTTCCCTTGCATAAAATTATTTTTTTTTCAAGCTCAGAACCGCCTTTCACATTTGCATAACGTTGTCTGCGGTTTATTTTGTTTCCTTCGAAAAAAATGGGCGGCGCGCGTGCTTCTTCTTTTCTTCTTTTTTCCTCCTCTATATTTTTTTATTCAGCGCCACCCGCGACCAGTGGCCAACAAAAAAGGGGGTTGAAGAAGGGGAAAAAGTCTTCCCCGATCCATCATCCGTCATCGGTGGGCTTAACAAAAAAAGTTAGTATTACAAGCATTCTCGCGGGAAAAATTTTGTCGCGCAAAATGCCATCAGTTTTTTCTTCCTTAAAAAAAGAGAAACTTCCAATGGAATTTTAAGCCCATGGATAATTTTCTCTCTTTTTTTGTTGTCTTTTTTTCTCCCATTTTTTTTGTGTAATTTTAGTTTTGGTTTTATTTTGCCGTTTTTCAATGTTTATTCTTTCCCTTTAATTTTATTTCTGTGATTTTTTTGAAAAATTAAAAGTTTAATTTGAAACATTTGTTTTTGTTTCAATATTTGATCTGTCACTTGTGTGTTTTTTTCCATTTAAATTTTTTCCCATTTTCAGTGATGAACGATATTGTTCTTTTGGAACAGCCCAAGTCCGGGTATGTTGTTCGATCACGTCCAGCCGTTTTAAGTTGCAAAGCTTTAAATGTTCGACAAATTCGTTTCAAATGTAATTCCAAATGGGTCAGTTGACAGTAGTTTTTTTTTGAAAATAATCTTTTGTTGTTTCCTTATGTCATTGTTTTAATGTTTTGCTTCAACGCATTTTGGTACATTTTGCGCTACATTAACTGCAACAAACTTCCCCAAAAATGCGGTGGTATTGTTTCTTACTTTTTTTTTGTCTTCGCCTTAAAAGAAAAGGATTCAATAGTCCAGATTGGCGCATCCGGAATCTTTTCATTCCTCGAGGGAATATATTCCTTAAAGCGGCTCAAGTTGCAGCTAAAAAAAGTTTTTGACAGCTTTATCCAGGAGCTACAGAAAAATGAACCGCTAAAGTTGGGCATATAAGCAAGCAAGAAAAAAAGAAAGAGAAAAAATGTATAGGAAAACAACAAAGCGAAAAGTTTATTTATGCGCATCCGACTTTTTTGTTTTGATTTTAGCGTTCCCTTTTTTGAGAAAAAAGGGACAAGACCACACACATGTTGCTTTTTTTGAAAAAAATTTTTTCTTGCAAAGCTTTTAAATCTAAATATTTAGGAATTGCATCAAAATAAAGTTGCAAAAAAATAAAACAGAGATGGGGATATCCCTGTTTTAAAAAAAACGTCTTTAGTTGCAAATACGGATGCGGCTCATCGCTTTTGTTTTTCTTTTTTTTTTATTCCTTAAAAGCTCTTCTTCCTTTTGTCAACAATTTAAAAGGTCTAGAAAAAGAAGCTGTGTGAAAATTGTCTGCTTGACGGAAATTTTCAAAAAAAAATTTTGTACACGCATTTTTGTCCCATCGTGACACCGCTTTTTAACTTTTGCCGCCGTTTTTTTTGGCGTCAATATTGAGCTTGAATTTTAAGAGTAAACAGGGTGAAGCAAGATGATACCAAAAAAATATGCATGAAAGCACTCTCAAAAACAATACAAGTGTTGGCCCCACAGAAAAAAATAATATATTTATATAATTGTGAAATTTGATCTTTTTCCAGCTTGACGACAATAGACATCAATTGGAATCAGGAATTGACCACGCAACAAATCAGGCATTTCTTCGTGCCGAAGTTGAAATTACTCGACAAGAAGTGGAAACGAATGTGGGATTAGGTGATTTTGATTGTCGATGTTATGCTACTGCTGGATCAATGGAACAAGCCATTCGATCTGAGGTTGCAAATGTTCGAGCTGCATGTAAGTTACTTTTATAACTTTAAAAAGATGCATTTTTGTTTATTGCAAAAAAACGAAACTTAAACCTAAAATATTTTTTTTGTTAAATGTATAACTTTTATTTTCATAAACACAACAATTGAGAGGCGTTCGCGCATTTGAATTTCTATTTTTTTGGCTTTGAGATATCTCAAGTGGAATCTGCGCCATCAAAATCGACCCCCAACAACAACAACTGGTGGGGAATAGATGATGATGATGATTTATGCGCACGCGACAAAAAAAGTTTATTAGAAACGCTTTTTTGTTCAATAACGATATAAATTATTTTTTTCTTATCAATGCATTTAATCAAGTTGAGGCTATTAGTAGCTGTTTGCGGAAGGCCAATTTTTGCCATTGCCGAATAAAAAAGAGGTTAATCGGTTTAGTGTCGATAAAAAAATTTTTTGTTTGGGTTAGATCAGTTTTGTTTTTTTGTATATTGTGATGAAAAAGAATAAGGAAAGAAATGAAAGGTAACAACGTATGTGGCAGCTTCTTCACTTCAAACTTGACAGAGGATAATCTTAATCTTGCTATTTCTCAAAAGGTCAACAATTATATATATATTTTTTGTATTCAGAAGTCTAACACTCCCAAGCTTGCAATGTTTGCCAACAAAATTGGCGCGAGAAAAAAATCGTGTGCTTTTGTTTTTCTTCTTTTTTTTGTAATTTTTTTTATTGAAAGAGGTTACAAAATAAGCGGAAGGAGGAAGGAGAAGGAGTGAACATTCAGATCGTCTTCTTCAGGACACGATCCAATTTTGTTTATGCGCTCCTAATTAGTGCATATTGAAAAAGATGTTCATTTTTTTCTTTGTCTTCAATCTTGTACCCATTTTTTCTGAAATAAAGCAAAAAAACGGCCTTGTTCAATCCATTTAATAAACAATAAGAGTCAAAATAATTAGCTTGAGGATATAGTTATTAGAAATAATCAAATTACAAAAGAGTCATCACGTAATTTGTTGTGACATTGTTTTTATTTTGCGTCAAATTTCTTTTAATAAAATTGTATCGATACAAAAAAATGTATGAATAGAAAATTAATTTTTTAAACTAATCGTTATTTTTTGAGTGGTTCGGTTTTGAACAAGAATAGTCAAACTTTATTATTCGAAAGAGGATCCGATTGCGCAAAAAAAGAAGAGAGAGAGAGACCGATGCGGCCTCGCCTTAGGGCGTTTTTGTCTATTTAATATTATAATTTTGTCCGCAAATTCAATGTTAATAAGTTCATGCTTTTTTTCCAATCTCTCTCTCTTTCTCTGGTTCTTTTCATATGGAAATTTGAAACAGATATAATAAGTTTTCTCATTTCTTTTCTAAAAATTTGTATGTTTTCTTTTATTGGCAAAGGCTTGATTCTTTTAAAGTTAATTTATTTATTTTTGTTGATTTTGTTTTTTATTTTTTTTTCGTAAAGGGCAAACATATACAAAAGAATAATTTGTCCCATGTCTCTTGAAAGCCCTTTTTATTGTATAACAACCCCCCCCCCCCCCCCCCCCGGGTCGGCGTGATCACCTTTTATTTTTGTAAAATATGATCTCAAATTTAAGCCACTGGCGTCCTCCGTGTTTTCACTCACTTTTTTCCCTTCTATTCTTTATTCCTCTCTTTAATAAGGGTTATTTGTGCACACCGGAAGATGTCGAGTGTTTTCCATGTACCCCACGAACTGTCCAATTTGTTTACTTTTGCCACTCTTATGGAAAATTCAATTCTGTGTCAAATTTCTATATTTCTTTTAACGTTGTTGTTCAATCTTCTTTCCATCACCAATTTAACCTGTCTTAAAATATATATTATATATTGGCAATTTTGCTTTTGGGAATATTTATTTGTTTTTGATTTTGAAGGGGCCAAAATGTATTTCTTCATTTTTAAAACTTTTGCTTTCAAAAAGAAATTTATGATTTTAGCTGAGTCATTGTTTTTGACCAGTGGAATGCATTCATTTTTTTGCCCTGTGACTTCTTTAATTTATCATTTTGCGACAGTTAATGGCTACTCATTTGTTTTTGTATCTATCTCCTGAGACCCTTCATTTCCTTAAACAATGCTTTTTTTCGACAAAACTCTACAAAGCGCTTCTTTCTTTTAAATGACAGACTTTTCTTTTTAAATATATTTTGAAAAATATAAACCAAAAGGATTACGCAATTGTTCTGCTTTTCTTTGGTAATGTCAAAAAATGACCGCAATGGGCTTGTCCATTATTTTTAAATAAGGCCCCGTGAGGGTCGTACATTTGCCGGAATTTGCATCTAAATATCTCAAGTACATTTTTGTTATTTTGAAAAAAGGGGGTATTCTTTTTTTATCTGATTGCGCAAAGACAATTGAAAAGCCATGTTTGTCAAAGTTAAATTTCAAAAGCAAAAAAAGAAAGAAAAAAGAAGAAGATACCATGCGCAAGAAGGCAAAAAATAGAAAGAAAGAATTTTAAGAGAATTGAGGCACTTCCGAATTTTTAATTTTTATTTTTATTCAACTAGCACTTTTGACTCAATCTTTGGAAAACTGTCACGAAATCTGAGCTCTGCAACAAGGTCGTCTTCATTCAATTTATTCCATTTTTCTTTCCAAATTCTTCGTTTTTTTGTCTTCTATTTTTGAAGCATAATGTGAAACAAATCAGAACAAGTGCTTTCAATTTTTGCCCTTGTCAATTGGGGACAAATGATTAATGTTTAAAGTCGCACATTTAAGGCAATTGATTTTCAGCATCAAAACCCTATGCCGCCGTTGCAACGATCTCATGGTTTCTTTTATCCATAAATCACTCTTGACAAAAGCTTGAATCTGCAACAAGCCTTCATTTTTTTTCTGCGGTTTTTTTTTCTTGCGCAGTTCGTTTTTTTTTGTTGTTGTTTTGTTCTGTTTTTTCTTTGACAGAAAAATAACTGGATTTTTTTGGAATGAATGAAAGGGAACAAGCATGTTCTGGGGATTGACTTGAGGCAAACATTCTTTGATGGAATGCGATCAAATTACACATTCAATTTTTACTGCACCACTTGCAGCATATTTGACCACCTGGCGTATATTTTAAAGCCAAGAAAATTCTTTTTTAATGCATTCTTGTACGGTGCCAAATAATTGTTGCGTATAAATACTTCTCAGATTTATGCAAATATGTTTGCTTTTTATTTTGTTTCTATTTTTTTCTCTAAGATTCTTCTTTATATATTTTTCTTTTTTTTGCATTAAAGCATTTTGAAAAAAATAGTCTTTGATTGAGTCAAATGCCTTGGGGCTTCGGGGAAGGTACTTGAGCAATCAGGCCAATTGCCATTTCTTTTTTCTTCTTTTTTTAGCTTTTGACCGGACCTCTTGAATGCGAGTTCGGTATGGAATTTAAAGAAAAAAATTTGTCTTAAAGCTTGCTTTTGCGCAATTGGGTTCATTGTTAACTTGCTTTCTTTTTTCACATTTTGCCGCATTTTTACATGACTTTTATATAGTTTTGTACTTTTTTAATTTTAGGGACTAAGTTTAATTTTTTTCTATACTACAGGATTACTAAAAGTTTGGAGTTTTTTCTCTACCAAAAACGAGATTAACTTTTTTTCCTTTTTCCAAAACTTTGTAACCACACGAAACTCCCGTTAATTTAGTTCTTATCCATATTACGGATTTACCCAAGCGAAAGTAATTTATTTAGCAGCCAATATCCTTTTTTCTTAAGGCAATCATAAAATGACCATAGGTAGAAAAAAAGTAAAATAAAGGGAACCAAAAAAAGTAGAAAAATAGGGACAAAATAAAATATCTCTTTTTTGCATTCATAGAGGCTTTTGTTTAACCTTCAAAAATATATATATATATCAATTACCGGAAGCTTAAAAGGAAATTGCCGAAAAAAACTGGATCAAATATCTAACATGAATGACTTTTAGCAGGTGTCAACAGCTTGCGGCATAAAAATACATGACTTTGACGTTTTCCAAAAAGGGTTTTAATTTTCGCTTAACTTTGTTACTTTCCGAAATTTGCGCACCTGTTTAAAGAATGTAAAAAATAATTTTAAAACGTGGTTTATAAAATTTGAAATTTAAAAACACTAAAAAAATATTGTAATTTTTCTATTTTTACAGATATCAGAAAACATTTTTATCAAATGCCTTCATCAGAGCGTGTCCCTGAAGGCAGAACGGTACAGCTAATGTGTACCCCACCAGATGCAGATCCAAAAGCAGAAATTATTTGGTTAAAAGATGGCCATGAAATTATTCCAAATGAAGATCCAAATTTAATTATTGCAAATGATGGAAATTTAATTATTTCTGCACCACGTTTAACAGATTCTGGAAATTATACTTGTGAAGCCAGAAATCTCGCAAATAAAAGAGTTACTGATATTGCACAAATTGTTGTCTACGGTAAGTGCCTTCCTTCCATATTATTATTGTATAATTGTTTCTTCAAAAAAAAATAGTGCAACAAAAGATGAAATCTTGTGCGCCAAAGCGTTTTAGATAAGCTCAGTGATTTATAACAAACGCGCGCTAATGACCCGGAAAAATGCCATCGCAAAAAATGAGTCATTTTCGTTATTTTGCTCCCTAATGTTTGGCTACTGTCATTTTTTGTTGTGCCGATTGAGCCGATAAGACTTTTTTAAAAAACTATCTCTCTCTTGAATAAACAATGCAAAAAAATGATTTCTTTATTTTGGCCAAGATTAAATTTTTAATGTGTTTTTTATACTTTTATATTTTTTAAAACAGAAATTGAATGGATAAAGTGCCAACCACTGTATATGACCTTAAGTTTCTTTTTTCGGCATGTTCTTATTCATTTTAAGTATCTTCCCTTTTTTGAATTGAAAAAAAAGAACACAAAGAAAAAAATCAAACAATTGTGTCGTCTTCCTTGAAAAAAAAATAGAAGAAAAAAGGAACGAAAAATGATGAGTGCCGTAGAAGGGAAGCGGCAGCCTTTTTTGAAACAGCATCGGCAAAAAGAAACGATTCACCTCAAATGGTAAATGACTCAGTTAATTAGGCAGAGAAAAAGAGAAAGACAGCAAGCAATGAACAAAAAAAAACTATTTAATTTAGTTGAAACAAGAAAAAAATGTATCGGCTAAAAGGTACTTGAATCAGGTCAATTTGAATAATTTGAATACAGTTTTTTTCTTTGTAGGGGGGGACGTTTGTTTTCACAAAAAATAAGATTTAAGTAAAAAGTTTAAAATAAACAAATTGCGCAAGAAATTCCTGTCGGTAACTTTTTTTTTCAAATGCCGACCTTTTTTTATGTAACAATCGTAAATGAAGGAATGACAACTTGCTTCTTGTCCTCGTAATATATTGCGCAATTAAAGGCACGCGTTTTATGGCCAATGTATCTCTCTTTCTCTCGTTCTTCTTTGATCCCCAAATAATAGTTTTTTTTCTAAAACTTCTTTTATTTCAAAGGAGCATCGTTTTCTTTTCTTCCCGACTCTTGAGGATTACAATCGGCTTTTCAAGGGAATGCCTGCTCTTTTTTTAAAAATAATATCCACCAGATGCTTAATATATCTAAAGCCGGTGAGATTAAGGTGAATAAAGCTGACCAACAGTTCGCACATCCTAAAAACAACCGAGATTGACCTCTGTTGTGGCAGTTAAAAAAGACAAAGAAAAATCTTTTGATTGACCGCTCACTCCATTAAATTCTGACAGCATTATTAAAGGTCAATTAAATCCAAAGTAATTAAAATTAAAAAACATTGCTTGAAGGGGCTTTCTTGAAGAAAAAAGTAATTGCAAAGTTATTTATATGATTAAGATCGTAAAAATTACGTTCGAATAAAATATCCTATGTTGATTACTCTTTTTTCGGCAAAGATAAAAGAAAGCAAAGTCGCGCAAACTTTTACGACTCTATGTTCAATTTTTTGTCTCTGTTTGTTATGCAATCTGAGCGGGATGCCGAGACCCAAATAAAAATCAAATGACTTCAGAAAACAAAAAAAAAAGATGTTGAATAAAATATAGCAAATTTGTTTAAACATTTTTATAAAAGGGAATTTCTTTTGTACAAAGAAAAAAAAGTAAAAACAATAATGGTTTTTTATAGTTGATGGTGAATGGTCACCGTGGTCACCGTTTTCTGGTTCATGCCGAATTGATTGTGCATTATTAAATGTACAATTTGATATGGTAAAAGGTGACGCATTAGCGGTTGATCGAGCAACACCAAAGCAAAGACGAACTCGAACATGCAACAATCCGGCACCACTAAATGGAGGGGAAAATTGTCAGGGATTGGATGAAGATTTTAGACTTTGTGAACATGATTGTACAGTAAATGGTAAATTATAAAATGATAACAGGATTTCAAATAAACAATATCTAAAAATTACAGGAGCTTGGTCAAGATGGTCCCCATGGTCTGACTGTTCACCCCAATGTACGAGGACGAGAAATAGGGCTTGCATTGCTCCACCACCATCAAATGGTGGAACGTATTGTCAAGGAGCAGATTTTGAAACTCTTAATTGTACAGGATCACTTGGTCCTTCACAATGTTTACTTCCCGGTCAATTACCTTCCCCTGATTCAAATAGTGTTTTATCTTCAAGAACTTCAGCACCAGTTTTAAATTCCAATGATTTTATGCTTCAAAATTCTTTACTTATTTTTACTTCACTTGGATGTGTGGCACTTTTGCTTTTAATTGTATTAGCTTTGATAAGTGTAATGTTTTGTCGAAAAAGAAAATCCAAAAATAATAATAGCTTTTATGGTGATCAACGTAAGTTTTAGTTAATCGTCATTAGTAAAATGACCAAAATATTTGTTTTAGATGTTCGAACAGTTCTTCTTACACCTGAACAAAAAGCATTGCTGGGTGGAACCTATGATTCAAAATATCCTCCACATAATTCTCCAGCCCAATTTTTTACACTCTCAAATGGCACAACTGTTAATTCTGCATCTTTAAATCACACTTACACAATTCGTTCTGCAAAATCTTATAATAGCGGATATTCAATGAATCGAAAAGTGAATGGTTCTCGAGCTGCTTTAATTGGTGAATATTCTTCTGGTTCTGCTTCAGGTGGTAGTGGAAGTGGTAGCTGTACAAAAACTGCTTTAATTCGAAGTGAATCCAGATCATCAGCCGATGAAAATTATGCAACACTTTATGACTATATTGGTTCTGATAAACGACCATCTTCTGCAAGAACTTGTACAGAAGAATTTTCTGGAAGTGAACATGATCAAGGCGTAACAATTGTCGCTGCACAAGTGGATACAGAAAGTTCAAGAATTGAACTTAAAAGAAGCGGAGTTGCTTTAGCAATTGGAGATGGCACTTTTACAGATGAACGAATGATATTTCTTGCAGTTTCGGATGACATTAATGAACGCCCAAAGCTGGCTGAAGGTGAAACAGCTTTAAGTTCGGTAGTTGCCGCAGGGCTTTGTGAAACTGAACCTGAGACATCTCTTGTAAAACCGGCGGTTGTAATATTTGATCATTGTGCATCGATATTTCCAAAAGATAATTGGCAGTTTGTACTTTATGCAGATTGGGGACTTGGAAGAGGTTGGGAAGTTGTTACAAAACTTGGCGAAGAAAATATTACAACAATGGTGTATTTGCATATGGAAAGAGAAAGATGCCGAGTAATGACTGAACAATTTGGAAGATTCTTTTTAGCTGGAAGTGCAAAGCGTCAAAATATTGTTGCTCAAAAGCGTGTTCGATTTGCTGCATTTGCATCAAAATCTGATATAAATTCAAAAACTGTTGCAATTCGAGTTTATTGTGTTCCTGAAATTGGAATGGCAGTTGAAAATGTTCGAAAACAAGAAGAATCTGTGAATGGCATTTTATTAGCACAAGCTGAAAACTTTTTAATGCGAGAACATGGTCCCCTGTGTGTTTGTCTTGAAGATATTTCTCCAGGATTTTTCCTTCAATCAGGTTCACAGTTTTTGGTAAGATTATATTGATTTTTTTTTCAAAAGGTGTAATGTAATATTTGTTTCTTTTTGTAGGAAATTTCTGATATTCAACATCAATGGTGCTCACAAAATGGCCTTCATTGTTCACTTACAATTGAATCTTCAGGAGTTTCAATCTCTGAATTAGCTGGAAGAATGGTAATTTATCAAAAAGGAAATTCAAATGATCGTCAAGTACTTGAATTTGATATGGGACAACCGGAACAGGTTTGAAACCCTTTTTTAAAAATTGCTTTGTTTAAACGTTAAAATCTTTTTTTTTCAGACGCTGCTTTATACTTCAAATTTTTGCAGTGAGGAAAAACTTGTTTCAACATCATTTCAGTTGAGCAGTGACATTAAACATCAACTTGTTGCATTATTTGGTCCTTGTGGTGATCCAGAACGTGATTGGCGAGGTTTAGCACAAAAACTTGGTTTTGAAAGATTTGTTCAGGTAAAACTTTGTTTTAAACATTGATAAAATCAACCAAGTTTTTTATAGTATTTTGGAACTCGATTGGGTTGTGAACCCGCAGCTTTAATCTTTGATTTATGGGAATCTGGTGTAAATGGATCAGATCGGGCTTTGCTTGATCTGTTACAAAATTTACGGGTAATGGGCCGTCCAGATGCTGTGCAAATATTGGATGATTATTTATCTCGACCGCAATATGATGTTGCTTTATCTGCTTGAATAAGCTAATAATATTCATCAATAAACAAAACTCTTCGCAAAAATATACCCTATATATCTTTCATCCCGTGATCTTTTAAAAGAATACAAACGTGCCCAGAATTATAAAAATTTTTTTGTATAGTTTTTAAAAGAAAAAAAATTGCCAAATAGTATTGTCTTTTTTTATACAAAAATGTATGTATATTGTTTGTGTTTTATATTTACATAATGGGTAGTTATCATAAATTTTTTTCCTATAAAATATAAAATATGTATTTTTTGCCATTTTAATGGCATCAACAAAATTATCCCCGCAAAATTGAAAGATATAAATTTTAAAACATAAGATGCTTACAAACATTGAGCTCACAGACAAAAACAAAAAATGGCAGTGAAAAAAAAACAACAAAAAAGTGAAAGAAAGAAAAGAAACACGTTTTGATAAAGCTAAACAGTGGAACGGCTTTGTTTAAAAATAATTTTTTTTAACTCGTATCATGAACAGTGACTTTAGCAATATTTTTATCATCGGGATGGGTACGGGTCACGCTCATCATATTTTTAAATGAACTGGATTTTTGTAATTTTTTGATTGTATTTCGAACTTTCTAAAAATAATCTTTATTTAATTCTATTTTTGTTTATTTATTTGTTGTTACCGTTTGTGGAGCAAAAAATGCACCGTAAATTCGCGTCAAAGAGCATAATGCAACCGGAATAATAAATAGTCCATGAATAAGACCAAATAAAATTACAAGTACCATCGTTTTTACAAAAACCTGAAAATTCAATGTTGTTGATTTTTTTGTGTTATGATTTCTTTGCTTTTTTAAACTTTTTAAAAAACCTACTTCACTCATATATGATGGAACAAAAAGAAGACAGAAAACGAAAAGAATTGTTGAAATACCACATTGTAAAAGTGGAAATCCGATTGCACTGAGAACATGATAAATTCGTTGTTCGGGACTCAATTTTCCTCCTGATTCAATTCCCGTTCTAAAAGAAAATGTTAGATTAACAGCTATAAAAAAAATTACACATTTTTTTTCTCACAAACCTGTAATAATGAAAACTTGCATGTGCCGGAAAATCAACGGAAAAGCCAATGGACATAATTGTTGTAGCCATTGAAATGGGGTCAAGATCAATCCCCCACATTGCTAAGAAACCAAAAACTCCAATACATACAGACATAATTGAAAAAGTTGCAACACAAACAGTAAATAAATTATACATAAAAATTATACAGACAACAGTCATACACACAAGTGTTACAACCGATGAAGAAATGGTTGATGGAATAAGCGTTGCAATTTGATCTAAGAATTGCGCATCTTCTTCAAATACCCAAGCCTCAAGATCGGAATAACTAAAAATTTGTTGTAAAAAAGCATGTTATATTTTTTTTATCATTTTCTTACTTATCAGCAATTGCCCGCCATTCATTTAAAAGTTCGCCTCTTTTATTCCAGCTTACAAGTTCTTTGCCATGAAATGCAACAACAGCAAAGAATTTTGATAAATGACTGAAGTATTAATTATTATTTTTCATTAAAAAACATTCATTTATTTTTTAACAAACCCTTTATCATCAAATTTGATAAAAGCATTCCAATGTTTGTATTCAGGCCAATTAAGAAATTGTTGCATATCATTTTTTGTGAAAGAAAAATTTTTTGAAGTTGAAACAGATAAAGCATCTTCGAATTCAAGATGTGATTCGTCGTCTTCAACAGTGGTTTCCAAATACTTATCAAAATCTCTTAACCAAAAGTGTGTATACTCTGAACCAAGGCATAACGGCATTTTTTCATATTCCGAAATTAAATTTCGTACTCTTTGTTGCTTTTCTGGAGAAGAAAAATCACCAACATTATTTACAAATACATTAATGGCTGTGTAATTTGGTAAAATGTAGGTATCTCGAAACCAATTAACCTGTAATTAGAAAATTAGAATAAACGTTTGTATTGATAAAAATTACTTCATTGACAGGTGAATCAGCAAGGAAAAGTTTATCGGGAGTAATACTGGGGGAAATTGTAAGAGCACCTCGAATTGAAACAATCCAATACACAATTAAGCATAAAAGCATCAAAAATGAGGTAAAACTATCAGCTGCCCATCGGCAATAATGTTTGAGAAAGCTTGTCACAAAAGCTTGCAGCTTTTTACGGTTTTCAGTTTTTTCGATATTTGCTAATGATTCTTTATCTCTCTTTGATTCAGATTTCATTTCAAAATCTCCTGCAATTGCCATAATCGTCCCAAAAAATACAAATTGATAAATATAATCAAAAAATATTGCCAGAGCATTTCCGGCACAAAATAATTGAATTTCAGGTGTTGGACTAAAGTATCCAATGATAAATGAGATTGCATTTGTTAAAGATGTAATTGAAATTGATGGCCCAACATCAACACACATTTCAGCAATTCGTTTTCGAAGTGAATCTCCATATCTTCCACTTAATGTTGTTTGTCTTAGCTTTCTTTGTTCAACACAAATTCTTTGCCAAGAATGTATCATTAAAAATGCATCATCCACTCCTTAAAACAAATTGTTAAGTTAATCGTTGATTTTCTTCTTCCTTCTTTCTTTGTAGAAAAAAAGAATGTCAAAAACCTTTGAAGATGATCTTCAAAAACACAAAACATAACACAGTAGAAGTTGAAAGAAATGCCTCATTTGAATTTTTAAATCTAGTTTTTGCTTAAATTTTTCCTCCGGTTTTGTAAAGACATTTGCTACTTACAAGTTTCTCTGCGATTTCTTTCTTCGTTTTTCTATCGTGTTAAACTTATTTTAATGTCCAAAAAGCATGCATGGTGAATTAATTTGTAAGAAATATCAAAGAAACACTTTTTTCAAAAAGACAAAAGTTCAATGATTTGTTTTTATTTGAAAGTGAGAAATGGCTTTCTGTTTTAAAGAAACCCAGACATACCAATAGCCAAAACGAGGAATGGCGTTACAGCAAGAATAGAACCAAATCTGAAACCACACCAAAATAAAAGTCCAAGTGATGATGAAGTTGCTAATAGCGGACAAACACATGCAAATATTGCTAATGATACTTTATGAATGGTCCACTATAAAAGAATTATTGTTTAAAAAGGTTTCTTCAAAATTTGCATATGAAACCTGATCAAAATAATACGAACTGCAGTATCCTGTAATTAATGCAAAAGTTGATAGAATAATAAATCCAAGAATGATAAAAGGAAACAAGGTCATTCCATTTTTAACTATTTCATCTGCTGCTACCGTAATTGACATAACCTTTGTTCGAATATGTTCATTGTTGTAATCACTAAAAAATCAATATTCATGCTTTAATTCACTTTTCTGTTCTTTCTTTTTCTTTTTGATCATTGAAAAAAATAAAAGTAAGGAATTTATAGATATTTCCAACTTGGAATCAATTTTCATTAAATTACTTGAAACCAGTTACTACTTCCCGCAATACATAATAGCCTCAAGCATTATAAAAAAAAAGAAACTATTTTCACTAAAACTTTTACGCAAAAAAGAATGCTTTCAAAAATAGCAACCAACAATTACGCAATCAAAATTTAAATCCTTTTTTTTATTTTTGGAATCCAATAAAACGTGTTTCATCGAATCTATTGTCCTTCGATTAGTCATTATCAAAATATTCGCTACAAAAATTAGATGTTTTCTGATGTTAAATAATATTTTCTTTGATTTTTTACTTCAAAAAAAATGTTTGACTTGATTTCTCAGAAGTCACCCGAAACTAATAAAATCGGGTAAAAGTCAATGCTTCCGGTTTAAAACATGACCTGATAAAAAAACATGGTCGATATTCTATTGTCTCTTTTTTTAAAAGCTCAAAAGTAGAGTAAAGAATGCATTTTTTCGAAAAAAAGAAACCAGTTTATCAAGGTTAAAAAGGAACTTACTAATGATAAAATCTTTCAATGGTACGTTCCCAAGCTTGTACATCTTCTTTTGTTGCATATTTTGGTTTATCCGCGCGATATTGTAAAACAATTAATGGTAAATGTTCAATATTTGTTGTTAAATGTGCGCGACGTTGAGCGTCATCGCTTGAAAACTTTCGAACACCAAAAAATAATGGGCTCAAATCAAGTTCACGGCCAAGAACAGACATAAATGGAAAAGAAAGATTAATTCGAGAATCAAAGAGGTCACCAGGTTGTAAAAGTGCATAATCTGGATTACTTTGAATTACGAATCCATTCTAAAAGTAACACATTTATAACGCTTAAATTTGTTACGGTAAATAAATTTACTCGAAAATGTCGAAGTGGTTCATTAAATTCACAAAAATCTGAACAAAATTCATAAAATGACTGTCCGTTACTGGAATTTCCTAGGTTTGGCATACGAAAATTATGCCCAATATGATCCATTACTTTAACAGTTTCATTTAAATGCTCTGGCCTTGTCAGTGTCCCATTATCCTTTGCAACAATAAATACAACCACTGAAATAGGATCGCTACCATTTTTAGAATAAAATTCTTCGTGCATTGCAACTTCTTGATGTGATCGAGCTCCATGTGGTGTGTATCCTGTTTTGAGATCATCTTCTTGCTTTGTAAATGGTATTTTTATTGATGTTAATAATGTAAATATTAGAACAACCTAAAAAATCATAAACAATTAATTAAATTCAATCTCTAAAATACAGAAAACATCATCAAAATGTATATCACACTTTTTTTCAAAGAAGTTTCTGACGTCACAAATTTTTTTGTTACAACTTTTCTTCGGTTTAATGTTTACGCGTTGCAAGTGATATAATTGATGAATGAAAAATATTTTTTGCAAAATAAAGTATTTGTCTCAAAAAAATTTTATAAACTAATATTGATGAACAAAAAAATCTTTTTATTTGAATTTCCATAACATAAACAAAATTTTTAAAAATTTGCATAAAAAACATCACTTACGGTTAACACAAGTTTTGCATGATCTGTTATAAAATATCCAACATTTCGAAAAAAATAATCCATAAAACGAGTAAATATAGTGGAATGATCTTCCGGAATCCGAGAATTATCGGATAATCTATCAGCATTTGAAGATTCACTCGAAACAATCGTTGAATCAGCAGATGATGAAAATCTTACTGAATCCCCCGATGATATCATTACAGTACCATTGCTAATGAAAGAACCTGACGACGAGGGCGCCGATGGCGGATGATTTACTGATATCGTTGCCACATTTGACCCCGTTGAAGAGGATTCAAATTTTGACATTGAAGGCAACTAATAATAATTATTAATAGAAGAATTAAAAGTTAATAGCTTAAATGAACAACACCCGATAAAGCGCAGCAAAAAAGTGACAATGCTAAAAATAATGCGTGTTAAAAATGGGTGGTACTGAGACAGACGTTCAAAGAAAAACTTCTTTTTTTTCGTTTTTTTTGACGTAAAAACGCGCAATCAGAGAAAAGAAAAAAGGTTGCAAATTTTGGGAAAATAAAAAAGGCGGTCTCGAAAAGAGTTTTCTCAGTCATTTGAAAGCATGAATGAAACCCAAACAAAAATATTCGAAAATCTGCTGCTTCTATGAGCGGAAACCGCAAAAAAAAGAAAATGAAAGTACCGACTTTGCGGCAGCGTTGATTTCAGGCACATCATCTTTTTTTTCTCCCCTTGAGGAAGCCAGAAGGCGAGGAAGAACTGGTTATTTATATTATTCGCAAATGACGCTCTTATAACATTTTTTTTATGATACTACTTTGTTGCGGCTGCAAATATCCCTGACATTGAAAGTTATTGTTACAACTCTCTTTTCAACAAATTTTAGTATGCAAATGTTTGTTTTTTTATAGGTTGCAAACATTTAAATTTTGTGTTTTTTCAAAAAACATCCAATAAAAAAGACAATTAACTTTGTTTCAAGACTTTTTGAACCCAATTTTTTTGATGAAAGACACCGAAGAAAGGACTTCCGATTTAACGTCAACGAAATAAAATGAACTACATTAATGATAGAATAAAAAAAAACAAAAGATAAATGCTACTACATAGATTCGGCAGATTCGATATTGACGTCAAAGTACCCTGACCCACATTTATATAATATCAACTAATATAAAAATTTACAGTTCATGGGAAAATTCTTTTTTATGAAAAAGAGCTTTATTATTACATATATTTGCTAAATTGTTTCTATTAAATAACATTTTATTGCAGCAAATAAATACTAATGTTTAACGAGATCTTTACATCCTCCTAATTCAAATAAGGCATCCTGAACTTTATCCGTGATTTTCTTTCGACGTTCAATTTCAACATTTGATTGAAGAGAAAGAAGATAAGTCTTCATATCAATTGGTTCACCCACAGTAACCTCCACTGTCTAAAAGAATAAAGATTTTGAAAGGGAATCAAAGAAATTTATAAACAAATTTACATGTCCAAATTTTGGATAATATGGAGCTGCAGATGCCCATACATCACTCATTCCATTTACCCAAATCGGCAAAACAATTGGAGGTTCTTCTGTTTCATTTACCATTCTTCCAACACCCCATTTAACTCGAATTGGATTTGGGGTTACTTTGCCTTCAGGAAATAAATGAACCCATTGCTTTTCATTTAGCTTTTCAATACAAAAATCTACACATTCTTGAAATACTCCGCTTCCACGAACAATAGGAACACATCGACCCAGAGAAAACCAACTGAAAAATTTTATAAAAAATTAATTAGTTTTTGAAGTTAAAATTTGAATTCTAAGGTGTGCTTAAAATGAGTTTAGTTAATTTTTTGAAATGACCTTTATTGGTAAAAAATCATAAATGTTCCTAATTTATCATTGTTTTAGACAATGTTTAATGAGACGAGTTGTTTTTTCGTTTTTCAAAAAAGGATAAGAGAAAAGAAGACAAAGTTTTTTGTAGTTTGAACACAGGTATCCAAATGCATTCTGCTCGTTTCTTGGTAAGGGAAGGCAGTTAAAGAAAACCATTGATACTCAGAATTCTTGAGATTCTTTTTTCCTGTAGCAGTAAATCTAATACTATTATATTTTTCCTAATATTTATATATGCAAATTTTAAAGCTTTTTCTCAATCTGCTTAATTCTTTCTCTGTAGTTTACGCAGTGTTCCAGGGAAAATTTATGCAGTGGTAGGAAATGTTGAAACGGGCAAAGTCAGTATTTTAAAAGTAACTTACTATGTATGAGAAGCTTTGGTAAAGCAAATATTATGAGCAGTTGGAGTATAACGAAAGCGATCAATATTTTTAAAGAATTTTGAAACAGGTAATAATGCTAAAGAAAAGGCTTTTAAAATATATCCATAATTAAATTTATAGATTACCCCATATCAAAGGATCATCAATGGTACAACGATGATTTGAAACAGTTAATAATGATCGAGATTTATCTTCAAAAAGCCTTAAAAAGGTATCACGATTGTTAACGATAAGTTTATTGCCGCCTAAAATGAAAGGAAAAATTGTTAAAATGGTTTTGAAATTCGCTTAATAAAGCCATACCAGCAAACATTGTTTTTGCTAAAAAATATACAAATGTCATCGTTGCCCGAGACTTCCATATATACCATTTGGAAGGATGCTGCGGAAATGGCCAAGGATAACGGAATCCATCAACATTTGCTTTTTTCATAAATTCCATATCTGAAGAAAAGGATTTTAATCACATTATTAAATTTTGCTGATAAATTTTATCTCTTTCATTTAAACAAAAACGGATACAGCAGTGGATACTCATCATGGCTTCTTGAAATTGTTCGTGAAATTGAGCAAAATCAAAACTGTAAACTTTGTGAAATTTTCTGTAAAATTTGCATATTTCCAACTTTTGCTCAATAAGCCACGATGAGTTCAACTGTGCGATCGGTTGTTGTTTAAATAGAATAGAATAAATTTTTCAGCCAATTTTAATCTGTAATATTTTTGAGACATCTATTTCATCAAAAAGCAGTCTATGATAATCTTTAAAAAGCAACCTTTCACAAGTATTTCATAGCATTTTGCAAATTGTCATTCAAAACAAAAAGCCCAAATTGCTATATTTTTAAAAATGTAACATTTTGGGTTTGTCAAATTTTCATTTTAATCATAGATTTCCCTGATTTAATACTTTTCTTGACA
Organism: Panagrolaimus sp. LJ2414; assembly: GCA_024447195.1. NCBI lineage: Eukaryota > Metazoa > Nematoda > Chromadorea > Rhabditida > Panagrolaimidae > Panagrolaimus > Panagrolaimus sp. LJ2414. The sequence goes on along the minus strand of JAMRXY010000280.1, from coordinate 3,022,248 downwards.
ATTATCTGACATTCGACGCACCCAATTGATTAGGTTTAAGTAATTGTTGGGATGCTTTAAACTGCATAACCTCTGGCTTAGATACATCATCTCTTTGTTGCCTTGGAAATTCAAATGAATTCTGTAAAGGTTTAAAATATTAAAAAAAACTAGTGTTTTTACAATAGGTTACTTGGGTAAATGATGTTGAACTAATTGATTTTCCTTTTTTAATCAAACAAGTTGTTTCTTCTTTTTGAATGGAATCTTCTTTTCCACCAATCGATACAGTATCACCATCAAAGGAATTTTCATATGCCGCAATATGAAGGGAAAGGGTGCTGCTGTTTTTCTTATTTGAAGAGCTGTCATTTTTATTTAACTTCTTTTCAGAGTTTTCAGTTTCAGCTTCAACAAAAACATTTTTAAATTTATTTAAAGTTGATTTATTCCAAGATGATTGCATCTTTTCCTTTCCACCATGTTTTTCATCAAATAATGAAACTGAATTTTGTTGCAATCCCTCGATTTTTTTCTTTTTAGCTTCCTTTGAATGTGTATTTTCAAATTTAGAAGAACAGTATTTAAAACAAAATAAACTTTTTTTAAATCCTAGAGATTGCAACATTTTTTACCAAGATTTTTGTTATTACCTGATGATGATAATTTGTTATTTGAATGAACAATTGAGGCATTTAAACATTTTTGACTTTGATTTAAATTAAGATTTAAAAATTGATGACTTCTATTACTGATGCAACAATTCACAAAAGAATGTTTCTTATCATTCAGAAGCAACGGCTCATCTTTTTCTGCCATCTAAAATGTTTGAAATATGTATGTTTTAAACAATGAAATAACGTGATTAGGTTTTGATCTATTTATTCAATAATTTTAACGCAAAATAAGGTAAAAGTCTAAATAAATTAAATGTCAATGAAGAACGAGAAAACTCTAAACTGTAAAACACGAGAGAAAATTGTTTTTGACTTTACAGATTACAGCTGTTTTTTTATGGCAATAAAGATGACAACAGTTTGAGAACAGAAAAATTTAAAAAAATTTTTTGATGGATTCTTATGAAATCTTTTTTAATTTCGCAAACGATGTTTCTCAGCGCCGTATTGCATCATCTTTATTTTAGTTCTCGCTTCTTTTTTTAAAAAATGTAGTTTTGTTCAGAATACTTGAGAACAAAAAATGCTATATTCAGTCAAATGATTGCCTTAGAGCAGAATGAAATAAGTTTGCATTGTGCCAGAATTGTCTTCCTGCGATCATCATTTTTTAATAATACCGTTTTCATATTGATGATGATGATGATGATGATATAGATTTGTTTTTCTATAAAAAGAACGTTTTTATGTGACATTGTTCTAACATATTGTTTACATGCTTTTTTATGACTTTATGTGTGTGGTTTTAAAAATGAATTTCAAATTGCGAATATCTGGATTAAAGAAGACTTGCAATCACGAACGAAAGCAAGAAAAGAACAAAAAAAATATAAGTATTTGGGTCATCGTCAAACAACTGAAACGTATTCGTTAATTGTTGTTAAAAACCCTTTTTTTGTTGAAAATCCAAAAAAAAGAGAAATATTTCAACCTTTTTTTCTTGTTTTGTTAGGAGGCTTTTTTATATTTGAGGAAAATTTGTTTAGTGGAAAAATAATGCTAAAATATTTGAACATTTTTATTCTGTGTGTTTTTGTTTCGGCACAAGATCCAAATAATCGTAAGAAATTTAGCTCTTTTTTATTTGCTTTAATTCATTGATTTCTTTTGTTTTAGAATTTAGACAATACACTTGTATTGAACATGGTGAAACAGAAGTTACAGATTGTCGATTGACATTTATGACATCCGATGATGAACCAATTACCATAACTGAAAGCGGATGCTTTATGGTTTTTTAAAAACTTGTTTAAGGCTTTTTAAAATTTCCCATTTTTAGGAAAAAGATGTTGAAAAACAAGAACTTCGTAATTTTTGTCCTTTGCAATGCGCAAATGCTGATTTTGCATACGTTATCGGACGCCGGCCCAATGATAATGCTTCTTGCATTGAAGGGGTAACTTTTAATGTTGTCCGTCGAAGAAATGATTGGTTCCTTTGGCGTGCCAATGATTGCTTGACAGAAGAAATTCAATTCGATCTTGGATGTATCACCTCACAATATCTTGACTTAAAAAATGTTGAATCTACGACTTCCGCTTCTTAATTATTATTATATTATTATGATTTTTCAATTAATAAGTGTTCATTTATTTAAAAAAGAAAACAATAATAAAATGCCTTTTTCTTCTTCTTTAATGATTTATTGATATGCGCGAAATAAAAGTGAAAATAAAATATAATCGCAGATGGCTGTCAGCAATGAAAAGAGAAAAAAAACATTGCATTAAAACTGTAAGAAATGACAAATTTTTTTGCTGTTTTTCTTTTTTGTACCTCGCTTTTTCTTGACAGATGATTGTGAAAAGAGAAAAGCCTTGCGCAATCGCCCCCGCCGAGAATGAAAATTGAGCATTGCGGCATCGTTTTAAAAAAAAGAAACTGTTAAATGAACCAGAATGAAATTAAGCAAGTTAAAAGCATTTAGCGCATTCATTCAAAAGTCACAATAAAAATATTCTTCTTCTGCTTTTTCTCAAAAACTTCTAAAACAATAATTTTTTTCCTTCAAAAAGTATTGTTCGTTTTTGGTCACAAAAAATTATTTGGGCAAGTTTCATTAAAATATAAACACATCTTTAAAGGTCAACAGGCGTTCATCTCTAATTTCTCGAAAAAAGAAGTATGACGCAAACCTCTTGAAACCCAAAAACTTTTTTTCTAAACAGCAGAAGCAATTACCGTATTTGAAAAGAGTAAAAATTTACAAAAGCTGAGATCGCTTATCACTGTTTTTGGCGAAAAAGCTGGCATCTTATTCTTCTTTTTCAACTGATGCAATGTCAAAACAATGAAGAGACATCGCTTATTTTCTTGAAACTGATGAGCATTCATCTTTTTGTTTTCCGCCGAAAAGAATGGCAGCAGCAGCAGAAATGGCGGCGTCCAATTCAAGGATTATGCCGTTTTTCCTAATTTGTCTTTTTGAGCATAAACTATTGGAAGGCATTCATTTTTGCCCCAAAAAAGAAGAAATGTGTTTTCAGTCTAAAAGAGGGCGGTTCTCGATTACGGTATAAGAGAAAAAGAAGTAAGCTGTAATTTTTTTTACTTGCAAAAAACGCTTTTCTGATTGCTATTTGCAGTGTTGGATTCAGTTGCAGTTTAAACTTTAATTCTTTTATATAATTCAGACTTGAGTGATAATATACATTTTTTGATTGTTTAAAATAGGCTTTGTAAAGTTTCTTGTATATTTTCCTTTTTCTCTTTCTTTCTCTCGACATTTTGGCACATCTTAAGAAGCTGGTGTTTGTCGCTGGGCTTACACCGAGGCTTTAGTTGGTGAATTTAAGCCTATTGAAGCCCCCTCAGATTAACGACCGCAATAATCCAATGGATTTGAATGGCGATTCCACGTTTGGATTCAATGCTGCGGCCCACCTTATTGGAGCATTAGACACAACTGTTCCAACTGCAACAGCCCAAGGCTTTTATGATTCATCACAATTTCATTGTTCAACTTTTCAAACAGCTTATGGTAACACTGGATTTAGTATGTTTTAGTTTAAAACAACATATTTTGAAGTAATATATTTATTTTTTTCAGCGCATTTACCAACATTCCCTGGACATGATACATTCGGTACTTTACCACCTCTTTCATTTACCGGTTCAAATTTTCCGTCGCAACATGGATCTTCAAGTTACTTGAATGATCTCAATTCTTTAACATCAACACAGATGATTCCACCTCCAACTGCGCCTCCTACAACTATATTACCCACAAATAAGAAAACTGGAACCGAAAAGAAAGGTACTGTGTCAAGAAGGATTTTTTTGCATAATTAATTCCCTGTTTAGGAAGCACAAAAAAGAATATCAAAAATGAGCCGTCCATTAAAGCTGCAAATTCAATGATGCTTCAAAATCAAAAAGTTCGAAGACAAAGAACACATTTTACAAGCTTTCAATTAACTGAACTTGAAAGTTTTTTCTCTCGTAATAAATATCCTGATATGGCAACCCGTGAAGATCTTGCTTCCAGAATCTCATTAACTGAAGCTCGAGTAAGAGTGAGTTTTTTATTTAAAAAAAAGAATTTTTTCCGAAAAATTTCAAATTTCTTTTTTTGGGCTTTCTTTTATTCTCTATAATTGATTTCACACTATCTAAGGAGTGTTCCGTCGTGTTAATTAATTTGTCTCTTTTTTCTTCTTCTTCTTAAAGAATCCCAATGGATTAGAAAAAGAAGGAACTAAAAAGTGCGAGATCGATGGAATTTAATAGCTAATGATGAATTTCTTTTTTTTTCTAGGTTTGGTTTAAAAATCGAAGAGCTAAATTTCGTAAACGTGAAAAACCATTGCAAACATTACAAAATGCAGATATGCGAGCAATTTCTGCAGCTGCTGCCGCCGCGGCTACTGGAACTCAAGCTTTAGCTGCAATTGTAAGTGTTTAGTTTAGCTTTAGAATAACATTATAATTCTGAAATAGTTTGAGGAAAATTCATCCGTTTACCAAAATTCAACATGGGCAACACCGTATTCCACAACCATTGTCCCCAGAACCCCTGCCACAAATACAGCATCATTCCAATGGAATCATCAATCAAGCCATAACGGAAATAATCTTGAAATTCCGTCAACATCACCAAATTCTGCAACAACTTTAGCTTCAACAAGCGTTTACTCTCCTTTACCAGCTTCTGGTTCAAGTACAAATTCTTCTCTAAATCGTTCACCCCTTCATGTTGGAACTAAAATTACCATGGATAGCAACAACACCACACATTTTACAACTCCCAATCTTATTCCTACCTCAATGCAAAATGCTTTTAATTGTACTGATTATTTTTCTCCATACATTCATTCCCCGAGTTCTTTTGCATCTCCAATTGCTTTTCCACAGTATAATCCTTACCATAGTGCTTTGTAAATAATTTTGCTGTAAAAAACAAATTTTTTTAATGCTCCTTTATTTCAATTTATTTTTCTTTTTTATGTAAATAGGCAAAACAATAAAAAAAACATGGAAAAAAATTACAATTGATTCGATGTAATATTATTTCGTTCATCTTCAAGACTATATGAAAAATGGATAATTTGCCCGATTGCCATCATCACAAGCGTTACAGTTATAACCAAAATTGAAAAAACGATTAACAAAACTCTATCTAAAACAGTTGCAAGAAATTCCCATTCTTGGGCATTTCGCCGTCGCAATTTTAAAAGTAGCATTGTGCTTTCTCCTCCCGATGTGCTACTATTTATTCCACCACCTCCTCCAATACCTGCTTGAAGGCCCATTAAATGTAGAGCTGGAAGGGGAATTGAAGTTGAGGCACTTCGATTTCCAAGTTTCCAAGATGGTTGTTGACTTATTTGTGGGGTTGTACTATCAGCATATGGAATTTCTCGAAGTTCTTCACGTCCTATAACAGCATTTTTTTGAAACACTTTTTGTCTTTTTTAAAAAATGCTTACTTTTTGCACTAGCTCTTTGAGCAAGACGCTTCCAATTTTTTCTTGCAGCTATTGAAGCAGCAGCCGTATTTTTTCGTCGATAAAAAGAATCATGGGCGCTATTATTGTTATTGTTATTTCTGGGAGAAAGGGGAGGCTTTAATGTTGGATCATTTGTTCGAGGACTTAAAGATGGCGGAGAACATGCTGGTCTTGGGGGTTGATTGATTGTTCGAATAACTGGTACAGGATCTGATGCAAGTAAATAATGCTATAAAAAAGGTTAAATAATAAAAAAAAACATTTTCTTTTTTTACTAACATGCTTTTCATTTTCATGTGAAGGCATTTTTTGTTTCTTTTCATTCTTTTTATCGATTCGAACACGCTTTTTAAGGGCATTTCGAGCTCTTAAACCACTCATTTTTTCAAACCCTTCAATTCGAACGCCTGTTTCCATCCATAATTCCAATAAAGTTGTTGATGGTCGAATTGATAACCAAACAGCAATTTTTCGAAAAAATATGTATGACACTAAAGGTGGAATTGGTTTATTGTGAGTTTTTTGAAGATGAATATTTAAAATGAATGCTGTAAAAAGGGTTCCAATAAAAATGATAACAATAATTGAAAGATAAAATAGCCCAAAAAGTGGGACATAATCTGATGTGGTGGGCATTTGCTCAGATACCTAAATAGATACAGTATGATATTTTTATTAGGGTGAAATAATATCCTACCATCATTAATAAAAGTGAATGAGCAAGAAGAGAATCGATACCAAGGGATAACTTTTCTCTTCTTTCATTTGAAGTTGATGCTGGTGTAAAGAATCCTGTTACAGCAACCAAAGTAATTACAGAAGTTGGAATTACAAGATTTACAATATAATATAATGGTTTTCTTCGAACGACCAATGTTGCCTCCAAAAGTACCCATGGATCAGGGCAACAAACAAATTTTTGTTCAATTCTTTTTACAGTAAAGCTTACAACAACCCATTCTTCATTTGGAATAAAATTATCAAGATTAACTTTATCAAATTCTGGTTCATAATCGATTGCACTTTTATCACTTGTCCAACTACTGATAATTAGAGTGCATTTTTGTTGATCATATGGAAAATAGCTAAAAATAATTCTACCATAAATATACGGTTATAATGAATTATTTATTACCGAATATTAAGTCTACAAGTGGTTCGATAAACTGCCGGATACATAAATTTAATAACTGATCCACGTTGTCGTTTCCAATATTCTGTTGAAACTATAACATTGATGTATCGTTCAGTTTCTTCTCGATTCATTACAACCGAATTATAAACATAAGTATCTGGTAACCTGAAAGCTAATATTTATTGGAACAAATAATTTAGAAGATGTTTTTTTACCAGATTTTATTGAATGGTAAAATTGTTGTATTTATTGTACCGTATTTATATGGATCCCAACCAAGAAATGCATCATTCCATTTTTGTATTACCCAAACATTTAATTCCAAATGTTGCATTTTTTCATTCTCAAATTATTGAAATTAGTGTTAATAACAGTTTTTTAAATGACTCACTATTGCTAATATTTGATATAAACTCATTGAAAATGTAACTTTTATTGGAATATTATAATTTGCTGAAGGTCTCACTCTTCTATCATATCGTTTTTCATCTAATAAATCTTTAGATAATCGAACATGGGGTAAAAGATCTCCATTTGCTTGTAAAAGAGCTAATCCTTTTAACAAATTAAAAAAGATAAATAATGACAAAACTTACGATCTGCTAATATTAAATGAAGTAAATTTAAAAATACAGTAATAAAACTAATAATATTTCCCGCTTTTAATGACCCTTTTTGCATTGTTAATTTGATGCTTAATCTGAAATAAAATTTTTTTTGATAAGTATACGTTTTATAAAAAAATATATAAGTAATAACAAAAAAGCGTGGAAACAAAATTTGAAAGAATAATATTATCAACAACAAGCTTTTAAAACGAAACAAAAAACATATAGCTGATGATAGAAAAAAAACAGCCTAATCGAAGCTATTCTTTCGAAAAAAAGGTGGCGCTTCCAAAATGAAAAAAAGGCAATCAAGCAAATTGGGAGCAAGAAGTGGGCTTTTTTTGGCTATAACAAAAGCCGTTTAGGGAGTTGGAAGGCAGTTTATTTATGAAAATTTTTTTGCGCATCATTGCTTTTTACCACTTTTATTTTCTTTTGTTTATAATGTTTTTTTAAAAAAAGAAGTTAGCAAGAAAACAATTACAGAAAAAACATTAAAAAAGTAAAAAAAAATCTTTGTACTTTTGTTCAGGTGAAAAGAATTTAAATTTAAACTTAAAAATGCAGCATTTTAGTCTGAAAAATTTTTAGAACGTTTTTTCTTTTCATTTTTTTTGAAAAAATGATCATAAAGGAATGATGTTGAACTCTCCAACAGGAAGTAATCGAACCTCAAAAAAGCTTCTTTTCAAAAAATTGAAGCCCATACGCAAATTTAGCGCAAGCTTTTTTCTTCAAAAAAAATGACAATGACGCCGAACGTAGTCATCGTCTGCCACTTCAGGAGGAGGCCAACGAGAAGAAGTTGTTTATAAATAAGAATAGTTTCATTTTTAGTATTTGAATGAACAAATTTGAAGGAATAAATGAATGGAGAAGACCAAAGACAACAAAATCTTAGTTTACACCTAACAACAAAATTTCTTTTCTAAAATCAATCCTTAATCTTTAAAAAAAAAGAGTTGAATGTAAAAGATGAAAGTCAAAAAATATTTTAGGAAAAAAACAACCGTTAATGGTTTTTTCTTAAATTTTTTTACGTAAGATATTTTCTTTTGTCGAAGAATGTTTTTGAAATAAACGTTTTTTTCCAGACTCCTACAAGAATCCCGCAACAAAAGCATCCCCAAAAAAAGCTAAAAATATTTTTGAAAAAATGCATTTCTTGGATGTACTTTTAATATTAAAAACGTATTTTTTCTTCTTCAATAAGAAAAAAGCTGTAATTTTAATTGGTTTAAACCAAAATTTGCAAGGCAAAAAAAAGAAATATTGTAAAAAATTCCATAAAAAATGCATCAACGCTTTTTTGAGGGAGGAAATAAACCTTAATTTTTAGAGGGGACATTAAAGAGCAGCACAAAAAACTTTATTTTTAAAACTTTGTCTTAAATTGCACTTTGAATTAAATAGGTTTTTTTGCAAAAAAAACATGAAACGCATCCATTTGAGATAACTGAGATAAAAAAAACGTAAAAATGAAAAAAATTAAATAAAAGCCAAAGCTAACAAAGTAAAAAAAAAAGATTTTGTCCATGGGGTTCAAGTTGAAAAATGGAAACATAAAACGTTTTTTTTTTCAAAAAAATATTAATTTGTTCGACCCAAAAAAATATTACCCTAGGGTATAAAAAGTGTTGTTGAAGGTGCCACAACTATACTTTCCCCAAAAAAGTCATTTTTAAAAAAAGAAAAAAAACTAATGAAAACAATAGTGCCAAAACAAGAAAAAAAAGAATTATTCGAATTTTAATGAATCCTACGTCCAAGTTTTTTTTGTTGAAAAAGATTCAATCTTAGTTAAGAGGGAGGAATGTGTTATGTTTTTTGTTGTTGTTAACTTTCATGGCGTCAAAAGTTGCAAGTTTTCCCCAAGCTGTGCCCTTTTCATCAACACATGCCCAGCCTTAACTTTTTAAATAGTTTCCTGAATTAAAAAAAGTTCTCGAAACAAAAACCAAAGTTTTTATGTATAAAAAGATGATGAAAATTGAAGGAAAATATTTGTAAAGTTTTTGCATTTGCGTGTCAATGAATATTTATAAACATCAAAAATCTTTGTGGATTTCACTGGATGATGTCAGAAATTATAAAAAAATTTTGCAAAAAATTAATTTACTAAAGTAATTTCAAAGCAAAACTTTTTCATTGATTACTGTTTATCATTTCTTTCAAACAATGGTTTTAAACAAAAACATACTTTTTAGCAAAAAAGCTGTCTTTTTATCCCTAAATCATTTACATGGTTGAAATTTACATATGTTTTTTATTTTACATTTCGAGTCGAAAGAATAAAAATTGCTGCAAAAATAAAAGTGTGTCTTCAAAAACCGTTTTTTTACTGTCGTGGAGAAAGTGGACAATAATAATAATTTACATAAACTACAAATTATTCACACATTTCATCGATATAAAAGCCATGTGTCCTCACGTTTCGTCACTTCTTCTGCATGTTATTCTTTTTATACTTTTGTATTCTGAATAAACGTTACGATTTTATCCTTCACTCATACTTTATCCGCGGTGGAAGAGCAATTCTTCTCCAGGGGTTGAACTTACGACCTTCGGCATATGCGCATATCACATTCTCGAAACTGTTTTTATTGTGCAACTAAATTTTTTACTGTTTTGAAACTATATTATTTTATTATCATTTTTAGTGCCATGTCTGGCTTAAATCCTGATGTACTTGTGGCAATAGCAAAGAAGGTTATTGAAAAAGGAAATCAAGAAGATGTTCTAAAATTTGCTCTTTCCGGAAAAGAAGCATTCCAAGCAATGAAAAGAATCTTCTCTTCTGTTACAACTCTAAAGTTTTATAATGATCACAATAGCTGTTATATCAGGTCGTTCCAAAAGTTTTGTCGTTTGGTTTTTTCTCCGGCATATTTAATTGGGGGCTTCAAAAATTCTGAAATTTGGCATGGAGGTAGCCTAACATGTTAGTCGAAAGGTGTTATACTCGCTTTTTCGGTATCTGGTATTTTCATGGAATTCTGAGGGATTTTCGTGGTGAGATCCGAGATTTTCCATATTCTTGTGGAATGAGCTCCATTAAAAATCAAATTTAGAAGTTTGAAGCACCATTTTGTCCTTAATGGGTAGCCAGGACACTGTTTTTATAGAATTTTAAGATTTTGGAATTTTCAGGAATTTTTTGGAATTTTCGTGGAATTTTTTATGTTGAGGTACTGCAAGCAAAGATTTTCAAGAAAAATTTTTTTCTGGAGCACCCTAATCACCTCTAAAATCATACCAAAAATTACATTTAATAATTATGTAATGAAATAATGTAAAATAGAGACATAAAAATGGTTTTACAGAATTTTTAAACTTCATGAAAAAGGTACGGTGGCTTGACTCACTTCAAATGCTTCCGAATCGCCAAATTTGCATAATTTTGCAAAAAATCTTTCATAAGGCACTTAAATACACTCCCTGGCATCTATTCTAATCAAAAAAATCAAAAAATAAAATTTTCACTTTTTTCGATTTTTTCATGTACTCCCCCACGTGAAGGATTTTTGACCCTAAGGGGGGACCACGTGAAAAAATCGAAAAAAGTCAAAATTTTATTTTTTGATTTTTTTGATTAGAATAGATGCCAGGGAGTGTATTTAAGTGCCTTATGAAAGATTTTTTGCAAAATTATGCAAATTTGGCGATTCGGAAGCATTTGAAGTGAGTCAAGCCACCGTACCTTTTTCATGAAGTTTAAAAATTCTGTAAAACCATGTTTAAGACTTCTTTTTTATATAATTTGTTAAAGAAATGATTGAATGATGTATTCTTATTATTTTCAATGCTATTACAGTGCTCCAGAACAAAATTTCCTTCAAAATTCGGAGTTACAGTACCTCCATCACTGAAAATTCCCTAAAAATTCCTAAAAATTCCCAAAAATTCCAAAATCTTAAAATTCTTAAAGAACAGTGTCCTGGCTACCCATTAAGGACAAAATGGTGCTTCAAACTTCTAAATTTGATTTTTAATGGAGCTCATTCCACAAGAATATCGAAAATCCCGGATCTCACCACGAAAATCCCTCAGAATTCCATGAAAATACCAGATACCGAAAAACCGAGTATAACACCTTTCGACTAACATGTTAGGCTACCTCCATGCCAAATTTCAGAATTTTTGAAGCCCCCAATTAAATATGCCGGAGAAAAAACCAAACGACAAAACTTTTGGAACGACCTGATATTATTTCAGTATTTGCGAAAAAATCCAAAAAAATAGAAAAAGTGGAAGACTGCCTGAACGAAGTGAAACCCAATTATCACACAGATATGAGAAGGTGCGTTACTGTTTCCGTTGTGTACAGAATATTAAAAAATTACAGATACCGATTTTTTGAGGATTCTGAAGGCCGGATTCTGGCGGTTCTAAAGTCAAACATTTGTTATATTTTCTTGGAATTTTAGCATAATACAACAAACATCGTGAATGTGAAAAACAAAAACCAAATTGACTGATTGCACTATCGATTTATGAATTTTTTTCACTTTAATTTTATTGAATGTTTTAATCATTATTTAATAAAATTTATTGATTGTGTAAAAAGGATTTGCGAAAGAGAACAAAAACATTAATAAATTTTAAAATTTTATTTGCTAGTTTTCATTTAACATTAAAAAGTTTTTCCTGAATAATAAAACTCAAAAAAAGCTGAGCCACATCAGCTTTTTACTACCCGTGAGTAAATAACAATGAAAGATTAGTTAACAAAATAACCAGAATTATATCAGTATAACAAAAAATGTATAAAAAATTGCGATAATAAAAAATCCTAAAGTCCACTTTGGTTGATATAAAAAGAACATAAAATTGTGTTTTTGCTATTTTAATTTTTTGATGACGAAGATACAGTACCATGCTTTCTTTGATGTTGAAGAATTTTATTGTAGGTAACAGGAGCTGTTCGAATATGACTATAATTTGGGATAATATTCATGATTTCTCCAAATCGGTGCTAAAAATTCAGGAGATTTAGTTTTTAAAATGTACCAATAAAAAAGCTTACGGAAACTGCATCAGGCATATGAAGTACAACAATATTGATATAATATATTACCAATCTCACAATTCTTGCATCATCTGATTTCGTAACTTTAATTGCCGAATCTGAATCAAGGAATTCCAAACAGCATGTTAAAGTATTATCAAGAAAGCTTGAATCAAGTTGTAAACCCTAAAAAATAAATAATTAAATTTTAAAACTTTAAAGACTATTTTTTCTTACTCGATTAAATGATTCAATAAACATTTGTACCATTGCTACCATCGTTGCTGCAGAAAAACTTTCCCGAATCATGTGATTCAAATATGTATAAACCTTTTCATCATTTGATGCCAACATAAATGCCAAGGCACTTCCCATAATCTTTGGAAAAGCAATTACACATGCGATCATTCTTTCCAATGTAATGTTGTAGGTTTTAAAAACTTCATAATTTGAATCCTTTTCAAAAAAGTTTTTCAAACTTTCAAGTTCCTCATGTTTAAGAGATTTCAAAGATCCATAGAAAAGTTCATCCAATGCACTTTCAGCGTTGATGGAATCACAATCATGCACACCGGAATCAGTTCTTGTATTAAAATGTTGTTCAGCATTGTTATCGAAATCAGCAAAAATTGTTTGAGCACTTTCAATCAAAGCTTGTTGAGATTCAGAACGAGCATTAAAATTAGGTGACATGATACTGCTTGATGAATATGGTTTTTCATTTATTCGTGCAGAATTGCGAGAGGATGATGGCAAATTTGAGATATTATTGAAGACTGCAGATTGAATTTTCTCTTCTTCCAAAGCAGAAGAAGGTTTTTGTGAAATATTACCAACGCCAGTGTCGATCTTTGCTCCAAATTGAGCAAAAACATCTCTAACAATTGTTGCAGTTGTGCTTCGTTTTAATAATGAAGCAACATAACCATTATATGGATCATCATCACTAATTTTAGCCAACTTTTCAGGTGTTTCATCTAATAATAAAAGACGTCTTTGCTCATAAGTATATCCAAGTAGTCTTCCAATAAATTGCTTTTCTACCCGAGTAATATTTGCAAAATTTGGATCATTTCTACGATACTCATCATTCTAAAAAATATTGTTATGTACTTATTCTTGCAAAAGCAGATAAAAGACTAACATAACATTTCAATAAAACGGCAACAGATGGATTAATTTGAGGATCACGTCTTGTAAAATTATAATTCTCAAAAGTTTTTCGAACTTCACTGACGCTAAAAACAAACTTTAATTTGTTTGGACTTTAAATAATTTATTTACCTGAATACGCAAAAATGCAAAATAATTCTTTCAGCAATATTATCAGGCCCACGAAATTGAGTATAATAATAATATTGGACCAATGCCCGTAGAAGATTCGTTCGAGGAACTCCTGCTACACGCTAAAATTGCAATTTTTTAACCATTTTTTAAAAAGGCAATGAATAAATGTTGATTTACTTTTTCAAACCATTGCAAAATTTCATCCAATCTTTTTTCCTTTTGTTGCAACAATCTAAAAATTTTAAAAGTAAAAAATCTAAATTAAAAAAAGATGATTTTTGACTAACTCGTTAATAACTTTTGTTAATTGAGAGGATGAAAGTTGAGGTTGAGTTGCCATTATTTTGAGAGATAAAAACTTTAAGATATATTTAATATATGTATCATACAAAAAAAATTACAAAAAGACTAAACTTTTAACAATAGAATAATGCCTGAAGTTTTCTAAAAGCACAAGACAAAACTTTTTAAATATATTCGCTTTGAGAGTTTAGTCTAAAAGAAAAAAGAATTTTAATTAATTTAATTTAGTAAAAATTACGATAAAGATTTTAAGAAACAATGCCTTTTTTTAGTACAAAAAATTCATATCTTTTTTCCTATTTTTGTGCATTTGCTCATTTTGAGTTGGAATTCAAATGCGTTTTTTTGCTTGCTTTAGTGTAACATTTTTTTGTGTCATTTATTAATTACAAACGGATTTCTTTTTTTAAAAAAAACGAAAAATCCAAAAAGTTGCATGACATACCAGCTGTTCCTAACCCACCCGAGTCTCTGTTTTTTTTTCTCTTTGTGATGGTTGAGTCAGCTTTAACAAGCAAGCGTAGGCAGCCTCGTGATCCATTTTTTTGCACACGTAAAGTTCATGATATTTCTTACCCTTTTGATATGCCATGCGGAGGATTAAATCCATTTTTTACGAGATTTTAAGCTTAAAACAACTGTGCTTTAAACGAAACAAAAAAAACAAAGTAAGTATGTAAAATGCCCAGATTCAGTCACATTTTTGTTCATCGCAAAATGATCCATCTGTTTTTTTGGCGGCATTTATTTTGGTAAAGCATTTATATCTTTTTAGTCGTTTTATTCTCCAAAAAAATTTTATTTGATAGATTTAAGAGTGTTTATGAGTCTATACAATGTTTTTTATTAAATTGGAAAAAAACGCATTTGCAAACAAATATTGTCTCGACAATGACGATGATAGAAAAAAGTCCTTGAAGGATATATTTCTTTTTGTTTAATCAACATTGTTTTTATACGATTTGATACAAAGAGATTTTCTCAATGACAACACCTACGCAGTTAAAATACCTTTAAAACATTTTAGTTTCAGATCTTTTTTCTTTTTTTTTCTTTACCTCAAAACTGAAATATGAAAGAGAAAAAATGCTGTTGAACATTATTCATTTTTTGTTGTTTTTTTTTCTGTTGAACAAAGTTGAACAAACTGTCGATAAAAAATGTTCTGACTTTTGCTCGCTCCGAACATCATAAAAGACTGATTCATGTGTGTGTTATGCCAAATGTTAAAAAAAAGAAGTATCGAATTGCTTTCACCTGACAAAATCACGCATTCTTTTTTTTTTGAACAAAATTGTCAGTTTTAAAGTTTTTTATATATTTTTTTATTGTTGCAATATATTGAAATGCATATAAAAAACACTAAAATAGAACTCTGAACTCCAGCTGATTGCGATTAAAATGCATCAATTTGTCTCAGCTGACTTTAGCTTCTATTAAAAGATAAATAGATTGGCGCCAGTGCACTAAATGAATGAAAGAAAAAAAACTATGGATGACATTGTGATTTTTCAAAATTAATTACACTGTTATATTTTTTTTACACTCAAGTGAATGCTAGAGGGTTACCTTCCAGGTACTTGGCAAATAGCCAGCACGTGAAAGTACTTGTTTGCTTATCGATGCTATCTCAAAGTTAAAGATCATTGATACAAAAATTTTGCAATAATGGAAGGAAAATCAGCTGTTAAATGTTTTCTTTCTGTTTAAGTAAAATGTTGAAAAATTATGGATTAAAACACTTCATTTATCTTATTTCAAAGGTGGCATTTGTTTTTGTTTTTAGCCTTGAAATTTGAAATGTTCAAAAGAACGTGATAAAGCTGAGTTCTTAAAGTTCACTTCAGTAAATGACAAATCATGTTGTTTAATGACAATTATAAAAAATTTTGCAAATACTGATTTTTGTGTAAACATGAATTTTAATCTTCATGCAATTGAAAAAAATATTAACAAAAAATTTCTTTTATTTTGAGTTTGAAAGAATAGAAAGAGTTCCATTTCGCAGTTTTTCAACGTTCCCTCATTTTTCATAAACTTTTCAAAAAAACTTTAAAATATAGAAAACTGAGACATTGTTTTTTTTCGCTAAAAGTTAACCAACGTTGAAAAAAATGTCTGAAAAAAAAAGCAAATGCTCTGGTTAATTTTTTTCCCTCTGTTCTCGTTAAACAATTTTTTCAAAAAAGATAAAAAGTTATTGAATGTAACAAAAAAATCTGCTTGAAGCATTTATTTACTTTTCTCTTCGTAATGCCAAAATTTTTCACGCTTTTAAAAAAATTCTTCTTTTTTTACGACAATACTCAAGGAAAAAAAAGACATTTTCTTATTAAAAAAGATCTTTAAGCAAAAGTGATTTACCTCATGCATGTTTTTATCCCTGTTTATTGGTTTTTTGAGAAAACTTTGTTGCACACTTTGATCAGCTGATTGTCGAAGAAATTGTAAATAACCAAATTGTTCATGATGAAAAAAACGAAAGTTGTTCAATTTGAAAATATTTAAAGTAGTATGATAAACTTTACACTTAACAACACAAATTTTTGACCTACATGATAATGTTACACTAAAGTTCAAATTGTGTTTTTTCAAAAAAGTACTTTTTTCATGGATTGTTTACAATAAATTTGTGTAACTTTCTTAAAATAGTTTTTCTTAAACATACTAAAATTGGAATTCAAAAAATTTAAAAACAATGGTTCATCTTTTTATTCATGGCACATGATGCAATGCTGCGCGTTTTTAATCAATGTCAGCTGGTCCTCGGGGTCGTTTTTGTTGTTATGTCTTTGATTCAAAAAATCGTCACTTTGAATATTCACTTATGAAGGCGGAGTTTTCAATGCTTTTCTTCAATTTTTTGCAAGTTTTACGTAAAACAAAAAGTAGGCGGGAAGAAAAAATTTAGGCTAAAAATTCGTTTAAGCTTGAATCCTTCATCATTTTGCACTGATTCAAAAGTCGACTTGAATTTTGACTCTTACAATCTCTCAATTTAATTGGGCTTTAAATTTTTATTTGATTTAATCATGTCTGAACAAGAACAACAAAACCCTGCAGGTGAATCTGCACCACAACCTGAAGCTCCTTCGTCTGAAGTTCAATCAGATGCAGCTGGTAAGTCAAAGATTTTTTTAGTCTTATATTCACATTTTTTTTGTTAGTTCCTGCCCCTGCACCAGAAGGTGGTGCCGCTACAGAAAATGTTACCCCTGTTGAAAACCCTTCTGAAGCCACTGAAGGAAGTATTGTCCCTGCAAATGAAACCACACCTGTAGGAGGCGGAGATTCTCAACCTGCAGAAGAACCTAAACCAGTTGAGGAATCTAAACCAGCAGAAGAATCTCAACCAACCGAGGAATCTAAACCAACAGAAGAATCTCAAGATAATTCTGCACCAACTGAAGCCGCACCAGAATCTCAACCAACTCAAGGTGAAGAAGCAAAACCTGCAGAAGAATCATCAAACAATGATATCGGGGTTCCAGCACCCGTTAGTGAAGGAGAATCAACTTTACCCGAAGGCGCCCCTTCAACAGAAGATGCTTCTGGAGCAGTTCAAGATGCACCAAAATCTGAAACTGCTGCAGTTGCACCAGAAATAGAATCCACAACAGAAGAAACTGTTCCACCACCGGAATCTGCACCTACCACTGAAGCAGCACGTAAGAATTAATTGTTATAAACACTTTTTATTTCATAAAATTTTTATTTTAGCCGAATCGACTGCACCAGCTGAGGAATCCAAACCAGCAGAAGAATCTCAACCAGTTGAAGAATCCAAACCAGCTGAAGAATCTCAATCAGCTGAAGAATCCAAACCAGCTGAAGAATCTCAATCAGCTGAAGAATCCAAACCAGCTGAAGAATCTAAACCAGCTGAAGAATCTCAATCAGCTGAAGAATCCAAACCAGCTGAAGAATCCAAACCAGCTGAAGAATCTAAACCAGCTGAAGAATCATCAGAACCATCAGCTGAAAAAACTGAAGAAGCTTCATCTACTGAAGCTAAAACTGAAGATTCATCAGAAGCCCAACAACAACCAGAAGCTCCATCAGTTGAAAACGAAGCAAGTGTTCCAGCTCCCGTATCCGAAGGCGCCTCTGATCTTGTTAGTGACGGCCCTAAATTTGAAGAAGGAGTTGTTCAAGATGCTCCAAAATCCGAAACTGCTGCTGTTGCCCCTGATGCTCCCGCTGCTGATGCTCACATCGATAATGCTGGAGAAGAAGCCGTTACTAAAAGTGAAGCTTCTTCCAATGAATCTGCTCCAACTGAAGCTCCAAAAGCCGAAGACGCAGTAATTGATGTTTCACCTTCTGCTGGCGAAGCATCTGATCAAACCAGTGATGCTCCAAAATCTGAAACTGCCGAAGTTAGTGCTCCTCAAGAAGGTGAAACAGCTGAAGCATCTTCTGAAAATCCCACCACTGCAGATGAACCAGGTTTGTTATCAAAAAAAGAAAACATTATTTAACCAAAGAATAATTTTAGCCCCTGCAGCTACTGAATCTACTGACATCGCTCAAGCAGTTGCTTAAAAATGTGACACATTGTTGCTGTCTGTTTCACAGACGATAATGTCAATTTTATACATACGTTTACCACCACCACCTTTTTGTTCTAACATGTTTGCTGTTCTTGCTTAAAAAAACGCGACGACCTTCTTTAATCTTTTTATTTTGAAAACTGTATCAACATTAAATTAGCTGCTTTTAAAAGATTATCATTTTGTCATTTCTTGTTACCTGTCTTTCAAATTTATTAGAGACGTAGTTGCTTCACAAGAATATTGACAATATGATTTTTCATTAACAAAACGAGTACTTTTATAAAAGCAGTTGTTTTTTTTGTCTCTATTTTTTTGTCTATATTTTTTTGAAGGTTGTCTAAATGTACTTATATTTGGAATGTAAAAGTAATGAAATAAATAAACATATAATTATAAACTTTTGATTTATCAATTGATCAATTCTAACAGCTGTCTGGTACAACATGGTATAGACATTTTTTTAAAATAATGATAGCTTTAAAGTCACCACCACGTGTTGGAAACTCCAAATATCAGCAAAAAATGCAATTTGAGTTTTGATACAACTGTTAAAAAAACACTTTTGCTTTTGCAAAAAAATGTGCAAAAACGGAACAGGTATTAATCAAAAAAATGTGACGTGAAATGAGTAATATTTTGCAGCTGCTGTTAAAAAGCATTTGTTCGTCTTTTGAAATCGGATAAGTGTCAAGGTTTTAAAAACTTAAAAAAAGAAATTTGCTGATGAAATATGATATATATTTAAACGGATTGTTATCATTATGACAAATTTTAAATGCAAACTCAAATAAAGTAACACTTTTACGGCGATTTTATATGTCTTGTTAATTGATTTGCCATTCTTTGAGCATTATATTGTCGGATGCGTCGATGATTGCGAAAATACATTTTTTCAAGTTGCGTTACTCTTTGTTTCATTTCAGTACTGTTTTGCTGAAAACATAGCAATTATAAAAATATATAATGCACAAATTACCAAAAACTGTTGATACATGCTTGAAATTTCTTCTTCAATTGAAGAAATTGATTTTGATAAAGTAATTAATGTTTCATCAGTATTTTGAGTTCCACTAATTTCATGTAATTCTTCATCGAAACCTTCGAACTCTTGAAACATATCTGTTTGTTGACGAATCATTTGTTTTGCTAGACATTTTTTTGTTGTTTTTGAATGCGTTAACTAAATAATTTCAACTACCTTTTTCGATCAGTTTATTCCTTTGATCTGGATGATCTTGTAAAACAGCTAAAGCATCTTCTCTTTTAAGCACATAAACATCCGAATAACCGACACTTCGAAGGGATCGTGAACGTCTGTTTGCACTTTTTCCTCCGCTTATTTTTAGAATTGCTAATTCACCAAAACTGGCTCCTTCTTTTAATTGATTCACAACTTTGCCTGTTTCTGACAATAATTCCAAAGTGCCACGTTTAACAATAAACATCTCCTGTAACATTATTTTAAGTGTGTTCAATTATGTAGATAATTTTTATACCCTTGCTAATTCACCCTTTCTACAAAGCATATCATTTGGGGCAAACATTTGCATTTCCATTTTTAGAACCAATTCATACAGTAAACTTGGATCACTATCTCTCAAAAGTTTAACTCTTTTTAAATTTTCCATATGAAGATGAACAGCAAGTTCACCTTTGAGACGTTGGGGCAAACCAGACATAATATTTGCTTCATCTTTTATCATACCGTATTTTTGATTATACGCTACAACGTCTTTAACGCGTTTTTGTACGACAGGTTGAACATGTCTATAATCGAAAACAGTATTTTTTAGTATGTTAAGTCAATAACATACCGATAGTCCATATAAAATTTGAGACCATCCATTAAATTTTGGAATTCAGTTTTGTCTTTGTTCATTGTTGCAACAACATTACCAACACTGCCAACGATAACGGCAAAAATGAGCATGCCAATAATTGTGTCAAAAACTTCGAGTAATATATGACTTGACAAAGTTGGATATGGTTGTTGACCGGATGTTGTTAAAGTTAATGAAGACCAATAAATGCTTAACATGTATTGTTTTGTAAAATTAGAAACAGGTAATTTTTCGCTTCTAAAAAAGATTGAGTTTTTGATAGTCAAAACTATTTCTGAAAACCTTGAGCTCCAAAAATTCATCATTGGTTCGATGGTGTCGCTATCATTATTATCAGTTGGTAATTCACCATTATATCGACAATTTTCATCATCATCAGTAAGCCAATTATCACATGTTGTAATAATAGGATCAGCAATTTTCACATAATTAAATTCCCACGCGCCGAAATTAGTTGCTAAAATTTAGCGATTAAATTAATCTTCATAGGAATAGCTTACAATTTGTTCCTGTGAATAAACTAATTGTGTAATATGCTGAACAATTCCAATGAAAAAGTGTCATACAAGCAACAAAGATATGAAAAATTCGAAAACCATTTGGAAAATTTGTTTTGATATTTTGTTTATTAACAAAATCAATAACTCTGTTTAATTTAAATAATCGATTAAGTCGGATAACAGATAATCTTCGATTTAAAAGTAAAAATAAATCTGATGGTAAAATACTGATAATATCAAAAAGAAATCCATATGTTTTAAGATATTTAAAAACACGTTTTTTAAAACTTGTAACATATAAGCCATCTTCCATGTAAACTGAAATTGCAAATTAAAAAAAGTCAAAGCAAAAATGTTAAACATACTCAACTTTAGATTAATATAAATATCTACAAAATAAATAAAATCAAAGAAAAAATTTCCAGTTAACCAAAAAGTAAAAAATGGGCCATCAGTGTTATCAAAGATAAAAATGACGCACATAAATGCATTATACAAAAATGCAACATAAATTACGAAGGACCAATAATAATAAAATGATTTTGATGGATTTACTGGAGCAAGGGGTAAATCTCTGAAACGACTTTTTTAAAATTATAGTTACCAATTTTTAACAACTTTATTAATATTAGCAAATCGATAATGTTTTGTTTCCATTTTTCAAAAAATGCCGGCTCTGGTATTGTTGGTGCAATTATCTCAGGAGGCTGAGAAGTATCCCCATTTGCTTTTATTTCTGTTGTAGTTGTTGTTGTTGCTGCAACTGCAGCAACTTCATTTGTTTCATTTTGTTCAAGATCAGAATTCAAGTCACCTGCAAACAATCCTCTTATCTTTATCAATCTTTATCAGTTTTTTTGTTGAAACTATACTTAAGTCTGCAATTGAATTCATTACAGATGTTGCACGGGATGGCGTTCGAGATAATCCAACTGGCTCAAAGACAAGTGAAGTATTAATTTCAGACATTTGATCATCTTGAAATCCTTCTTCTTCATGTTGAACAGATAACAACCACTTTTTTATAATCTATAAATTATTACATAATAAAACATAGGGGTTAAAATAAGCAATCATTGATCTTTAATACCGTTGTAGTTCTGACAACATCTGCAAAAGTAACTTTCTTCTGTTCTCCCAAATCAGCATTGGCAGAAGTGTTAGACTGTAATCGATTTTTGACATCTTTTTTATTTCCAGCTTCAATATCATGGGTATCAGACATTTTTGTTAAATAATAATAAAAAATGAAGAAGAAAAAATGCAACAAAAGTAAATATCTTTTTTTTTACTCGTACCTGCGCGAGTTAATTTTAGCTGTTGTTGTTTCCATGGCAAGGGAATGAAGACTAATCTTTTCTTGTCTTTTTTTCTGAGGCATCCTTTTTTGCGTGTAAAAAGCAAT